>BSAI01000015.1:25424123-25453417 GCA_036245035.1 Adrianichthys oophorus
TCTTTTCAGTGTGGTGTTGTTGAAATGCTTGGGGCACAGACCCAACAGATAGCTATCTTACCCCATAAAGTAGAGCCTATCAGAAGATAGGAAAGATGGGGGAATAGCCCAAGTTGATCAAACAAATTGGAGTGCTGCATCAAACCACACTGGTTTACTCTAGTTTTTTTAGGATTAACCAAGTTTGGAACAATAGAAGTCAAAACTCTATTGAACTTTTCAGCAGATCTTTCACCACAAACAGTGAAGGTGAGATAGTATGATTGATAGCTTCCTGTTTGTTTGCATCAATATGTTTTAGAGTTTGATGGGGAAATTTAGTAATTGGTTTTCAGATTTACTATTTGTTAATGTTTATTATTAACTATGTTTATTATGTAGTATATTTGTAATTTATGGTAAAAAAAAAATAGGGATTGAATATTATATCTTTTTGTTGGAAATGGGTATTAAAGCTTCTCGGGTTTTTCCTGAGATTTTGGTGTTCGTCAAAATTTTTAGATGTATCATTTACAGGTCATGCATAATTTTTGAAAACACTCTAACAACACATGTTCATGACTTGCAAATTTTTGACCCACACCAATGATGATCAGAAGGAGAAATCTGCAGACTTTTGTTTTGCAAATTAGAACATACTTGATACACTAGCTTGAAGTTATGACCTGAGGAAGCACTGTGTCAGGAGCTAGGATGCAACAAACTGGACCCCAGGGAGCAAAGACAGAATATGGAACAACAATTTATTGTAATTTGTTGAGATGGTGACCTGAATGAAATGTGACACCAGAGAGACAGTAAGCAGTGAATATGGAAAACAACACCCAGAAAGTCAGAGAACTAGCACCTTGACGTCACACTCCAACTATTTATTTTTCTGTAGTAAAATTGTTCCCAGTGGTCTTTTAATTTTGATTAAACAGTTTTTAGCCCAAATCAAAAGGAAAATCAAAAGGAGAAATTCTCATCTGGTCTGTGGGCAGGACTGTTGGTGCTAATTTTCCAGCACTAATATGTTTAAACTCTCTCGCCCTAGCTTATAGCACTACACAAGCTCAAGCTAACAGAGTAGTAAAAACAACGGCAAACAATCTCAGAGCTATCCAGCTGTACAGTTTTGAGCCAGATGGCAGCTGAAACCACAGGTTTTCATCTGCTCCTCATCCAACACGATTTGATTGAAGAAATATTCTGAAACACAGTTAAACCTAAAATATTTTAAACATTTCCTCCATTATGAGAAAGATGCTACAAGAACATGTTAAGAATACTAAAAACACAATTTTCATTGGAGTGAGTCTTCAAATGTACAAGGTTGCTGACTTTTCAGATGGTCTGATGAATGAAGGGATTTCTGGACATCTGTGATGAGATGGTTTGGAGGAGGAAATTGAGGCTTCGGCAGAGGTTGGAGAAGACATGGGAAAGACCTTGCACTAAGCTAAGAGCAAACAAGATAAAGGATACTTTAATTGATGAGGAGGGATGAGAGGCAAGGAAGATCCAAGACGTGGAATCTGAGGTCTGAATCCAAAAAGGCTCACAGTAAATGCAGAGGTACAGAAAGATGGCACGCCAAAACAAGGTCAGAGAGGAAAACAAAGTCCTAAATTCTACAAGCACAAAATATATGCTAATTGTTAATCCAACATTTTAGTAGCAGAGTCAGGTAGTGTATCAGCTGAATTTAAAGGCAGGAATACAGGTGAGAGGAATGAATCTTATTGCAGGCAGTGAGGCAGTGGGGAAGGAGGACCTGACACACTAAATCATGTCAGTGCTGTTTTCTCGATATGTTTACATTCTGGACTTGCTGGTTTGGGTAGATGTGATAATGCTCATGATGGCCTTAAAGCCATGTTTCTTCCCATCATTTTGGCACGCTGGATAATAGGATTGGGCTTGAGGAAATGTTTTCAAAGTTATCTGGAAATTAAGTCAGTCCTGCTTACATCAGAGCTCTGTGAGAAAGATGTTCACCCTTCAGGTTAATGCAGATACTTCTACTTGTCAAGTATGATTTCCATCACTAAAGAACAATGCCATCACGCCCATTAACTGTCCTAGGTGAGCAAACAGGACATTGTAATCCACAGTGTGGAGTGCAGCTGTCAATTTCTATAAAACAAGAGTTATGTACGTTCAACAGGTAAAATGTAGGTCATTTTAAACCAGACTCTACAGTGGGGATCAAACGTTTGGGCACACAACATAAAATGTTATTTTATTGTGCATAAAGAACCCAAGATTGAAAAATATTCTGAATGCATCAGTTTTATGAGACATATATTCATTTATGAGACAAAGCATACAAAGCATTCTGTATTCCTCTTTGATTTTGTCATTGCCATGCTATTTTTCGTATTGTCTGGAAATCTGGGGTAATTCTTATGATTTACACGTTGAGCCCTTAATAATTTTGCAAAAAAAAAATATATTACAGAGAATGCATAAGACAATGAGAACACCTCTGAACTATTTCTGAAGTCAAGACTATTGAAATTTTAAGATTTATGTACTTTACAGACACTGATGGTAATGTATAGGGCCAAAAATGCCTTGTTGTCATGTGGTTTCCAAATCTTTTTGTTATAAATTAAGGAAATAGTAGAATAAATTATTACTTTAAAGTACCTAGAGTAAAAACTACACTTAAACAAATGTATATTTCCTTTGCTGGGGTCAAGCATTTGAATGTGTTGGACAATGACCTGAAAAAGTGTTTAAGTATTGCTTGCTTTTAGTCTAAATGTAAACACCAAATGACTGATTTATATGCAGCGTGATGTAAGTATAGTGGTACGTGGTTGTATCATTTTTACTATTATGTATTTTCATTTTCAGCTGGCTTTGTTTTGATAAGCCCACTTAATTTAGTCATCATATTTGAAAAAAATAAGAATGGAATAGGGATAAACAAGACATGGTCTTCATCCTACTCCTGTTCTTTATGTAGATTTTGTGTACAGTACATTTTAACTGAAAAGAACAAATAAAAGAGAGAATGAATTTCTTTTGTAAGTGATCATGGTGTAAGCAGGATAGCGCCCAGGGAAGTGTGCATTTTAGAAATTTACACATGCCGTGGAAGCCTGAATTGTCCCACATGAAGCAGAAGACAGTCGCTTCTGACATGTAAATAATCTTTGTTAATACATCTTAACCCATTATTGTTTTGTATTCATTGCCACGGATGTCAAGTAGCTCCTTACCATACATTAAGGGTTCCATCCCAAATCCCAAGGCATCCCAAGGCCTTGGACAACAGAGCGTGGAAGCCACTACCCAAATTGAAACATCCAAGATGCATGAATACATCAAGCTAAAGGCCCCAACTGACAGTGTGCTCAGTGAATGTCTCAGGCAATGGACAACAGAGGATGCAGTGCTGAAGGACAGATCCTTATGGGAGGAAAAGCCGCAGCATGGGATGTATCACAAACCATAACTGAAGTGGCTGATATCAAGAAATCCTACTGATGGCTAAGAGAGGGCTGGCCTACAGGACAGTACAGAAGCGCTCATCCTGGCAGCACAGGAACAAGTCCTGTGCACCGGAGCAATAGAGGCTCAGATCTTCCACACCAGACAAGACCAAAGGTGTAGGCTGTGCAAAGAGGCGCCTGAAACAATCCAGCACATAACTGCAGGGTGTTGGATACAGGCTCGAACAGCATACATGGAGCGCCACAACCAAGTGGCTGAAATAGTGTACAGGAACATATGTGAAGAATATTGACTGGAAACCCCAAAGTCAAAATGGGAAACGTTCAGAAAGTGTTAGAGAATAAGAGAGCTATGATCCTGTGGGACTTCCAGATAGAGACGGACAGAATGGTAATGGCGAACTCACAAGACATTGTGGTGGTGGATAAAGAACAGAGGAAAGCTGTTGTGGTGGATGCGGCAGTACCAAGCAATGGTAACATCAAGAAAAAGGAACATGACAAACTGTAGAAATACCAGGGGCTCAGAGAAGAACTGGATAAAGTTTGACCTGAAATCATGTCTAGTATGAACACCAGGCAACCTTAACACCAACTACAATTAGTAAATGAAGTACCACCTGGAAATTTCCTTGAAACTGTGAATGAAGCTTTGAGGGCAATTCCTACCAGAATGATCACAGAAACAAATGAACTGGTTTACCCTTCAGCAGCAGTGATTATTGAGATGCTTGGCTATAGGAGCAACTATGGGGGAAAACAATACCCACCATTGAAGCAACTGTTGGAGGCTATGAATTAATGAACCATGAGAGGGGAAATAATACAGAAAGTTGGCCATTATCTGTATTGTTCGTGTCGCTATTCGTTCATGACAGTTTTAATGTAAGATGCTGTATCACTAGCATTTAGTAGCTAAAGCTAACGTACGATTAGCAGCGGGCTATTGTTGGTGGATTTTGAGTTATTCATATGTGGTTAACCATGATCACAGGGAAATGAGATGAGGAATTACAGATGTATTTTGTAGATAAATGTAAAAGGAGAGCGAAGTCTACTGAACCTGCTGTACAAATGAAACATCAACAGGAAGTTGACTGTGTGCTGTGTTTGTGTTCTAGCTGCTCACTAAAGGCTCAACTTAAAAAAATCCACATTTGTCTGGGTCATCCTTTCAAGTGTGCAACAGAAAGTCAACTGAAAAAGGAAGTGCACCTTCCTAGTCTTGGTTGGACCCTATTTGCCTTCAGAACTGCCTTAATCCTTTGTGGCATAAATTCAACAAGGTACTGGAAACATTCCTCCAAGAGTTTGGTTCACATTGATGTGATAGCATCACACAGTTGCTGCAGATTTGTTGGCTGAACATCCATGATGCCCATTCCACCACAGCCCAAAGGTGCTCTACTGGGTTGAGATCTGGTCACTGTGGAGGTCATTTGAGTCCAGTGAACTCATTGTCATCTTTTAAAAACCAGTCTGAGATGATTCCAGCTTTGTGACATGGCGCCTTATCCTGCTGGAAGTAGCCATCAGAACATAGTGCACTGTGGTTATAAAGGGATGGACATGGTCAGCAATAATACTTGGATAGGCTGTAGCATAATAATGATGTTCAATTGGTGCTCAGAGGCCCAAAGTATGCCAAGAAAATATCTCCTACACCATTAGAACACAAGCACCAGCCTCAAGTGATACAAGACAGGATGGATCCATGTTTTCATGTTGTTGATGCAAAATTCTGACGGATGGTTCTGGAAAACAAAGCACTTTATTGGGTTTCTCACAAGCACTGCACCTAGTTCATAATAGCTTTTTTCTAGTGCCCGATGTCTGATTGAACTCTCTCATGTTTGATCCATTTCAAGTGATTCCATAATTTGTAGTAGTGGTGAATTGTGTGTTTGTGAAAAAATTCACCTGGGTTTGATGAAGCAAATGCAACATGGATAACTTCTCTTTGATTTGTTTGATCCAAATAATCCTTGTTTTCCAATGTACTGTGTTTACTTTGACTTCACATTCTCTGTCAGTTTTTTGCTGTATTGTCAGGAATTTTCTTGTTATCAATAACATGCAGAGACGTGCAGAAATCTGATTAATCTATTTATGAAGAGAAGGAGATAAATCATAACTCCAGCTTCTGAAGTGACTTTGCGTTTTCATCAGTCTGAGTCAACATGTGGTCTTGAAGTGTTAACTCCATTTACCGGGAAACACTTGTATTTGTGTAAAACATTGAGATGGCACATATTGACTCTCAACCACAGCCTCTGGTTTCTCTGCTAAAATAGTGAGATGGATGAAACTGGCCATTATCTCACTCCCGCCTTCATCCCTGCTCCTGCCTCCCCTTCCTCATATCTGTCCTTTATTATCTCTCCAAAATTCCCTTTCTCTGTCTCTATGCCTTGCCTCTTTTCGCAATCACGCCTCAGATCTGGTGCTTCCTTTTTCTTTAACTTGCACCTTTTTCTCTCTTCTCATCTATGAGATGTTGTTGAAAGTACAGACTGCAGTGGAAATTCATCCTATTTAAAGTTTCAGATTAGGTTTCTTTTCTGTCTGACATATAACAAAAATAAACTTCTACCTTCCCACCTTTCCTTGTCTAAAACCTGTGTTGGAAACAGGAAAAAGCATGTAAATGTAAATATTTCACAAAGCAACACATTAAACACCTTGGTGTCATATGGCAACCACAGATTATGCAAATATAATTTATCAGTTTATTCATAATCCAAGGATTTGTCACATTAGTTCTTGTTAATTAACATTTATTTCTCAAGTAGTATAATTATAGGCATAATTCAAAACATGTAACCCAATAATCTGCATAAAAAGTAAAACCCTGCCATGCAGCAATGACTACTGAGCCACATTACCATGTTTAAGCCTTTCTCTGCCATGCACAGTAATTACTTTCCCACCAATGGTGACATTTTGCATTCAATGGATCCCTCAAGGTGAAAGGATTCATGCAGTAATTATCCAGCTGATGGACATTTTCACTGGGAGACGGACAGTTCCCACGGGAGAAACTTCCTTCCAGTCTGTCCTGTGGTATGTTCACATTTGCGTGCCACCTCTTAGCTCTGTGGCTTATTTTCTAAAATATATGTATATATATATATATATATATATATATATAAATATATCCAGTGTATGTAGAAATATTGTTTTAACACATTTTACTGAAAAAAATGTTACACCCCATCAAACACAAGGGCATAGAGAGAATGAAAATAATTAAGAGCCTTCCCTCTTATTTGCTGTCTTATTGCTCTCTTATCCTGATCTTTGTCTCCAGTTGTTGCCATAGTGACACAAGTACCACGAGACAGTGCCATTTAGCAATAAATTGACTTCCCACACACGCCTTCCCAAAGTGAGCCATCTTGCTTTTATAGTGACGAGGTTGTGGAGTGAGCAGTGACTCAGCAGAGTCCAAAAGGATGATGAAAACTATAAACTATATGTAATAAGTGTTTCTTGGCCCTTCTAGTGTGTTTTCTTCATATGTAAGCTCCTTCTTTCGGTCAGAATTGATTTGAAAATGTCAATCTGATTCTGTAGGTCCTTGTGGTTTAGTATATTGGAAGCTACAGCATATGTTGCGTTGCAGTAAAAAAGTGAGGCTTCATTTTTCAATTGTCCTCTCATATTTAAGAACTCGTCCAAGAAAACATTTAAGTTTAGTGGTCTTCCTGTCCAAAGTAGAAGTCGTAGTTGGTCCTCAGGTTTTCTTTCTCAATGCATGGTTTAGATTACAGTACAATATAAACTATAACATTTATGTCAGCTTCAACAGATTTTACAACCCAAACTACCTGAGTGAAAGGCATGCACTCAATAGGATGGTGGAATTGTGGTTTTGTGGTAATTATTCTAAATGTTTGGTTGCTTTTTAAATGTGTGTATAATTATTGTCACGGTCTACAGTGAATTTATGTGAATAACAAAGTCAGTCTTTAAAGCTTTAAATGTTACATGGCAAAACCAAGTGATTGTCAAATCATCAAGTTACCTTTGAGTGGCTTCTCAATCATGTAAGTACAATGGCAATTACTCTAACTGAACAACTGTGATAAGGTGGGATTTCTGCTTAAATTTGATTGCGATATTTTCAGATGAGCTCATTCAGATGCTTCGATGGTTTAGTCAGAGTCAAATGGTTCCTTTATTAATTCATTTCATGATGTTTTCCAGATTGTCTTTGTCTCACTGTATTTGCATGGACTTCTTCACCAAAACTACTCTAAAGTGGGGTAGTCGTCTCATAAGTGACTGCCCTTAAACTCTCTGGTTTGAAAGGATTACAGCAGATGTTTAAATTCAATTTGCCCCACTTTACACTCTTTTCATCATTTTCATAATCTATGGGACGTTAAAAAAAAATAAAATAAACTTAACCAGGGAATAAATTGAGTTTTCTTAAATACGCATGTACAGAACAAAACTGTGATAAAAAAAAACCAAACAAACAAAAAAAACAAAAAACTAAAACAGAAAAGCAAAAGAAAAAAAAAAACACCTGCTTGCACAAAAAAAATTACAAAAACAAAAGAAAGAAAATCCACCATATGATGATCATACTAACCAAATTCCATTTGATGTTTCTGCTCTTTTGTTTTTGACCTCATCAGTACTATCAATGATGTACCTTTGTTCTGCAAGCATTTTACATCCAAATAAAGCTAATGTTGTACAGAAATGTACATCTAATCTTGATCATTTTTAGCAGTCTTCAGTTTGTTACTGGAAATAAAATATAATGAATTGGGATGAATGGAGACCACCTATTTTGACCACCCCCAGACATTATGCATATTTTTGTTACTGTATTTAAATCACTTTTTTAAATGAGATTATATTAAAATAGTAAGATAAATTTGTTTTAGCCACTCCTGACATGACACTAAATCAAGAGGCATTATGTGCTTTATCAATCCTCCAAATTGCACACTTCAGATTACAGAATTGAATCTACTGTCAGAACTGTTTATTATTAAAATAAATGTAAAGCACATGTTCTTTTTTCAGCTGCACAGCAGTACCTATAGTTTCTGTTCAGAAGCAAAGTTCTTAAATGAGAGAATTACATAATAATAAGTGAGATGAGTATACTGTTAGGAGGATCTTTTTTGACACTGAGTTTTATTTGGAAAAGAACTTGAATGTGCTGCTATCAGATTAAAATACATTAAAATGTTATATAGCCTGTTGAAAAATATAACACTGTTATAGCTTAATCATTGTAAAAAATGCAAAAAAAAAAAGTGCTCGTGGCACACGGAGCTAAAGATAGTGGCACTCCTGTATAACCAAATGTGCAGCACAAATATTGCACATATCTGACAGATTAAAGACTAAATTGTAATAATTTGAGTCTCATACAATGAGACGTCATGCCTGACAAAAACCCTCTTACTCATGGTGCAACAAAACCAATCGAATTAAACTTAATTCTCCCAATGCACTCCTGTTGTGGACAGGATCACTACAGTATTTTTTGGATTAAAAAAAAAAAAAAATCGGGTTTGAGTTACAATCTCTTCTCACAAGGAGGTGTTTTTCCCCTATGGAAAAGAGTGCTGTTATTGTGACCCGCCACCTGTATAAAAACTACCGCTTTTTGCAATAAAACTTTATATTTTCACATAATGTACATTACTTCCTGCATCAGCCTTCATGAACAGGGGGTTTAAATTAATACACACCATAGAAAAAAAAAACTAAAACGAAGTTTGCTGCAGTGACTTAAACATTGTAGTTATTGCTCTGTTTTGAAATGGGCTATATGCACGGCCTATTTCTGTGTTCGGTCCTTGACTGCTCAATCATTTCCGGTTATGTTGTTTACATGGAAATAGTAGAGTATTTGAGTTAACAAGATGTCTTTTGGAGCTAGCCAGAGTCAAAATAAATTATGCTAAGCGTATTGTTCGTCTTTCTAGCATAACCCTCCAAAATAAAATGCAAGAAGGATAATTGTTTTTTTTTGTCCTGCATAGCAAACTTTGAAGGTAATTTACTAAAACTGATGTTATTCGCATGTATTTACCTATGACCAGATCAAAAACTGATGGAAGTTTGAGTTGGCAACACGTAATACGTGAAGCCAATATGCAGATTGCTGTATTGCCACATGTATTTTAAGTGTGTCCAGGGCTAAATGTTGTTACTGTTTGCACGTAATTAATGTTAAAGTCCCGTTAGCTGTCACTCACCCAGAGCGCGGAGTGCAGTGATCGGCAGACAGGCACCCTCGAGAACCATTTGGCATTTGCTTTTTGGCATTTCAAATTGCCACTTCATGTCATAAACATTGCTGACCCCTGTATTGAAGTAATGAATATAAACATGGCTGTTCCTCACTTTGTTTTTTTGGTGTATACAGCCACAGAGTATTTTTGTGGTCCTCTGATTTTGCTTACGTTTAATTGCAACTGTCCTTCAGAGTTTGAAGCATTTGATCTGTCTTCTACAGTGTCATTTGTTTCAGTGTTTAACAATACCTAAAGCACTGCCATGTGGGTCATGTTTTTTGTTTGTTTTTGGGTGCAGGAATTTCACCATATAAAATATTCAAATCCAGACAAAAAAGGGGAGAAAGTAACTTTGATATCATTTTTCTTGTTCACAATGGAATATAAATGTTGTGTCAGAGCAGCACAATGCCTCCTATCACAACAGAGCAAGACAAAAAAGAGCCTCTGAGGCAAAGCCCTTTGTTCTCTGAACTCCAATCTTTTTTGTCAATGTTAAATAAAGACGACAGCAGCCAGAACAGATCTGCATTTTTCAAAATAAAATAAAGCAATCACAGTCATGAGCAAAGAGGTAACAAATTGCAGTAGGTCTACACTTGAAACATATTCATTAAACACTTTCAACTTGGATAAAAATAAATAATACGCTACAGTAGGCAGAAAGCAATGCTTCATTTTGGAGGAGATAATTGTCTCATTTACACACTGCTGGAATGGAGAAAAGCTTTTATAATCTGCTAAAAATAATTGTTAGATATACTAGATTTGAGTGAACTGGCATCAAATGTAAAGAGAACTGTTTAAGATGTATTAGCTTTATTGAAAATTGGTCAAATATTTTATATGGACAAGAGTCATGACGAAAAAAAGTTATTACTTAGAAAGGACTTTATGCTACTTATTGCCAAAATTAATCTAACAATTCTTTTTTTCCTATATTTTTCATACATTGAAGGAAAAGGTTAGTGTAAAAATGTAACTCATAAAAATTTCACTGAACAAAATCACTGCTGGCTTATAACAACACAAATATAAAACAAAGGTAAAAGCCAAATTGAACAAAAAACAAAAATTACTGTATAGCTGCCAGTAATGGCCGGTCTCTAAAAGATACTGGTCTCCAATAAAAGCCGGGTCTTACAAGTGTTGGTTGTAAACAGATGGGTGAAGGAGTGAAGACGGCTGCTAAAAGAAAAGGAGCAAACCGATTTCCTGGTGTTTATAGTGGATCATTCCGTAGTTCTCCTGAACTTCATTCATTTTCTTACCCCACTGGATCCCTTTCGTGGCAGCGAGATTTCCAGAACCCATCCAGTCAGCTGCCGTTGGACGAAGGCGGGACACTTTAGAGCTGGAGCAAACACTCGCTATGCGGCTACCAAAGAGGAGCTGGACGCCAGACAGAGAGCTGGTGCGGGATGGGAGCAGTCTGCTCGGGCCTCCTGAACTTTAGTTTCATCCACGCCTCAAAAAAGGGTACCCTCATTTTATTTTTTGGCGGGAAAGAAAGCCATCAAACTCCTTAAGAGGGGCGTAAACACTGCCGAAGCAGCCGTTCACAGTCGGAGACAAACTCTTGGCACCTTGTGGGAGACTAAATGTTTTCATGAACCCAAACATTGAGGCATGATCACTGATGCTTTTGTAGAGATTTTCAAAATAAATCAACCTGATCTCCTAACATCATCCATGTCTTTCATGCATAGTAAATGAAATAAACACAAACATCATTCCGTGTAGATTACATGCTAAAAACATTAGCTGCTAGCTCCATGTAGCAATTCTGGGGTGAATCCTAAACCACAGGGACGGCTGCAGAACCAAAGAAAATTAGCAAGATTGGTTTCCTGGTGAGCAGAGAAAGCAACAACAAATTAGAAGAACTGGTTTGAACATGGATTACTAAGCACAGGAAAGGTGCAAGTGTCTCCAGGAAAATGATCAGCATGAAAGCAAAGAGGACTTTTGATACGAAAGTGATGACTCAAAGAGAAAAGAAACGTTCACTACCAGTGCTAATCAGAACAGAAAATGTCTGTCGGCCGACAATTAAAAAAAAAAAAAAAAAAAAAAAAAACACCTCGGCTACTATTGGAAGGTATACGATATGTATTTTCTTTTTAAATAGAATTAGTAAATAAATCGAAAACAAGAAAAACTAAGACTTAAGTAATTACAAGCATAAAAAAATAGCAATTGAAAACAAGCCTATGGACAGCCTGTGTCTCTAAAATTATGTCTACAACACACACACACACACACACTCACGAATATTTATGTATGTATATATAATTTAAATTAAAGAGTTGCATAGCTAATTTTGAAAATACACATCAAAGTTACTGTTACAAAGTACTGTTAAAATAGGGGTTTCTTGATCCTCAGGCAAACGATGTGTATATGTGTATAAACCCTTTTGTATTTGAGGCTAAGCTATATTTATTATAATTATGTTTATATAGTTATGTTTATATGCATTCCTTGTTGGATCGGGTGGAAAAAAAGAAGAGAGAGGGAGAGAGTGAGATGCAAGAGATAGGGGATAAAGAGTTAAGATGAGGGAGATAGAAACGGGGGGTTGATAATAAGGAGTCATGACATCAGAGTGTCATAAGTAAATTGCATGGCTTAGTTCTCACATACACACACTTTCACACACCAACAAACAGTTTGCACACAACTATTTACAGGTTTTAGGTATATTCATACATTAAGGACAGAAGACTTATCTCACCGGGCGCACCGACTAAAATTAACACATGCACACACACAGGTATCCACAAGATTACATTATCAACATTCTTGGAGAGGGGTGTGAAAACAATACCCATGCCCATGTTTCTGCAAAAGTAAATAAGCAGGTGGGTTGAATGAATGTGTGCTTCTTAGAGAATACCTTGATCACATTGAATGCTCCAGCAAAGGCAGGAGGCCCGGCACTCCCGTAGCAACCAGCTTGGCAGCCCAGCCGATTCAGGCACCCAAGAGCCCCCCCCATCAGACAAAGACCCAGAAAAAAACACCCCCACGTGCACCAGATCCCCACTCCGGAAATAGAGTCAGAGGACTAGATCAGGAAGCACCCCGAGGAGTAGGGGGAACATAGAGAGAGCAGAGACGGAGCCCCCACTAGGGCAGGGACGTGCCCCGCCCCAAGGTGCTCCAGGCCCAGACCCAATACCCCAACCACACGAAACCTATCCCGGCACCCAGATGAGAGACAGGCCACTGTTCGAGAGTCCTGAGACACCCACCTGCCCCCACCCCCAGACGGAAAGCTTCGACCACCCATACACACCCAGGGAACTTGCTCGCCAGCCCCACCAAGGACAGACTGGGGGAGGCAGACACCAGCTATCAGCAGAGGTCCCAGACAGGGCCAAGGGATGGTGAGCCAGAGAACCATGCTCCAGTGACTGTGAGCAATGATGAAAAAGTTGGGGTTCTCGAGTGTGCCCAGAAAAGGGACCCTACCCGCCCTTCGGGGGATATGGCCACCCTCCCTCACTGTGGAAAAGAACCCCAAGGTCAGGGGTGCAGGAACCTCCGGGATGCCCTTTACACCCCAGTACCAGCTGGAACAACGTGACCACCCCCTTTGATGCATGTTTGTGTGTGTGTACTAAAGCCAAGTAATTAAAATTGGTGGACTGCGGCGATGCAGACTTCGCTGTTCTTCAACAGCTGAATCTGATTGCCCAAACGTGTCCACCACAGGACCCTTTTTGAGTGCATTGTGTATGTTGATGTCAAGTCTGTAGTGTTTGTACTAAGAGGGGGTGCAATTAAAGTTGGTTGCTTTTAGCAATGATTCTTACGTGTCTAAAGCGAGTAAGGCATAATGAGGTGTGTGTGTGTCGTTTGATAATTGTGACTTGTTATTTTTTTTTCTTTATTTTGTACCCTTTTCCACGGATCTGCTGTAACCACTCTTCCAGTTTGGGGGTTACATTTGATAATTGGTAGATGTGAGAATATATATATATGCAAACACACTTGATGATGTTTAATTAATGTTGAAGTTAAAATATGAATTTCAGCTCCATTCATTCTCGGATTCTCAGTCAGTACAAGGGGATATGGAAAATGTAGCTTTTGTGTGTTCAGCAGCATTGATCAGGGAGTCACCAGTCCTAGAACCTGTAGGTGTGAGCTGAGACAGCAAATGTATGTGTGGCTGTGATGAGGAAATCAAGATGTGTGGGAGTAAATCGAGCTGGGAAAGCAAATTTATTACCTCATGCTTGATGCTGGCTGTGCGAGTATGGATTTCTGTCTATTAAGTGTTTTTCAAACTGGCTGATCTTTTGCTCCCCTGCCCAAAAGACCACTTAAGACACATCTAAAATCTGAGGTTATTTTTCAAACATTGATTTCAGTTTTTTTTTAGTTTTTTTGTCAGTGCTGCTCTTCCCTTCTCCGCCCGTTAAAGGAACACTGTAGGAATATTCTATTGAATGTCACCAAAGCTGTGTAAAATCTTTGTGTTTGTGTGTAAATCAAACACATTTTGAAAAATATTTTGCGTGGACGTTTCTTTCAGGTGTGATACCATTTGATGTTTGACGAAACATGCTAACTCAAAATTAAACAAACAATATATTTTAACAAAATTCAGGTTTCAATGAAGTACATGTGCAAAACTTAAAAAAAAAAAAAAATACAGATAATTCCAGAAAACTCATTAAAAAAAGTCCTTTCTCAGTTTTTTGTAATTTGCTGATGTGGTAACTGCAGTAGCTGACCAGGAATATGGGTCCGGAAAGAGTATGGCCAGTGCAAGGGAACTTGGACTGTCTAATGTATGATGAATATGATGAAGTTAAAGGAGGAATGGGAGGTTTGGCAAAAGTTGAAGAATTCAAGGAAGCTTTGACATGGGGATTGGAGCAAGCAGGAGAAAGGATAATCCAATATCTAATTGGAAATAGGCCAAGAAGGGGGAGGTCCAAGCCCACAATCCAAATGATTTACAGAAGACTCAGAGATACAGAAAGGGAACAATTCAAAGGATGTCAGGGGAGACGTCTAAGTAAAAACACAAACACAAGACTCTGCAGCGGACTGGTGACTTGTCCAGGGTGTACCTGTCTTCACCCAGCATTAGCTGAGACAGGCTCTAGCAGCCTCATGGCCACAAAAGGGATTCCATGGGTCCAGAAAATGGATGGATGGACTAGGAGTTGAAGAAAGGGCTGGAATCACACAAATTGAAAGTTTACTGAAATGACACTGCTTTCATGTAAATTGCCTTAGCTAAATTTAAATAACTGTTTTGCACGAACTAGTTCTGCATAAAGTTGAGGCTGTAGTCATAAGTAGGTCTGAAATGTGTCAATAGTTTCATTTTGGGGTCACCCGGGCTGTTTTTCAGTCATCCTTTCTTTATATGAGGCTGATTAGCAGAGTTTGATGATTGTAGCTTATTTATTTAATTAGCAGCTAAAAAGAAGGACTTTGCAGATTTTAGCTGAACGACAACTAGGACTCAGTCTAATCAGTGAGTGTGGCCCCAACTCTCAGATTTTGAGCATGCCTTCGAGCAGAATAACATTCTGCTGCACTCAAGATAAACATAAAATTTTGGAAATAGTTCTTTGGATGATGTTCACAATCACACAAGATCTTAAAAGCATGTATTTATTTATTTGCTTTGCTACATCGGCAGTAACTTAGAACCTGTGGTGTTTTACACTGTACCAACTGGTTAGTTTAAAAGGATTACAATATCCAATGATGCAATAAAGTGAATAAATGAATACCAATGGACTTCAAAAGTTGTGAAAAGTCCGTGTTTTTGAGTATGAAGGAAAGAAAATCCCAAAAATAGTCTGCTTGAGTCAGATCGTGTTGTCTAAATTCATAGCACTTAACACATGCATCCTGACCAGACAGATGGAGGTAATAAGTAGTTACATATTGTAGTGCTACTCTTGATTCCTTATTTTGGGTCTCTACCCACCTCTGATCTTAACACATGCTTTACATCAACCATTTTCTTCATATTGTATATCCACATGAGAAAGGCTTATTTGTAAATGAGACCTGGAAAAAAAGGCATTCGACAGTATGTTGACTGTAGCTCATTGTTACAGCAAAATTGATGTGTTTTCATTTTTATACAGAGAACGGTGTGAAGGACCCATGAATCGAACGTGCCATTGGGGTGTGTAAAAAGGCGACCACTGCTTTTTCCTACGGTTGGAAAAAAAAAAAAAAGAGTTGACTGAAGTACAGGCTAAACTTGGCCTACCCACTCATCAACTTGTAACAGAGTCTCCAACTAGATGGGGTACATGACAAAAAATGAAAGAGATTTCTGGAGCAGCAAAAGGCAATAGCTCGTACCTTGGGCTTAGACTAGAAGATCCAGCATCTCGTGCCCACTTGGCAAGACATTGATATTTTTGAGTGAGTGAATAAGGCTGTTAAACCACTCTAAAACTTTACTGATGGGTTGTCTGGCGAGACTTATGTCAGTGTTTCCTGCATTAAACCAGTGTTGCATTTGTTGAAAAACAGTCTCCTGCAGCCGACAGAGGAAGACACTGAGCTCACAAAAACAATAACAAGAAACATACAGCAATACATTCATGGGAAATACAGCGACAATGTAAATAATGAACTCTTGGACATGGCCTCACTAATGGTCCCCATGTTTCGGAGAACCTATATTGACCCAGACAAAGTGGAACACATTAAAAAAAAGAGCTATAGCTAAACTAATGGCTTTGTCTGCTAAACAAGTGCACCACAACAGCTGCCAAGGCTATCTGCAGGCTTCACCCAGTAAGAAAATGACTTTGGGTGATTTCTTCAAAAGAACTGCGCCAATCCCACTTTCTCACTTTCAATGTACCTGTTGACACCAGTGGCAGGCCCGGATTCCGATACACTTCAGTGGTGAAAGTGTCACAAACCAAATTTTCCAAGGCCAAGTAAGCTTACTTGTAAATATCTCTCCATCCCTGCCACGAGTACCCCATCAAAATGGGTTTTGAGTGTGGGAGGTGGAATTGTGACCTGCCACAGAGCATGTCAGATGCAGTAGACAGGTTTGACTTCCTTAACAAAAACTTGTGAGAAAAAAATGACTAAGAAAGAGCAAGAAAAACAGAGCAACAATGTTTGCTGAGTGAGATGTTTCACTAAATTTGTGTTTGCAATCGATTTGCAAATTGAAAACTTAGGTTGCAATAGGTTCTATCTCTAGCTGCTAACATTTTGTGTTATAATTGACTGGTTGGCAGCAGAGCCTGCCAGTGTTTTACAAGCATTTTGACAACTTGTATGTAGTTTTAATTCAATTCAACCTCCTATGGAAATGTTAAAATAATAAAAAAAGTCTAATACATTCTGTCATTTGTATTTTTTTTTAATGAAAGCAAAGTAAACTATTTCTCAATGTTCGTTGCAGATAATCAGTCAAAGCCCAAAATTCTCTTGCTACAACAGACAATATAACCAATCCAATCTATGGCCCACCTTCCAGCTTTAGCAGTAAAACCTGCCAGGATTTAGCAGTCCACTTCACCACTAAGATGGATGACATTAGATTATCTATTTTACAGGGGAGGGATCAATGGCCCCCTGTCGGTCTTTCCACTGCACATCCTCTAGTCCGTGAGAGAAAGCGTAATAGGTTTGTCTTGATTAATGCTGTAATGCTCCAACAGGTGATGTCCCAAATGAAAACCAAAACCTGTCCTCTTGATCCCATCCCCACTTTTTAAGTCAGTTTTCACATCCTGTGAGGAAGAGTTACTGAACATCTTGAGTTGTTCCCTTCAGACTGGAGTCTTCCTGGCATCCCTAAAGACTGCTATAGTGAGACCCATTCTGAAGAAGAGCAGTTTAGATGTGTCCAACCTTAACAACTACCGGTCGGTATCCAACCTGTCATTTTTAAGTAAAATTTTAGAAAACATGTTTTTACTCAACTGAATGATTTTTCTAAGGAAAATAACATTTTAGAAAAGTTTCAGTCTGGTCTTAGACCTCACCACTCAACAGAGATGGTACTTGTCTTAAATGATCTCAGGTCCAATGCAGACTTGAAAAAAGTATTTGTATTAGTCTCACTGGACCCGAGTACAGCCTTTGACACAGTGGACCACTCCATTCTTTCAAGCAGACTTTGCGACATGGCTAGAATTTCCAGGACAGCTTTTTATTGGCTTAAATCCTACACCACAGATAGAGATTTTTTTGTTCATTTAAATTATTTTTTATCTGGAAGGCACAGACTGACATGTAGGGTGCCTCAAGGTTCCATCCTGGGTCTCACATTTTGTAATCTCTAGATGCTTCTGCTCTGTGGCGTCATTAGGATACACGACATTAATTTTCATAGCTATGCTGATGACACTCAACTGTATTTATCTGTGTCTCCTGATGACATGGGGCCCATGGACAGCCTTTCAAACTGTCAGCTTTAGGACTGATTTTAAGAGCCTTTTAATAGTTTATAAGAGTGTTCATGGTATTGGCCCCTCTTTTATACTGCTTTTAGCTTCTGAACCTCCCAGAGCCCGTAGGTCCTCTGGCACAGACCTGCTAAAGGTCCCTAGGATCTAGGATCAGAACAAAAATCCACAGCAAGGCTTCATTTAGATACTACGGGTCTCATCTGTGGAACAGCCTATCTGAGGATGTGAGGGCCTCATCCATTATCGAGGCTTTTAAGAAGAAACTAAATACACATTTATTTAATTCAGCTTCTAACTAGATCCCGTATGTAGTGACCTAGTATTTTGCCCTCATATTTAAAATGTTATCCATTTATCCATTTTATCCTGTATATATTTTGTTTGTGCTTGTTACTCAAGTTGTACTTTTTGTGTGTAACTTTTATTCTATTTTATATATTTTTTATTGTAGCTGCTTTTATACTTCTTAGGAATTAAGTTCTTTTGATTTGTACCTTTATATATTTCAACCATTTTATCTGTTACTTCCACATTTTAGAATGTTTACGAGTGTCTTCTCACTCTTGGCTGGAGTGTTTGTATTCAGGCTCCCGGCGTAATGGCCCTGCTTGTCCTCTGGCCTCCCTTGTTCTGGGTCCTCTGAGCTGCCTGGCAACCCACCGGGTGGTTGGGGGACTATGGGGCAGGAGGTGCTGAGAATGAGTGGGGGTTGTGCTCGTGTTGCTTGGACGTTGACACCCCAGCTAACAGGAGGAAAGGGTGGACACCACCTTCAGAGTACTCTTATCTTACAACCATTTCTGTTTTATGTGTTTGTTTCTGTGTCTGTTAATATGAGGGGTTTATCTTGTTATTTTATTGCATATGTGAGAAATGATGTTTTAGTGATTTATTTTTTTAATGTACAACACCTTGAGCTGTTTTTTACACAAAAGGTGCTACAGAAATAAGATCTTATGAATTTTAATTTCAAAGGAGAAAAAAAATCGATTTAAAATCGAATTTGTAGTAAAACAATCTGAGATTTTATTTTTTTATGGCATATCGCCAAGCTCTAGTTTTCCTTGAACAAATAACACTTAAACTACACAATTTTAATAAATAATAAAGAAATGAATTTGTTGCGCATTCAAACATTCAATCATCTTAAAAATGTTTTCAAGGAACTTATGTATTTTCCTAGATTTGTTGAAATACACATTCACCTTCCCTCTCCCCAAAAAACGTTAAGAAAATCTTATTCTCATATTTAGGGATTAGAAAAGTACAAATATATATTAATCTAGTCATAACACATTTTTTTCTTTCTCTGATAATGATGGGAAAAGGAAAAGGTCCCTGTCATGTGTCTTGTTAAATGTAATTACTGAAGGCTTTGCTACTTTGATTTTTGACAATCAAATACAAATTTGATTGCCATAAAAACTGAGCTCACCTAACCATTTTAGAGAAATGTTATCAAATGTCATCTCCTTAAATTTAAAGAATCTAACAGGATTAGGGCGTTGGCTTCATTTGTGTTTTGTGGTTGTTTAGTACCTCAACATTCATACAAGAAAAAATATAAAAAATATATGAACTTTTCTAAATGTTTACAAAAAGTGGCCATTCGCAGCGTCAATCATTTTTTTTAAAGATATATACACTTTGTCAGTATAACATCAATGCTCTTACTTTTCAACTCAATCCATATTCAAAAATAAAAGCAGCACAATGCCTGAAATGCAATACCCATAATCTTGTATTGCTCAGTGTCTTAGCTGTATAACAATTTAAATTTATTACATATATTAAATAATTTTACCAAACATGAGAACAATATTATGTGTGTATCTACTTATGTACATGTCTACACAAGACATTTTTAGAAAGTTTTTTTTTTTTTTTTTTTTTTTGGTTTATTTTTTTTTAATAGTTTTTGTACAATTTTTTTCCTTGGACGCTTGTAGGATTTTAAGCTTCATATTTCTTCACTGAAGTTCGGGAAAAAAAATTCTACACCAGTGGCCAATCTCATCTATAAATCTGAACTGAACAGAACTTTTTGGTCCATAAGAATCTGGTCCTTTCAGAGATCTTTGCTCTGCAAGTACCACGCCTCTAAAAGACATTTACTGCCTGGTGATGCAGACACATCAGATAGGGTTGGACAGTGTGGTGTATGCAACAGACTTTAATACTATAGACTAAATATTATAGTCATGACCCAGGACAAGTACAATTGTAAAGCAGTTGTAATGCACAGCTACAACATTCAGTGTGATACTGTATATGTCCACTCTGTCTTTAGGCGGAAACAGGATACAGCCTGGACACAGTCACTACTGTCACTCTGAGTCATCAGAGAACATGCACTGCATGTTTTAGTTCAACAGGAACCACGCCAGAGGAAAAACAACAATTTATAATGTTCAGAACTATACTAGTAAATATTTGTTTAAAAAATCAGTAATAGGATCACGGTGGGGAGCCAGAAGGCTTCAAATGACCCACCACATCATCTAAAAGAGAGAGTTACAGGCTCAAACTGATTGAAGACAGCAGAGCAAGGGAACGGAGCAGAAGGGTCTGGTTCAGGAGATGTGATCAAAGCTCTGCTGGTAGCATCCTTTTTAACAAAAAAACATTAAAAACTCATCACACTTATCAGCTGAGACATCCAAACAAACATTTTGAGCAGGATTAAGAACCAGGTTAACTGTATTAAAAAGCACACGGGGATTCTGATTGATGGAAGAGATTAATTTGGCAAGATATTTACTCTTTTCTTCTTTGACAGATGTCTGGTACAACAAGCTTTCATCATCTGGTGTGAGACCTCCATCTTATCCTTCTTCCACTTTCGCTCTGCTTTGCGATAGCCCTCCTGACAGCACGAGCCCTGTCGTTGAACCAGGGCTCTGGTTTGGACTTAGGCCGCCTTGTTTTTATTGGAGCCACAGAGTCCAGGATCCTTTGACAGGTGGAATCAAGCCAGGAGCAGAGCACCCCAGTGCAGATGAACAGTCATAAGGAGGTATGGAGAGTTGGCCAAAAGCAGCAGAAAACTGGTCAGCAGAAGAAGGGTTTAAAATCCTACAACAGCGAGCAGGAGGACAGTGGCTAATTGGGCTCAGTTTAAAAGGAACATTAAATAACACAGGCATATGATAAATTTCCAGATTTGATAAAAGCAATCCATACGATAAAACCAAGTCAAGGGTGTGTCCGAGCCGATGCGTTGGGCCAGGTACAGACTGTACCAGGTTTAAAGAGTCAAAGTAAAAAGTCCTTCACCATCGGTTTGTCAGGACAACACACATGAATATTGAAATATCCAACAATAAGAACACAATCAAATTTAGGAATAATTTCTGCTAAAATGTCTATAAACCCATTAATGAAATTCTTATTGCACTTTGGGGGACGGTAGAGAACAGCACAGAAGGCAGGATCAGTACAGCCGACCTTAAAAGAGATTAGTTCAAAACTTGTAAATAGAAGCTGGGGAGAGCACTGTTTACACGTACAATCTTTTTATAAACAACTGCGGTTCCTCCTCCTTTGCCTGAAACCAGTGGTGAGTTAAAATGGCAGCAATCAGTCAGTTAAAGTTCGGCTAGAGCTGTGGACTCGTCGGGACTCAGCCACATCTCAGTCACACACACAAAATCTAGTTCACAGGAGTGGAAAAAGTCCTGCAGGATGAAAGTCTTGTTTGCAAGAGATCTGGTATTCAACAGGCCAACCCTGGCCGGAGATTGGGCCGCGACATTGACCTTGTCCTGTTGAGAGACCCGGCACAGTGGTCCCACGTTCTGCAGATTTCCCTGGCGGAGGTCGAGGCAAAGCCGGCACTGGTGAAGGGTCCGATCCGGTTCTTCAAAGCCAACCAAAAACAGTAGGCAGGCATCCACTGGATCCAGAAGCCGGCGGGGCACAGCAGCAGCACCCCCCAAGAGTAATCCAAAAGGCAGCCTGGGATCATTCTGTGTCAGGGTGAATCTCAGCTTTACCAACCAGCCGCTGTGTTTACCGCGGAGGCAATTCCTCAGTCTTGGCTGTAAGAGATGAGTCGGGACTCCGACTAAAAGCAGAGACAAAGGCAAGGTACAATCTCTGTCACAACCATGTAGAGTTAGATCGGGGCATAGTCGAAGATCCAGTAGTTCTCAACTATTTTAAACCAGCAAAGACTGACTTCTTATACTAAACAAAATCAAATTCATAAACAAATTCAACAGAGGCAGACGAGCAGCCGGGTATGCAGGCGCCATCTTGACCTTGTTGTTTGTGGATGAATGTGTTCACACTTGTGAGGATGTGATGATTACTTTTCCATAGTTTTAATACTTGATTTTTTTTGGTACCTATAGTGGCTCTTGTGATGTTATCCACACAAGTGCCACTAAAATAAATCAAGTATATATGGAGCTCTCAGCATCCTCATTTTATGCAAAGGTAGCTGCTGCAGCTCCTGGAATGTCATTACTTATTGTGTTTGGTATAAACATAAGTAATGAACCATTTTGCATCTGCATAAGTTTTGCTCTGTTAAGCATTGTAAAAGCTTTGAGCAGGAATTCCCTGCTTTCTCTGTTTCCTGCTCTAGAGAACTCAAATCGAGCACAGAATTGAAGCCACACTTCAGTTTACGAATAATACAGTAAACTGCCTACAGCCATGAATACCTGTTCCCACAAAGTCTGACATTCCAAGATAACCATAACTTTGTGGACCATGGATGCTTTATTGCTCAAACTTGTTCTTTTTAAACCTAATTTAAAATGTTGAAATGTAAAGTGAAATCTGTTTGTTCTTCAACACCTATCTTTTTTAAACTTTTTAGAATGTTGTAAAAAATAGTTTTGCTCATGTCCTTGTCTTCTGTATTTGTAGAAACCTTGAGGAGACTTGCTATATTATTTTTTCAAAGTCGATGTTTGCACAGCCACTGTTAGATGTACAAAAAAGTCAGTGATTGAATTTTAAGTATTTCATACTTCACATGCATGAAGAAGAGAGGTTACAGGGTTTCATATCTTGTCCTTGTTGGGTTTTGGAGTGACTAATGTAACCATGTGTGTTTAGAAATCTCAGTATCAGAACACTGCATAGATGAAGTTTAGATAATTCTCTTACTGAAACAGTTTATAATAACTACCCGTTATAGCCAGTTAACCAATCATAATTAAACCGTTAGTTATTGAGTTATAAATGACTTGTTAAATAACAGTTAACAGTTTGTTAAGGATTTATAAATGTAGGGTTAGGATTAGGGTTAGGCTTAGTTGGAAATTATCCTCATTTACTAAGAGTGAATTAAAAAGAAAAAGCTACAACTTTAAAATAACGTCCCAGAAACATGAATAAAATATTAACTGATTCTTAACAAGTCAATAGTAAGTAATTTTGTAACTCCTTCGTCATGATAAAATACTAATTAATAAGATGGAATCAATAATAAGAAATCCTTCATATATAGGTAACAGGTAATTTAACTAACAACTAACTAACAACTGGCTTGTTAGTGATCTGTCTATCTATAAAGGTACACTTATAAATATTTAACAAACTTTTACCTGTTACTTAAGTCATTTGTAACTCAATAACCAATAGTTTAGCAATGACTTGTTAACTAGCTGTAACAGATAGTTATTGTGTATGTTAATGTATGTATGACCCATTCATTAAAAATATGTCAGAATTTGGAGTCAGTGTAAATGGACATAAAGGACTGCAGTAATTACAAGTTAGTGTTTTGCATTGACTCATAGGCCCATCATCCATCGCCGATGGATGATGGCGTTTGGTTTTGTCTGACTGTCAATCATTTTGTCTCAGAGGGAAAAGCAGAAGGTTTTGCTGTAAACAGTGGTAAAGAATTGAGAAATCACCGGATTTTTGCAGTGGCTGGGGCCATAAACTTAAAGAGGAATCTTCTGTCGAAGACATCATTCAACCTTTCAGTAAGTAAACGCTCTAAATCAAATGTTTATAGTAGCCTGTTACTGTTCTGCTGCCTGCAACAACCCTAACAGACAAAATGATAGACAGTCAGACAAAACCAAACGCAAACGCCATCATCCAATCGGCGATCTCCAGAAGTACCTACCCTTTCCGGTTTGCTTTTGGTTTTCATTTTCCTAAATGTAATTTTGTTCTCAGACTTTTTTTTTTTTTTTTTTAAAGATTTTTAAGTTTCGGATTCGAAATTGTGGTTGTGAGTTCCCAAATGTCATCTTGTTTTCTCACTATTTGTTTTACGTTTCGAAATTGTTGTTGTGATTTTTGAAATGTTTAATTTAATTTTCTTTTTTGAAATGTTTTTTGTTTATTTGTTTCTGGTTTCTGAAGTTTTGTTTTGATTTCTAAAATTTAATTTTGTTTTTTTATATTATTTGTTTTGCTTTTCTAATTGTCGTTATATTTAAATTATTTTGTGTCAAGTGATTTGTGAATGTGCTTTTAACTTCAGGGCCACCGTAGGTACCAGATGGGATGTGTCTGTAGAGAAGTCAACACTCAAAAGGCGCACTTCAACACCACTCAACCCTTTTTAGTGCAGCTCTTATGGGCAGGTTTTCTTAAAATGAGAGGAATTATGCTGTTTCCTTTAGTTACAAGTTCTTTCACTGAATACAACTGCTCTCATGACCTGAAGCTTACCGGTTCTAAAGGTTGTATTGTATTTGTGCAGAGTGCTTTTTTTTAGATGGGCATGCTGGAGTCACAGAGAAAAAAAAAAGAAAATACCCCCCCCCCCCCCCCCCACCCCCCACCCCCCTCCATGTTAGGCATGGATTCATTTTTTCTTAAACTGTACAGATATTGTGGGACCAGTGGATTCACACTACAACTTTATGTGTAAAAGACACTACTACCCTGATCATTAAGAGCACAGAGAAGTTTCTCAGTGACCTGTCTCACTCATTAAATGTGCACATTTCATATGTGCCCTAAGGGGAGGATCATGCAGACGATTTCTAGCAGCTGGCAAGAAAGCAGTTGAAAACAAAGGATATTAGGATAGGATATTAACTTACCCATGATGGCAAAAAAAAAAAAAGCACCTGTCGACTGACGGCTGTGGACCGGCACATAAAAATACTCATCTAGTGTGATTTGCAAGGGAAAGTGGAGACCGTGCGCCCAACATTTCGTGGCGCTTCCGCGTCCAGTGTGAACCAGGCGAAATGCTACTGCTACAAATAAGTATTTGAACACCTGTTTATCAGCTAAAATTCTGATCCTCAAAGGCCTGTTATTCCACAACACAATTATTAGAAAATGGAAGAAGCTAAGCATGACTGTCAATCTCTCTCAGACTGGTGCTCCATGCAAGATCTCACCTCATGGAGTCTCTAAGATCCTTAAAATGAGGACTCAGCTCAGAACTACATGGGAGTTGCTGGTCAATGACCTGAAAAGAACTGGGACCACCATTTCCAAGGTTACTGTTGGTAATACGCTAAAGCCAAATATGAACTCTTACCCTACCCCTTCAGCTTTTCCCTATTGCTCTAATTGAAGGGGCATTTGAAGGGAGAAAGGTGCTGAAATAGTTTTTTTAAGGGTAGAGTTAAGAGACTTGAGTTCTGTCTGTATCCCTCCGTCAGCAGGGTAAACTGCGCTGCGCTATGGAGAAACACTTTTCTTTACGTGGGTATTCTCTGAAACAGAAGTTTACATTTAAATGCAAGTAATGACTTGTTGTTTTAGCATGACCTTTTAAAGTTATAAAACCAATGATGATATGTATTTTCCAAGGGCTGGCAACTACAAACGTAGCTGACCGGCAACTATTGATGACATCATCAAGTGGGTATGACGTCCTGATTTGGAAACACTTTCTTCAATAACTTTCCATTTGGAGAGCTAAATGTAGGGGTAGGGAGAAGCTGTACGGGGAGAAGAATTTGGATTAAGCCCAGGACAGGGGTGCTCGATCACGTTTGAGAGGTCAATCGCAAAGGACGTGGGTATATCGCGGCCCATCAAAAATAAACAAAAAAAAAACGTATTGTTAAAAAAAAGGAAACTTAATTTTTTTTTTCAACAGTAACCAGAGGGTAACTGCAATTAAAACTTTTGAACTATGATTTACTTCTTTACTACCTCAACCCTGGAATCAAAATCAGATGCTTACAACCTAGCCTATTAGGCTAAACTTCAGTAGCTGCATTTTGCAAATAGCAGAACATTAAGAGGCTTCCAAGTACATTTTTGTCCATTGAATCTTAAGGTCACCTAGACAGTCTGAAATTCATCACCAGCTGTTATCATCCTTGTCTTTATCATTGATCTAGTTAGGAGATAGGTTGTGCATAGAAGAGAACTGGGGCAAGGAAATAAAGTGCACATTTGTCTGCCATACCTGAAAGGTCAGTTAGATCTGAGCAGCCGTACTTAAGATGCAATTGTCATCCATCAAATGCAAACATACGAGGATGCAGCCTCAGAATGTGGAAAAAGTTTTTTTTTTCCTCAGTAAATAAGGGAGATCCACCAGGACATTAACTTGTGATGCCATTCAGAGAAGCTGCTGGTTATAAGTTGAAGTAATAAAGTAATAATTGTGTTAGATTAGGATATGTAATGCTTCAGTGAATCTAATATTTATATATATATATATATATATATTTCTTTATCCAGTTGACCCTTGCAGTCCATCATTGCAGCATCAACTCCACACTGCAGTGGTGGGGGCTTACCAAAAAAATATTTCAAATCCACCAACCAGAAGTGGGCTTCTTCAGACCTTTAGGGTCACTGTCCACCTTGTTTTTTCCAGGGGTTCTCACCCTGCTGTTGATTACCATCATCGGTGAGTCCATTTAGTCACAAGGTGGCCAGGGATGGAGCATTGGACAGCAGTAAGCTTGACATTGGCCATATTGGCTACTTTCTCACAACTTGAAATTGTGAGAAAATATAAATTTTAAAAATGTATTTAAGGCTGTTGATGTTAATGCTTTAACACACACATTTCATTAAAAAAATGACTGCATCAACATTTATTAATGATAATTAATTACACTCCGCAAAGTAACCATCTTCCATTCAGGCTTCCGTGGCATGCATCCATTTCTGATAACACTTTGCTGGGCACTATCCTGCTTATAACATGGTCACTTACAAAAGAAATACACTTTCAGTCAATTTTTAGTACTTTATTCTTGTTATTTTATGGGTTTAAATTGCTTTTTCACAAAAGGCAGACTATTTGATAAGTAATGTGGCCCGTTGTCACAGTAACACGACAATATGTCACTGAGCCGACGAACTTGGCTGCAGCAGCAAAGAAAAGGGATGTATGTGCTGATTGTCACGATATGTTCAATAAGCTATCAGTTCAGAGAGCAAGTTCACCTTTTACTGTTTGTTTTTGTCCAAATCATGAAGGAAAAGTCTGTCTTTAAAGAAGCCTGCACATACAAAACATTGTGACCGGAAATTGTTTTTAGGTGTGCATCCACAACTAGCAGCCAATTAGATTTGAGTATCAACCGGACCATTTAAAGTGCAGACACACAATGTCTGTTTCTTATGGCTGTATGTCAGCATATTTGTTTTGTTGGAGTAAAACTGCAAACATTAAAGTCTTTAAAATTCTGCTTATCTTACTGTTGCTGTGTTTTGTTTACACAAATTAAACTTCCAAATTAACACTTAATACATTTAAACATTCAGATAATAGAAATGAAGGGAACATTTTCTCTATGGCCTTTTTTTGTTCAAAAGCTACATATTGTCATAAAAAATTAACTCATAAAACATTGTGATTAATCGTGATTAATCACAATCCAAAAGTGTGATTAATCGGATTATTTTTTTTAATTAATTGACAGCACCAGTTTTAATGCAACAACAAAGGGAAAACATCCAATGCTCTCAAGTGACCCTAAAGGTTGTGTAAGAAGTGCTTCCAGGAAATCCAAAACCTAATAAATGGGAATCATGAACAAAACTTACACCAGATCAGTTGTGGGCCAAGTCATCAACAACTGCCACCAGTGCTGTTAAGATAGATATTGGATTTATGTTAGTTGTAAAAGAAGAGGAAGAAAATTGTGTCTGCAGGTGGAGAAAAATATAAGATTGAAAATCGATGACAAGAATTTGGTTGTTAAATAATATTGTGGATTGAAAATTGAAAGTAATAGGAGTGATAGCAGAAAACAAGGCTGAGGTCAGAAGTGAGAATTAGTGAGTTACAGTAAGACTTCATACCCACAAAGAGATAAATGCAATATTTGATTTAGGATGCTCCTGGAGAAGTAAAAAAAAAAAAAAAAAAAAGGTCAGAGGGAGCTGCATTGTGTTTTAGTAGATCTGAAAAAAAGAGTACAGACAGACAGAATACAGAGAGAAGAGCTGTGGATTGTATGAGGAACTCTGAGTGGTAGGAAAGTATGCTTGACTTGTGCAAGACATGTTTGAGAGCTGTAATAAAGGGGTGAGATGTTCTGTAGGTCTGGCAGATGAGTTTAAGGTGGAGGTGGGACTGCACCAAGGATCAGCTTTGAGCTCCTTCTTGTTTGCTGTGGTGATGCACTGACTGACAAATGATGTTAGATCGAGATTTCTGTGGATCACAATGTTTGCAGATAAGGTTTCAGGTGTGACAAAAAAGTGTCATCAAGAATGAAAGGAAATGTTTGGAAGACTGTAGTGAGAGCAGCCATATTGTTGGTTTAGAGACAGCGGCTCTGAGAAAGACATGGGAGGCAGAGTTGGAGGTAACAAATGAAGATGCTGAAGTTCTTTCCTCTTTATGAGGATGGATCGGATCAGGAATTAATTCATCAAAGGAATAGCTGATGTTCAATGTTTTGGAGATAAAATGCAGGGAAGCAGTTTGAAATGATTTGGACAGCTTCAGAAGATATATAAGATATTATTTTATAAGAAGATATAATAATATTGACAGATTTTTTTTTTTTTTAAATTTTGCCCTTAGTTAAGCTTTTCCTTGTGTTGCAGCATTCAAATTACAGTAACATGAATCTAATTCAGAGCTACATGATGGGGTAGCGGTTGGCATTCTTGCCTCACAGCAAAAAGGCCCAGCTTCAAATCCCAGCTGCAAGCTTTCTGTTAAATTAGTATGTTCTCCTTGTGCATGCAATGGTTTTCTCTGGGCATTCCAGTTTCCTCACACAATC
>BSAI01000015.1:25453427-25527138 GCA_036245035.1 Adrianichthys oophorus
AATAGGAGGTTGAAAATGTTTTCTTTTAATGTGTTCTCTGTCAGGGACTTGTGTGTCTATGTAAATTGAATGTGTGTATTTGTAATTTTTTTGCTCATTTCTGTGTTGGGGCTTAATGCATCTGTGGGTTTGTGTTTTTATTTTTTTCTGTCTTTTTCAAGTGTTTTGTCCCAGAGGAGAAATTGTAGAAAGTCCCTCAAAAATGAATGCAACAGCAGTGGTTTCAGCCTGCACTCTGCAGCCTTCATGCTTATTTTTATCAGACACTTTAAAAAGGAAAAAGAGACAAAGACTCTTGGCTCTGCAGCATCATCCCTCAGGCACAGTAACGATATCCCAGGGCTCCAATTACAAAATAAAAAGAAGTGATTTGTGTGATAAATTTTGCAATCCATTTTGAATTTTGCTATTTGCAGATGTTGCATTTGATTTTCAGAAAATTTGGGGAAATTTTAGGAAAATCATATCAATCAAACACTAAAACAGTATTAAGCTTTCTGCATGTTGTGTAGAACAGTGGTCACCAACCTTTTCATATTATATAATCATATAAATATAATATTTTCCCAGACAAGTCTGTATGAGGCAAGAGGGCTCAATTTTTTTTAAAGCCTCCAGTCTCCTTTAACTTTGAAGCATACTTTTTGTCTTCATCTTCTTTTAAATGTGTTTCAAATGCATCTGGTTTAAACTTATTTTGTATGAATAGAGTTTTGGTAGGAACCATTAAAATGTGATTTCGATTTCTCTTATGCTATAAATGTCAAAGTGGAAGTAAAAAAAAAAGACGCCAACTTCAGGCTATCCAACTTCTGAAGTGGGACGGATAAATACAAAAAAAAAGATCTCTAAGACGTATTTCTTTACCCTCTGATGCATGAATGTCTTTGTCAAGATTTTTTTGAAATGTTGTTTTATTCTTCTCAGCATGCGCTGAGATCGCCCAACAGTAAGCATTAGGAACCTACTGTAAAAAAAGGAATTCACTCATATTTTTTGTAAATATACATAATGAAAGTTACTTATGTAACTGCGGCTCTATAAATCCCGGATGACTGCCAGAGTTCCCGGTCCTTCGGGTTGTGGGACCTTCCTCCTTTATAGCCTCACGCGGGGTCACCAGGAGGTCACAGGTTACTTTGCTGTCATTAAATTATCGAACTACGCATGGCGAACTGGCGGTCAGGAGGGATGAAATAGAAAGTTGCTTTTTATGCTTTAACAAACGTTTCAACAATTTCTGGTACATTTTAACACTGAATTGAACTCTTTTAGGTCTAAAAGAAAACCAATTACTCCCAGCCATGACATTTTCACAGAGATGTGTTAAAGGATCCCAAAACAGGAGAAACATTACTGTGAGTCTCAATAGTTCTACGAGGATGAAGGAAAGTATTACCAAGACCTTAGTTTAGCATGTTGGAAGAAAACACAAACGGATATTTTTGTTTCTTTATCTTCCATGTTAATCAAAACTAGGCTGTATGAAAGTTGGCCAAGCATCCAGGGCACAATGGAACACTGCACAACATGCTGATGTATTCGATCGTTTTTGTGCATGAAGCATCACAGCATCCATTGGTATTTTCACCTGAGTGAGTTGAGGCAAGTGATGTCCTGTGCCAAACCTGACCTCACAGGCTACTGTAGTGACTGCTCTCCATTTCACAGGTTGTGGGGTCCCAATATGTCTTTCACTTTTGCTTTACTGGAGAGTGCCACTATTTATCAGTTCTAGAACCATAAGCTTCGTATAGGATTGTTTGGTAAGATGCCGAGTGCTAATCTTTCACAGCCCCCTGATCATGCTGACCATCCTCTACATCCTATCCCTCATCATCCTCACTTTCTGCATCTACTTTGCTGGCTGGATCTCCATCATCCTCAGCTCCTATGACTCTATTCTTCTCAGTAAGCCAATCATCATCACCGTTCTCACTACAGTCATTATCACAGGAGCTGGATGGAATTTCCTGGACTATTCTCTAGGCTGCCTTATTCTTTGCTGGGTTTAAAGTTTACAATCTATGAAAAAATAGTTACAGTGGCTTGCAAAAGTATTCACACCCTTTGAACTTCTTCACATTTTCTCACATTATGACCACACACATAAATATATTTTATGTGAAAGACCAACACAAAGTGGCACACACTTGTGAAGTGGAAAGAAAATTGTTCAAGAGTTCTTTTTTTTTTTACAAGAAAAAACTGGAAAGTGCAGTGTGCAAAAGTTTCAGCCCCCTTTTCTCTCAGTGCATCCAGTTGACTTCAGAAGCTGTTTGTTGACTGATCAACTGTTGACTTAATGACTTAATAGAGTTAACCTGTGTGTCATTTCATCTCAGTATACAGATCCAGCTGTTTTGTGACAGTCTCTGTGGTTTGTCAAGAGAATATTGGGGGAGAAAACAGCATCTGTGGAAGAATCTTCATTTTTGAATATCATATTCACAGTCTGTGTGTAAGGAACACACCAGACAGGTCAGAGATAAAGTTGTGGATACATTTAAAGCAGGGTTAGGCTTGAAAAAGATTTCTCAAGCTTTGCACATGTACTTGTCGGGCGCTTTCAAAGAAAACTTAGATTATAAATGCCGGTAAAATGGAAAAAAAAAGGGCATTTGTGTTTTATTTTTTTCTCTGCAACCTGGTAAACTGATACCAGTTCATTTGTTGAGGACCACTGGTGAAGACTGCAACATGAATAAGTCTGCTAGTGTAGTTGACTTCTATTTATCTAGCTAGCAAATGTATATAGTCTTTATGAAAGATTAAAAATATCATCCTTGTTTTGTTTTTTGTTTTTTTACAATTGTTTATTTTTCTATTCATTATTACTGTTGCTAGAAGCTACAAACCTGTATTTTTAACTGAGTGAAAAAATAAGCATTTATAAATTATCACTGGCAACAATATTTTGTACCATTCTTTCCCAATAACTGCTGCTCATTTTGCTCTTGGAGCACACTTTTGAAAACATTTCCTGATAGGATTTGGTCAAATTCACAAACTTCAATCATGTCAAATTACAACCCCACTCATTTTTGTGGAAGTTTTATGCTAAGATAATGGTAATAAACATGATTTCCAAATTAGACTGCAATTTCCAAAACACTATGTACAGCTGGCCCAACACTGTGATAAAAAGCAATCAGTACACAGAACTACACAACTACACACAATGACCAGAGAAAACATGTAACACAAATATGTCATCCACAAGCTGTGCAATCAGAAAAGTAAAGAGCCAACACAGATTGCCTTCTGATTTGAGTCACGGTTGAAAAGTATCTATCTACACAGTGTGATGTTACAGGAAAGCAGGTATTGAGCGACAATGTTCATCTATAAACTGAGGCACCAGACACAAATAGTTTTGGCAGAAAGAATGAGAAGAGAAACAAACCACTAATACAGTATGAGCAGATTTTAAGGACAATAAGAGGTTCACAATGTGGCTCTCTTTTAACATTATTCCATATTGCACAGACTTGCGCTCACTTTTGCAAAATGACTTCATAAAGGGAAAAGATCCACCCTGTGAGAAGTATATCTGTTTGAGATAATATGAATTGAAGCACAATAAGTATGAATAAGACTCAAAGGACCATGTAAAGTCAGCAGAAGCCATGCTGTAAAGTAAAACCTCCATTCTAATTCTCAAGGAAGTTTGAAAATGCCTGAAGCCTGCTTGTTCCTGCTAAGGCCAAAGTGTGCATCCATGAGCGTGGGGAGGAGCAGCAGTCACATGTAATTACTTTTCATAGTTTACCCCATTAACAACTAAATTAGGAAAAAAAAGGAAAGAAAAAAGTTCTTCTGCTTATTGCCTTCAGAAGTTGCATGTCATCATGCTCTGCAGCTCCAGTTTCTCAGCCTTCCAGCCCTCGTTTCGCCCCTTGTCTTACATTTTTCAAATCTGGGCTGGGGGTGGAGTCAGCCTCTAACTGTCCTGTTGTGTTACCTTTTAAGTTTTGTCCAAAAAATGCACATAGAAAGCTTTATTGTGAACTTTTTATCAAATAGAACACAACTAATGTTTTCCCAGATTTCAAGTTCTACTACCATCAAGAACATTAAACACTGTAGAGATGTATATTTGTTTGTTTGTTTGTTTATTTTGGGGGGGCAGTGTTTGGATGGAATCAATATCTTTATGAACGCTGTAAACTGATCTTTTTTTTTATTTGCTTCCCAAATGAAATATCAGTCATTTCAGCATTTTTGTCTGTGCAAACATGTTTGTAGGTTCCTCACACCATCAGTTACTCAGAAACTGTACTGTTGTCATTCTCTCATGCTTTGTAAAACACCACATACGGGATGTTGTTTTGCCTGGTTTTCAGGGTAAAAAGTTCGTACACCCAGAGGAAATTCAAGAACAAACGTAGTACAGGCCAGACTACTTGACAAGTACTCTATATAAATCTAATTGATCTGATTTGTCTGAAGAACAACTTAAAGAAGAACCTAGAACCCAGAAAAATGATTACTCAATCTGCAGGCGAGCCATTCCCATTGCGTATTTGTCCACTATAAAGGGGATCTAAAAGACTGAGACCAACTGTAAGGACCAATGTCAATGGGGTGTTAAAGAGGTCATTTCTGTGACTTCAAAGACATATCTTTAAATAATGACAGGAACACACAAACCTAAAAAAAGAAAAACGTTTTTTTTTGGTTAAATAATACGTACTTTAAATGGTTAACATTTCCACAGGAACTATGGGTGACCGTGACTTTCATAGTCCCATCTGCCAGAAGATGAAAAGAAATTCTAAAATGGTCCTGTCTGTCTGGTGTGAAGAACTTTGAGTACCAGATGACTTTGTTTTTATTTTATTTTATTTTAGTTATCTATTTATTTTTGGCCTCTTTTTTTGTGGTATTGAGCACAATTACTTTAAGGGTATTGACAAGAAAAATGTAAGATTGCAAAAAGAAACCATTTTAAGTATCAATTTGTCTTATTTGTAGTTTCAGACAACTACTCCAAGCAAAAATGTTTTTCTGTTCACATTTAATTTTCATTTGAAACCACATACTTAGCAGCCTCAATCAGCCGTGGGAAGCCTACTTGAGGAAAAGTCAATTGTACGACAGCTGGTGTGGCAGACTCCAAATAAAAAAGAAAAGCAAAAAAGACTATGCAGATGCATTTTGATTCTAAATGAGCAAGAACTAAAAAAAACTTAGAACGTTGATTTAGAACACTGTTTGAATGAGACAGAACACACGTAACATATTCACTTGTTTAGTTTTGTTTGAAAAACTTGATGTTGTTGCTGATCTTCTCAAAATATGCCTCCATTTTTAGACAATTGAAATATTGGTAAGCAGTTCAAAAGGAGTCTACATGTTCCTTAAAAAAAAAAAAAACACTGACAACTTTCTTTTCATGTTCTGCCTCACGTTCTCCGAAGCTGGCGCTTGCTTACTGTAAAGCATTGTCTAAACTAAAGGCTAGGCGCTCTGACATGCACAGAAAAGAAGAATTGTCTCAAGGAGCCCAGGGTGTGTAAATGAAAACGCAAAGCAGGTCAGGATAAATATCAACCGGTTGTATTTAAAAAAAAAAAAAAAAAGAAAAGAAGAACAGGAGAAAACAAAACAAAAACAAAAAAGATACAAGACAGGGGACACAGGCTGGAGGGGATGAAGGCTAGTCCATGTGCAATTGTCCAAGTTGATGCAGTCCAGAAATGCGTTTTGTAGTAAGATGGGAACCTGTTGAGTTTTATTGCAGATAGTTGGGATATTGGAAGAGATGCACCTATCAGGGTTGGTTCAGTGTGGGTAGGTCACCATCAATATGACGAAATCAGAAGATCGCACAACAAAAAAACCTGACCGATGAGTTGGCCAAAAGTGTTTTAAAGGCAAGGTCGCTGAAGCACGAGTGGGGCAACCAGGTTTGTTGCTGATGTTAGAATGCTCACCACAGCAATAACAGCAGCCAGAGCAGGAAGCAGGTAGCAGGAAGTGCTTCGCATAACCTGGAAGTTAAATAACAGCAGGGCCTGCCACAATAAAAGCATGTGTCAGGTGTTTCTCTTTTCAGCTTAATGGCACAGGGTTACACTAGCAGCTGTGTTAGTGCGGAGCTTCTGGCGCTTGAATATCCATAACAACAGCCGTTTTATAACTTTATTCTGTGGAGGAGAATTCTGGTTCGGCAAAATAATGGTATTTTGGTTTTAGAGGAGGTTCTAGAAGTCTATCCTTCTTTCTTCATTGGTACTCCTCTTTCAGATCCTTCAAGTGTGCTGTTTGGCTAGTGGTTTGCCTTATCCAAATTCTTCACTTCTCCCTACCCTTTCTCCTTACCACTCCATTTGTAGGGGCATTTGTAGTGGAAGTGGTGTCCGAAAATATATTTTTTAAGGGCTAACCCTCTAAGCCCCTTGCGAGGGGGTTCCGCGTTGTACTATGCTGCAAAAGAGAAGCTGCTGTTATGTATATTCTAGCACTGGAAGCTCTGTGCTAACTTAGCTGACAGGTAACTATTGGTAACATCATCAGGTGGAAGTGACCTCCGAATTCTGAGACACTATTTTTCCATAGCTCTCCATTTGTAGGGCTAAATGTAGGGAAGGGGAAAAGAGAAGAATTCAGATTTGGGGCAAAAATCAGCTCAATTATTTGTCATATATAATTTTCTAATGAGTAATGAGTAATTTTTTTTTCCCACTTTAGACTAGTAAAACTCTCAGAAGACTAGTTTTGCACAGGATAGCAGCTTAGTCACTTCCAGGGTTGGCATCCTTTGGTTTGTTGTTAGCATTGGAAAGGTATCAAACAAAATGTATATGTCTGTTTAGCTCTACAAACTTTATTCCTTTGCTTTATAATGAGATTACTGATATGCATTCTCTTCATGACCTAAACAATAAAATAGCACAGGTTGGCACACATGGAAGAAGGAGATATCACTGAATTCTGAATCAAACTTGATGCATGCAGATGAGGTTAAGCCTGCCAAGGCCAATTGTTTTATGTAGCAGCACCTGCAGGTGTCCTGATTGAGGCCTTTGTCAAGGAAGAAGTGAATGTTTCACAATTAATATCACAGAATTTGCTGAAGTTAGTATTCTCGCTAGCGTTCTCACTAAAACCCCAATTATTGTGTGATTATAAGTTGTCACCAGCAATGGTACAGAGTGTGTCTTTGTACATTTCTCCATCAGAGATGACCCAACCATTTACTATTAGCTCTTTCATGTCTCCAAAAAGAGAATTGAAACACTTGAAATTGGCCATATCACTTTTTTTTTATAGCCAAAGCATTTAAAAATATGCTCTCTGCATAACAAAACCAGTTATACTTGGTCCACACGTGACCTATTGTGTCTAATATCTTTCCACATATCTTTTAGTGTCTTTTAGTTGACTTGGAGAAAACATGTTTAGCTTATGTACATTAACTAGTTGACTGACTGATTCACACAGCGGGGAGAAAACATCCAATATGGTGGATTGATCCATAGCTCTCCTGAACTTTTATTCAATGTCTTAACCCGCTGTATCCCTTTCTGGGCAGCGGGGTTTCCAGATCCTGTTCCGGTTACTGTTGGTTAAAGACGGGTACACTCTAGAGAGTCTGTCAGGACCTATGGAGCTGTAGTGGACACACTCACTATGCCAGCTCTCAGGAGAGGAGCTCTTGGCCAGACAGAGGGCCGCCCGATGCTGGATGGGAAAGGCTCAGGCCTCCTGAACTTTATGATGTTTTCTTATTTTCATGAAGACAAAAATAAAAAAAGGTCCCTTCATTTTATTCTTGTTTTTATGTTTGCACTCTCATGTTGATGCGCGACAGTAAGCATTTGAACTCGGTCAGAGACTGACGTGAACACCGTAGAAGAGACCATCAATCAGACACAGCAGCAGGAGAGTAACTCACTGGAACTAACTGAGCTTGCAAACTTAATTTTGCAATTTGTCTACTTGCTGCTACTGAACATTAATTTCTCTTTATTCATTTGTTTGGTTTTTTGTGTCTCTTTTTGGCCATTGAGAAAAGTTTTCTTCAAAAATTAAAGTTTTGAATAAAAAGTGATAAAAGCTGATATTCAGAATTTGTTCCATGAATGATGTTGCTCTGTGATTTGAAAGCTTTGTTTTTTTCAGGTTAACTTAATACTACATCAATCAAGAGTTATTATCAAACATTGACCCAGTCTGGCCCTCCACTTGACCTATTTTTTTTCTAAATTGTGTGCCACTGTTTTTTTGTTTTTTTTTAGTTTTACACCCTGTTGTAGTGGAAATAGTAGAGTTGCAATAGTCATTAAAAACAAACACATAAACCTTCACATGCTGTTTATTATGCTTTTAAACCTTGAGAACAGTGAGAAAACATTGCTGTGATTTCTTAATCACTAAATTAAAATCAGCTTAATAGCAGTGAGTCAGTGACTTCAATGCAGACTTTTCCGCTGCGTTGTAAAAATTATTCAAATATAAATTAAACAAAACAAATAATACATTGGTTGTTAACCTAGTTGTTAGAGAAGTCCTTTTTACACACATGCAATCATATAAAAACTCCAGCAATCAAGGAAAAACAGTTTCTACTGGAGGTGGACCAATCAAGTCTATCTGAACTTGGAGGACGTCACAAGGCTATTGACAACATTCTAAAAATAATTTGTTGAGTTAAGTTGAAAAAGCACAATTAATTTGATATGAAATAAAAAAAAATGTTTAGATTAATAAAAAGAAAAAAACAGATAAATACAATGAAAATGCTTGTTTTTATTTGAGGGTTTTATTGCGTGGCTTGCAGCAACCCATCATCACATCAACCCTGCTGCTCTCTTTACAGCTTAAAGTGGTTTTCTCAGTAATTACCCATTCTTAGCTCAACAAAGCCTGGAAATATTATCGAACTTTTGACAAGCATCCCCCCTCTCCAGCCTAGGGATTTTAAGGGTGGTGAAAATAGAAGTTAAAAATGCTCTGATGCTGTAAGGCACATGCTGTTTGACGAACACGACTCGCACCTTTATGCCATGAACTTCTGCTGTTGGCTCTGTCTGCTGTTGAATTAGGTGTTATAAAAAAAGAAACCAGGCTTTTCTTGCTTTAGGGTTCTAAGTACAACACAGATCATTAAAATAGGCTGATAAAAAACTAAATATGACATACAGGATCCATACTCAAGTTATTTAGCAGTCAGCAGCGACAGCTGCACTGTTAAAGGGTTAAGCTTCAAAACACAAAGGCATGAAATCAGTGGTGTACATGAAGATATCATGACCAGGCAGCATGTCCAACATTGGGACAATAACAGACTAGGGATGGATTCCTGCAAAAAGCAGCTATGTTATTAAGACTGTTTGTTTTGCAATAAAGCTCCTTCAAACCTTTAACACTTAATACGTTTGCATTTTTAAACAATCAAACACACCACTAGATTAGGATCAATGTAATTACTATTTCTGTCCTTGTGCTTACAAAACTAAAGTGAGTTTGATCACAGCCACATAAGTTCTCCTGCTGAGAGGAAAGCATTTCCAATTCAATTAACTTCAGATAACAAAATTAATCTGAATAATTCTAATTTACATATATTTTTATGTTGATTACCTGACATCAAAGAAAGTACTCCAAAGAATGGATCTTGTTTGAATTTAATTTTGTCAACATTCAGGTACTTCAGAAACAAAGAACGTTTTCAGCTTGTACGCTTACCACTTATTAGAAAATAAGTTTATTATGAGTCTTGAGTTAAATGGCTATTTTTAGCATTGGTAAAGAAGCTCAAAGATGCTTTGAAAGCATCAAGAACGTTTTTCTAACCGTGGTGCTTATGAATCTAATAACTTTTTTATAAATCAAAACCAAAGGTTTCACGGTTTTATGACAACTTTCAAGGTTAAGTGAAATCCCATCATCAAGACTCTGTATCACCAGAGAAAAGAAACATTACATAGAAGGATATAACCAAGAAAGTCTCAAGTCAGAGTCAGTTAAGAATTTGAACTTAGTCACAAAGGTTGCTTTGATAAAACAAACTAGCAGTAATAAACACAACTCTGACTCTCTGACACATCCATGCTTGGTGAATGTCATAGGTTGGTGGGCTGCTAACTTTTTAAGTTGGAAGCTCAGGGAATCTCAGCTCTTGTCAGCAGCCACTGCAAATCAAACTTTTTTATCATCTTGATCATTTTGATGAACAGGTAAATTTTTTTTGACACGTTTTATATGCCTACTTCTTATTTTAAATCAACTCTGTTTAAACTTTAATGATTTTGAGAGACTAATACATTCAAGGGTGGACAACTCAAATGATGATGTAAATGCTTAAACGCCTTCATTTTCCAGTTAAGCGAAACAAGACAGAAAAGACTAAAAGAAGTTCTTTCAAATGACTTCCCCCTGATGGGAAGATAAACAGAAGACATTTGAAAGAAATATCCAAGCCACCTGGAGGAACAGCGGGTCTATTACGAGCTCCACCCTGGCGAGAATAGTTTTCACTCTGTGTCTAAAGGACTGTCCAGCCACTCTATGGAGAAAGCTTGTTCAGCCACTTATGTCCAAGAACATAGGCAGACCAATAAATTTAGAGCTTTGCTTTTGGTTCTTCTTCGTGGTTAGTGGCATTTATTTAGCACTTTGCTACCTTCTTTGAAGGCAGTCACAGTCCCATTCACCCATGAACACATATTCACACGCTGATGGCGGCTCTGCTAGGACCAAGCTATAACCACCAGGATAAATGTGGGGTTAAGTGTTTTTGACACTGAGCACGGTGGAAACCGGACCTGCAATCCAGTCAAAGGTTGGCCATTCTACCACTGCACCATGGCCGCCCATGGTGCAGAAGTACCACCTCAGATTCCTTTACTACAGGGGATTAATACAGCAACTGATTTACTGCAGGTGCTGGTTCTATCCACCGATCCGTCAATCTCAGCCTTGAACCTTACCTCATAAATGAACAAGACCCACGCAAACTTTTCCACCTGCCTGGAAAGAGCAAACCACCATTTTACAGTGGAAAACCATGGTAACCGACTTCAAGGTGCTAAGTCTCATTGAAGATGCTTCACACTCATCTGCAAAGCACCCCTGTATCAATTTACTATTATGTGGTGATGAGAGGGATGGATTTATGGCTGAGATCTCTGTAAAAGCCACCTTTGCCAAGCTCATTTGACTTATTTTTCTGACGCATAAACAGTTCCATTAACTCACCCAATCCTGATGCCTGAGAAACATTGAGCATTTTCTGAGTACCACAGGGCACCCAATACTGCGTATCAACTCTACACGGAACAGAATCATTTTGTCTCCTGTGCCATCATGCATTCTCTCCCAACCCCATCTCATTGCCTTTTTGACATCCAGTAAAGTTACTACTGGATGTCTAAAACTGGTTACACAACCTGATCTTGCAGCAGAAACTCAGCACTTGACATTTCACTTGGTGACTCCTGCTTCACTTTCCCCATCAGGCCCATTAAGACCAGGGAGATTTCTTTAAGACTTTTTTCCCCTCCTGCTGCTTCCTGGACAAAAACACCTCCTGCAGAGCAATGTATGTCTGTAAGCAACCAAATATTTCTTGCAATACAGCAATTATTTGAGGAGTGACACCTCTCTGGGCTGCAACAGAAGTGTATTCCTTCTCATGTTTCCCCTTCCAAATGACCAAATATGCAGAAAACCTGTTCAGAAATATAAATTCCTGGCCCTACTGCATGCTTGTTTGATCTTCAAGACACTCATTAAGACCTAGGCTGGATCCTCCAATCAACATGGGGAACCCTCTGGTACCTGAAGAACAAATATGAATCTGTGAGTGACAGAAGCATGAGTTATAGAGGTACTTTGAGGTGGGTTAGAATCTGAGCCCATGCTAGATTCAGGTCTGACAGCCACCAGCTTCTCTCCTTATCTGCTTTTAATTGAGTGACTCTTTTATCTGTTCCTCCACATTCTGAAGAGTACAGTTTTTAAAATAATAGGCAGAAAAATAAGAAAGTGGAAAAAAACAGTGAACCTCACTGCAATTAATGTGCTGTTGCTTGCCTTAGACAGTGGTCCCCAACCTTTTTGTGGCTGTGGACTGGTCAACTTTACTGCAACCAAAGGGCGTTTTGGGGCATGTTGGGTTGTGCAATGACAAAGAAACAATTTACTTGAAAAAGAACATGTGCTTTTAACTTAATAATAAAAAGTTCTGACAATAGATTTGATCACATTTCACTCAATCATCTGTTGTCTGCATTTTGGAGGATTAATAAAAAAAAAAAAACATAAACATCCAAATAAAAACATAAACATAATTGAGGCCTCTTAATTTAGTGTCGTGTCAGGAGTGGTTAAAATGGGCTTCTGATTCACAGCTTCTGATTCGCGAGCAAAAAACAAATTTATACCTTTGCAAATGTCTGTCAATCAATTTTCCAACCCCACTTCATCCTTTTTGGGGTCACAGGGTTGATGGAACCCATTCCAGTTTTTGGGCAGAAGTGTAGTACACCCTGAACAGGTTGCTAGTCCATTGCAGGGCCACCTAACCATTTTATTCAGAACCAATTTAGTTGATGTTTATAGACTGTGAAGTGTCTGGAGAAAACCCACACATGCAAGAGTAAAACATGCAAACTTCACATTGAAAGGTCCCACTTGAGAATCAAACCAAGGCCTTCTCACTTAGTGGGGTGGATTAACTACATTTTTCATGAGAATCTTTCAGTTGGTGATACAAGCACCAAAATCTGCACCAATGACATTCAGGACAAATGTTTGAAGAAAAGTATGTTTCCAGCTACAAATCCAAGATGGCTGCCATTTTTCAAGATGGCCGACTTGTCAATCCTTGTAAATGATCTTATTGACACAGAATTTCAACCTAAACAATTTTATAAATTATCAATTAATATATTAGTATGAATGTATTCTTATGTAGCACACCCCATGGTGTGTCCTCAATTTCAGAGTGGCCTCCAGTTTTTAAAGTGGTGGCTGCTACATTGCTTAAAATTGGCGTTTTTCAATAAAAATGTGTGTTTTTTTAGACCTTTGGTCACTGTTGTAAAAATATCTACTTTTGCTTGTTGTATTCATGTATGCAGTTGGTTTAATTTTTCAATAGAGTGATGTTAAAAGTACAACCAGGGCACACAGCAATACAAGTAAGGTCGATGAGGCAAGACTGCACTTGCTCGGAAGCAAAGGCTTTATGATTCAATTCCACCAACCAGTGCATCTCTAGCTCAGCATGTAAAACGATCTGCCTTCCAAGCTGCATGCATATGGGGCCAAGCAACAGAGTGCAACATGCAACCTGAAAGCCCAGCCAACTGGGGCTGGAAAAAGAATGGTCAAGTACAGGAAGTTCTTTGGTCAACCCTCCCACCCATTGCTCAGCCATGCCAGCAGTTGACAAAGTGCCGCTACACCTGTGAATGTCAGGTACAATGCAAATGCTACACCAACACCTTGAGATGCACACAACTCTGCAGCTGCAAATGCATGAAGTAAAAGAAGCAATCAGCATTTCTTTATTTTAGGGAATAACACCTTACTGCTTACACCAAAAACTCACAACAGCAAAATAAACGCTCAACAAAAGGTGTTTTCTTATTCTATTTTTTATTTATTAGTGGAGCTATACTCCTCAATTGCCTTAATTCTGTCTCATGTGGCAGCCCCTCCCTTTATCTCCTTAAATGAATGACAGAACCCTGGGCCCTGATGCGTTCACTGAGCTCCGGATCTTGTTCTGCCCAAACAGACACACAGCCTAATTGAGTCCACTGCAGCAATTTTTTTTCTTCATTTTTATACAATCCGCAGCAAAATAAAGCTATTGTGTTAGAAAAAGTGTCGACACAATTAAAACAATCAGTTATAATTGATCAGTTCTGCTGGTGTTTGACATTTTCTCTAATAAATTGTTTTGTTTTGTTGCGGATGTCCGGAGCTCAGTGAACGCACCAGGCAGCCCGGGGTTTGTCCTTTTCAGTGACAGATTATTTAGACTTAAATAGCTGAAGGTGTTTTCCGGCCAACTTGTTAACTGACATCAACTCATAACTGCATGATCCCTGGGTTGTCCCGCGCCCACCTGGCGGGCGTGCCCCACCACTTGAGAAACACTGGGATCACCTATAGAGCTTATTCAAATGAATGTATCTCAGGTTATATAGATATTTCCTAGACTGACTTATTTTAATTTCTGACTTCTCTCTTTAAAAGCTTTTTTTTAAAAATAACTTTTTTTGCCCTTCTACTGTAACTGTATAACCATAATGTGACAGATTATCCAGATTGTAGAAGTTGAATCAGCTCTGCAAGTGGTAAGATCTTTTTTTCTCTCTCTTTGAATGTCTTGTGAAATTCCCAACAGTGTCCAGAAAATACCCCAAAAATTAAGGAAATTAGGGGGGACTTTTAGAGTAAAGAGTATAGATACATCCTATATACTTCCAAACATTTGATACTCACTGATGATTTTATAGAACTGGAATCTGGACTTCGGGAATGATCTTTTTTAATCGGGACACAGCTGTTATCTGGTTCACCTTGATTGCTTCATGGCTGTCTGTTGTGCATCACAGGCTCTGCATCTCTTCAGAGAAAGAGAACATGAAGCATAACACAAGTTTAATCACTTCACTAAGGCAGTCGTAAAGCCAGCTGCTACCATTTGGCCATCAGTGTGTGTTTGTGTGCAGCTCAGACCACCAAGACTACGAGTTTGAACTTTGAGTCATCCTGGACAAATTTAGCCTCAGTGAAGAGAAATGAAGCTGCAGCTCTTCAGTGTCAACTCTATGACAGCATTTCATTGTTAGTCTCTTCAGCTACTTGTTCCTTTTTGCTTCCTGTCCCCACACGGTTTGCTTTTTACTTTTTCTTATCTTGCAGTACAGTTTAAAGCATAAGGGGCTCATTCCTTAATGACGCCCTTTAGACTGTGGTATCTATGCTATATATAGGACATTTTATTTAAACCAGTTTAGTTCATTCAATTAGTCCTAATGTACAACTAACATGAATTCAAGGTAGTCCACAAGAAATACAAGAAAAAGGTCAAGCAAAGTCACTCTTCTGTGTTAATGCATTCAAGGATTGGTGTAGCCAAATTTGTCTGGGTCATTCCAATGACTTTGAACTATTTTATCTGTTTTAGTGATTGGCCAACACAAGTGAGCAACATATTAGAATGAGAGTTTTCTCAGTTTCATATCGCATAACCAGCATATTTGCAGAATGCATCATGGTAACATTCTGCAACTTGTTAATTGTCATAATAACCGTTATTACCGGAGGAACATAACTCATTTTACTGATCGAGGAATCTAAAACTGCAGAGAAAACTCATAAAGTGAGGCAGCCATTACTTAGCTTGACTGTAAGGGGATGCCTGTAAGGCCACAGGTTCTCGTTGCTGTCATTCATTATGCTAATCTATCAGAACAGAGCAGTGCTTTCCTTTATTAAACAAGCTTACTTTATATCAAAGGATACTGTCTAAATAGGACAGATTATTTTCTATAGACCCACAAACAAAGTTAAGAAAGTAATTCCATCCATATTCTAAATCCACTTTTATCCAGTTCTGGGTCAGGGGGTTTGTTGGAGTCTACCCAGCTACTGAAGGTCAAGGGTGGGGCACACCCTGGGCATCAAACGGGCAGACTGCCGGTTCCACTTTAATTATAAAGTGACAGACAGACAGGAGCAAAGCTTAGCTAGAAGTCCAGAAAGCTAAATCAAATTGATAATCCAGACAAAGGTCAGGACAGGCGGAAATGAGGCAGAGTCAGGTACAGAGCATGGTCAGGTGAACAGGTGATCGGGTCAGGAACAGATGTTCATTATGAAGGCACAAACAATAGTTTGCACTGAATGTGTTCCTAAGCAGTGGTTAAGTGTTCTGGTGGCTGATTGACTGATGAGACTGATGAGGGTGGGGAGGCACACACACTGTGCGCTGGGGGTGATGGGTGATGGCGTCCTGTCAGTACTCTGGGGATGTTTTTGGACTGGGAGGAAGTTTGCAAAGAAAACCCAGACATACGTGGGGAAAACATTCAAAGTCCACAGCTGGGATTGAAGCCTGGGTCCTTTCACCAAAAGGCAACAGTCCTAACCCCTACATCACCATGCACCCCCAGATTGATGCTACTTTTTATTCAGTTCCATCTTTATGTGTTCATAGTTTAAAACAATCCATTAAGGTCTTTAAATGTCAAAACAACCTTGACTTTAATCTCTGTGCAATTGAAATTATTTACAGCGATATTTCTAATTGGGCTGCACGGTGGCGCAGTGGTTAGCGCTCCTGCCTCACAGCAAGAAGGTTCCCGGTTCAAGTCCTGGCTGGGGGACCTTTCTGTGTGGAGTTTGCATGTTCTCCCCGTGCATGCGTAGGTTTTCTCCGGGTACTCCGGCTTCCTCCCACCGTCCAAAAAAATGCTTCACAGGTTAATTGGTTACTCTAAATTGTCCCTAGGTGTGAATGTGAGTGTGTATGGGTGTGTGATTGTGGCCCCTGCGACAGACTGGTGACCAGTCCAGGGGTGTCCCCTGTCTTCGCCCATGAGTAGCCGGGTTAGGCTCCGGCAACCCCGTGACCCCGACAGGGATAAAGCAGATTGGAAAATGACTGACATGACTATTTCTAATTATGTCCACTACTATAAACCATGTACTCCAATCTATTAAAGTACCAGCAAATAAAAATCCATAGTGTCTATGTCTGTGTGTGTGTGGGGGGGGTCTTTCTTCAAGCACAATTTCTACATTGTTAAGATTCCTTGTTTTTAAATCACATGCAGAGTTTGCGCACTTAGCACTGTTAAAAAATGAACTAACTATTTATTTTACATTTTCTTTTGTAAAATGATTAGTACATCTTTATTCTGCTCTTTTACCTGACAATGAGAATGTTTGGCTCAGTATTTAATTTAAGTTTGTTTTTTTATTCATCCCTGATCTAGGGAACTAAACATTGTAATTTTTTTATTCTTTGACTTTGTTTTAATAAAATATTTTCAAGTGAAACTTTATCAGCCTGCTTCTGAGTTCTTTGAAGAAAGGCATAGGAGACCTTTTGCAGCTGCTACATCTGCTGTTACATAATTTTAGATACATTTCAGTTTATAGTGGTCGAGTTGTATTATAAAGATTGTTTCTGATGTCTTTACGTGCCTCAAAGCTGTTTGATCATTCACCATAGTAAATTCTTAAAGCTACAATACATCTATAAAATGATCAAAATACTTTAATATAATGTCCCCGCTACATGCACACTTAACTTTTAAGTTCACAAAAAAACTGTATATTTATTACTACATAGCTACTGAATATTGTATTATTTTATATTACATTAATAAAAACACCATTTGTGACTCTTCTGAAACAGTTTTTGGTAAGTTCCAGATACTTTAAAAAAAAAATAAAGTTTACAGTCTTGGAAATTAAACACATTTAAATATCAATAAACAAAGGTTTAGCCTCTTCAGCATTAAAAAAATATCTATCCAAATAAACTTGAAGAATAAGTAGTCTGTCATAAAAAAACTAATTTTTGTTGTTTTTTTCAATAACATTTATCAATTTTTCCTTTAATTGCTGTTTTTAGCTATTGGTTTTATTTATTTCCAAGTTTATATGACAATTTTCTTTGTTTAATAATCTTTTATGGTTTTAGTGCTATATTACAGAGTTGTTTTGTCTTTATTGATTCTTCAATTGTATTTAGTGCTCACAGAGACTTGTTTATTGTTTCTGAATCTAGCAGAGGTGTAAGCAGTGTAGCGCTGCTTAATTTGAGTTTTTGTTTGATTGAAAATAAATTTCACTAACAATAGGGACACAACAATTAGACATGGAAGTCTCACTTTATCATCAGTGGTTGTTGTCGAACCCATTTAAAATCCAGCTGCAAGCGTGTCAACTCCCTCGGCTTCTATTTGCCAATTATAGCCATATCCATGGTAACCAGCCTTCCACTTATGAGTTTCCAGCCTCCCCAGCCCTCTGGATTGCGTTAGTCAATCACGAAACAAACTCAGTGTAATAACATTAGAGCGGATTCTGAGGCACCAGAATGGCCTGCCTCTACCTGCTGCTTGAACACAGACTTTTAGTCATCACAAAAAGGTAAAAATAATGCTTTTGGAAACTCTGGATGCAATTACATGTAACTTTGCTTAAAAATATAAAAATTCAAAGAAGTGAGCTGTTGCTCTCAGTGTTCAGGTAATAAAATGAAACATATGGCCTCATTCCCTAAAAAAAATGTGATTTATTTGTTCATAAATTATACCATTAGGTGGACAGAAATATTGGACACTTAGTATTTCTCTTTCTCTGATAACGTATTAATGTAAGCCTCAATCTCTCCAAATATTGCAAACAGAAATGTTTTCTTGCAGTCTTTTTTGGCACTGAAGAACATCAGCCCCACATGGGATGTTCAGCCAACCTCATTTTGGTCCAACCAACTTTTTTAACTTTTACATTTTTTCTTGTTTGGCAGCCATGGTGCAAAGGCAGAGCGGTCGACCTCTGATCCGAAGATCGTAGTTTAAGTTTCTGCCCTGCCATGTGTCGAAATGTCCTTGGACTAGGTGCTGACCAGCATGTCGTTCCTGGTGGTTATAGGTTGGTGCCAGTGTTTGGCAGTGTCACTGTGTGAATGGGACAGTGACTGTAAGCGCTTTGGGGCTTCTAAGAAGGTAGCAAAGTGTTTTATAATACTCCGATTTATGTGTGGATTTTACATTGCAGCACGTATAATTTTCCAAATGTTTGCATGTTCACTTAATGGAACATGCATGGATAAATGAAGGCAGGAACAAGACATGTTAAACCAGTAAAACTTTAGGAGGTCCTTGTGACATGTACATTAGAGAAACAGAGGCATATAAGTGATATCAAATACAGAAAGACCTGTACAAGCTATGATGAAAGCAACACCATAAACATAAACTATTGGACACTCACCAGGAGTTTTGCAAAGTGTTACAGCAGTGCTTTGGTGGACTGAAAAAAAGACTAAATGTTGCTTTGAGCTCTGTTATCTTTTCCAAGGCAATAGCCCTTATGAAACGCTTCAAAAGATGTTAACATCACCACACACCGCATGTTTATAATGAAGAGCTCTACTGGTGATAACATGATGATGAAATAACAAATAAATGTGACCATTTATGTGTTAATATGGCGAAGAGCACTCAGGGTACTTTAGCATTTGAATTTGGACTTACTTTAAGTGTTTAAATGCTCATTGACAATAAATAAATGTGCTACGCCAAATTGACGTGATGACTGGTTGATATTCAAACTGAATATCATAAGAAGCAACAGAGATAAGTGAAACGTTTCCTGCAACATTTGGTCAGAAATTATTAACTGTACAGAGGATTTTACAGGAACGCCCCCTAGTTTACACAAGTTGTGACAATCCCAAGACCCCACTTTCTGTTGACAAAAACCCAAGGTGAGGCGTCATTCCTGCACTGTGGATCTAAGCTGTGGAACAGCCTGTCTGAGGATATGAGGGCTTCATCCACTGTTTTTAAGAAACAACTTAAAACTTATCTTTTTAGCATAACTTTTACACAGTTTTTACATGTCCACATTTTTTTAATTTGATTTGATACATTTTATAAATAATTTATTTGATTTAAGTTGATGGTACTTGTGGGATGTGTGACGATTCTGGTCGGGCCATGTTTACAACACTCTTCAGGGACCCCCACTTGTCCTTGGTATCCCTCTCCTAGGTAGGGGTGGGCGGCCCCTGCCGTGCTCTCTCCTCCTGGATCTCCTGCGAGGTAGCCGGGTGGTTGCCTGGAGCTTAGGGGTGGGTCTCCCTTGAAGAGCTCTGGCTTGTGCCTGGGGCTGGGGGATGCTCAGAACTCTTGTTTGGTGGAGGGCGGCTTGTCTGGGGCTGGGGGGGCTATTGGGAGGTTGGTCCCAGTAAGTCTCAGTAACAAACATTTTCTTTGTTTTTCAAATCTTTGCACAATATTTCCATCTTGTGCTGCCACACTTGTATTTTTTCAACGTTTGTCTTCTAGTGAATAGCTTTCTTTTTTTCAACTGGACATTTTTCTGTTCAGCAATGCCAGCTACTTTCTGACGAAAACTTTACTTCGTCAAGCTCAAGTTTAACGTGCAGAACTTTTTGTCTATTTAACTAGCTCTGATAGGTTGACACACCCGATTTAGGTTATCAGCAAAAAGTATACTGTGCACACTCAAGTGCATCTCTGTAAATTTAAAACATGAGGAAATGGAATCCAGTTGACTGCAGCGTCAGTGAATTGAAAACGTTGCAAACCCAACAGATGTCAATCAACTGAATTATGCTTTTTCATGATGTTGACAGTAATAATAATGTAATTTAAATGCCAGATATGCTTACATAACTGTTGAGAAAAAGGCTTTTACACCACTAGATTTATTTGAAAAAAATCTTCAAATGAAACACAACTGAAATGTTTCTAAACCTCTGGTTCTTAGATGTAGGTGCTCTAAAGCTCCACACATCTCTGTAACTGAAGCAGGAAAAAAATAGAGTATGGTCCATAAAATATGTGTTTACCTTGTGTGAACAAGAATTATGAGTAAGTCCTGTTTTGAATTTAAATCTTACCATATGCAGGTTTCCTCTTCCTATTGTCTGTTTTTTCTAACACACATCAAATCTCACAACAGTCTTTAATCAACGTTCTGTAGTTAACAGTGACCGTCTTGATAAGCTACAGTACAATGATTTTAAAACAAGAGTTTAAACAGGATCCACAACATGACTTGCATGAATCCAAATATGAAGCTAGCAAAAGATGAAAGGGGCTTGTTTAAATTGATAACACCAATTCCAATACGGGAACTGCTAAATAGTTCAGAGATTTTTCATTTGACCTCTTTTTTTAAGCAAACGTTGTTTTTCAAATTAACAAACATGACGGTATTGATTTTGTCTTAGATTTGTCCAGCTTTGAGTCTTCTTCATAATAGATGTAGACAGAAAACTGTTTAGGGGTGATAGAGGAAAAGGTAGCTTCCCTACTTTCTGATATCACTGCTGTTTAACTTAAAAGTAAAAGTAAAGCATGGTTTTAGGGTTTTAAAAATATATTGCTCAGTACATACATTTTACAGTGCTATAATTCTGTCTACCGTATGGGAGATCAGGAATATTTGTTCTTGTTAAAACATCACTTGCCTTATTGCTAAGTTTTACTCTTGGTATAACATGTTTAAACTTTATTGTTGTCACTTCTTTTTTTTTACAATGCTTTTACATTTTTTCAATAAAAGTTAGATTCATGTGTCTGACCTTTTCCTCTTTTCACACTTTACTTTGATTTGATCTTGTGTTTGTTGTGAGGCCCTGAGGATTTCTTTTTTACATGCTGGGTGAAAGACACATTAGCAAGAAAAGCAGGGCTTAAATATCAGACTTTATATCATATGTTTTTCTGTTTCCGCAGGACTCTTGTGTATAAAATGTCAGTTGATCAGGTTTGAATAGAATAATTTTGCACCACTTTTAATTGAATAAGATTACCAATATAATCAAGAAAAAAAAATAAATGTTTTCTTTTTTTCTAATTATTTAACACCTTGGCTGAGGTATTCAGATAATCTTTGCTTATATGAATGTGTTCTCAAAATGTGCTCTACCATTTGGTTAAGGAGACATTTAAGCCTTTTCTGCCAGAGCAGTCACAGGCAACACAAACACACTCTTCAAACTACCATGATTCTTCAACCATTTATACTATTAGCATAATTCAAATGGGTTTTAAAGCGCAAAGTGTGTCATATCAGTGCAAAGCAGATTTCTTACTTTAATATTCCATTAAATTTATGTTGATAGTGTTAACGGTTGAATTCAAAGATCATCAATGCTACATCTAAGGTGTAGGCCAAGCAAAACGTCATACTCCTCCCAAGTGGCACTTTTCAAGAGACTGTACTATCCATGTTTAAAGCATGGACTGTATTCAGTAGGACTGGGGCTCACATTTTTTAACTGACTATTATGAAAGAAAAAAAAAAAAGTTTAACCTTTTTAATGAATTTTATGTCAACACTAGCACAACTCCAAAGGTAGTTTATTATAAAATCAGCAAAACATTAAAAACTTTTAAATTTTTTCTTAAAAAAAAACATTGAGTACAACCTTTGGGACTAATGCAAGTGTTCATACTCTGCTTAACACATGTTCATTTGCACAATTTCTATTTGACCTGTACGATAATCTTTCAATTTTTCCCTTATATAATTTGCATAACATATCTTTTTTTTTTTTTAAATGAAGTCTGCTTTACCTATTTGTGGGAGGGGTAGAGTCACTGGCTCCAACATCTAATAATTTCTGAATAAAGTGAACAATAAATTTGTCAGATGACCACTTGTTAAATATAGAAACAATTAGTTTGTTTACAGACATGCATGGTAAAAAAAAAAAAAAAAAAAAAAAACAACAATCTAGTTGACAGAATGTAAAAAAGTTTCATGTTCTACAGTTTAAACTACTTTAAAGTGTCGTATATATATATGAAACACTGAAAAATCTGTTTAACCAATGACAGCCAACTGGCAGACTATGATGACAAACAAAAAAGACATGTTCTGACATAGAGATTGACCTTAGCCAATGAAATGTAAAATAATTTGACCTGAACACTGCCCAGGACTTTTCTTGTTTTGAGTTCTGTGAAGCCAAGATGTTTGACTTTAAAGCTTGTATCAGCTTGTCTGTGATTCTGTAGCAAATGAATGCATTTTCTCTGTTGATTCCTGTCTAGATTTTTTTTATAGTTTTTTTTTTTTTTTTTTTTTTTCCCCACATACATTGTAGTTATTGGTTTTTAACACATTAGGAAAAACATAACACAAACACACACAAAAATATATAAGAAAAAAATAGCAACAAAAACAACACTATGAATGCAAAGACAAATTATATAAAATATAAGACAACAAACTCGAAAAAAAAAAAAACAATACAGAAGTCATTGCAGTCGGTGGAGCACAAATGCTCTCTTAATAATTATGACAATCTATAATCTAATCTATAACAGACAAAGTTTCCAAGTCTTAACAAAGACATCATTTTTTTGATGGAGTCAACAATCAAATAATCAAGAGAGACATATTTTAATACAACTTTCTGCTATTGTGACCTCCTGTTTGTTTTTAATGACAGTCATCCAATTCAAACTTGGTAATCATGACTTCGAAGAGATAATGCTTATGTAGGTTTGAAACTTGACATAATAAAGCTCACAACCTTAAGTGACAGTTTTCTCCAGTTGTGTAACGTCTTCTGTGTTATTATGTTATTTGATGTCTTTTGCAGTGTGCTCCTGTCAGATGCAGCTACGAGCAATAGAAGCCACAAAAACACAACTATAAATGTCAGCACTGTCTGAGATCCTGTCTATGGGAGCATAGGCAGAAACCAAGCAGGGGTCAGTAGTTGAGCAGATTAGGTTTGGAACAAAATTATAGAGAAATTATGGGGAGACAGCGATAGAGAAATAAAGGTACAGTTATGACAGTTTGTGTTTGATGTACTCAATTCCCTGCTGCTGCTGCTGCAAGTTAGAACACAAATGTCAAGCCTATAAAACAGCTGCAGTGAGAAGCTGCTGCTCTGTCATGGTCATGTTGGATAATTATGGTCTCTGAAGAAATCTCTTATTCATGAAGTCTGATTTTGACAACAGCAATGGAACACATCCCCGGTAATGCAAAACAGTGCGTGGCACTGATTCTATCTGGGACTTTCCTTTTTCTGAATACAATTATTCTGTTGGTGGTCCTAAAGTTACGCTAAGGTCTTCATAAAACAAACACACACATTTAATATGCTCTCAAATTAAAACTGAAACTATTTTGACTCAAAACACCCGAATGGAAAAAAAAGGAGGCATTGTAATGCTACAACTACAAAATGATTTTATTTGTCAGGTTGCCTTTCTCAAGACTCAGATTTTTCAAATGAGATTGTTAGACAAGAAAGTGTGGTAGATACAACTTTGTTTGTGAATGCCACAGCTTTAAAATGTAATTGCAGAAATCTAACAGACCTCACAGACTTTTTGGATAAAACTGTGCTCCGTCAGTGCACATGGCCTGACTGGTCTCTGACATGTACAATACCATTTTCCTTCCTAACATTTCAGTATGATAGGGTCAGATTTTAGATTATTACATCTAAACCCCTGTCCATTTGCTGGAGTCTGTTTAGGATTTTAAATTCATATTACATCTGATCACATGTAGTGACAGTAACACTGAAGCTCTAACAATCAAGAAATAATATTTTTCAGTTGGATTGACAACAGTGTCAATGTACCATTTCCTTAGCTTGTTTTGTCGTTGAAGTTAATCTGGAAAGTTAGGTGCTGAATAAGCTACATGAAAATTCAGAGACTTTTCATTTTGATTAAATGGGCTCTTAGTTACTTTGGCACATTCAGGAACACCAGAAGAGAATACTTTAACAGTGAGAAGTCAATGTCACGATTTTCTAAAATCTTATTAGTGAAAATTAAAACTATTTTTACAAACTGGTTCACGGATTAATATTTTGTGGCAATGTTATTTGAATTAACGTAACTTTTCAACAGATTACACAAATAATACAATTCTAAGGGATTATTAAAGCAGAGAAAAGAAGAATTGTGCTGATACTGACACTTTTAAAGCTTTGAGCAGATATGTTATGAGTTGATGTGCAATTCGGCTCAAAACTGCTTTTCTAAGCGTTAAGAATTTGTTGGAATCACATTTATTGGACAGTCAAAATGTTACATCAATTCAAAGTGCGTGAGTTATTTCCTGTCTCTGGGGACAGGAAAGATGTTAATGAGTTAATAGGTCCCTTCATAGTTTTAAGTTGTCCCTTTGGTGTGAATGTGAGTTTGTGTGATTGTCAGTAGCTGTGTGTACATGTGCAAAATGTCTTTAATCGGATAAAAGATCGGATTGAAATTGAACTGGTACATGGCTCTAAAAAACTTCATCTGATTATAATAAACGTTTATATACACCACAGGTTCGATCAGAACAAATCATTTTGACAAGCGCAGAATTATCCAAAATACCAAAAACGACCATAAAAGAAGAAGGGCACTGTTAAACGGTAAAACATAAAAGTATATAAAAACATAAAGTTAAAGAGTTGCCTTAAGAATTTAACTCAAAATAACAAATACGATTTGTTGTGTTAACATAATCTTTTGTTGTATTGAATTAAAATATCTTGTTTAACCAAAGCACTGGTGTTTTTGGAATGTTCTGATGTAGATTTGAAGTCATGTAAACTTCTTTTGGTTGTTATAACTTAAATGTTCTTTTCTCAACTAATTTAAAAGCTTAAGTTGTGTTAGGCAACGGTGGTTGATGACTTTTCCGCTTATCCCGTTAGGGGTCGGCCTCATCGAAACAGCTGTCACAGCTTCATACCAGTGGTATGGCAGAGAATTGTTCATGCCAGATGCTCTTGATGACACAACCCCGAGTTAAGGCACAGACCGTTTTTGGCAGCATCCTACACTGTATTAAGTTCATTGTACACCCTGGTTATTGAATTGAAACATTGAACTACACTCAACTCACTAAGCCATCCAATTACTGTTCAGTGTCATGCAAATGCTAGATAAAACAACAAACATATTTATTTGACTAGACCTACAGAAGACAATAAAATGATTAAATTTACTCTAAATTAGAAAGACAATAGTTGAACCCCAAGATTCCTCTAGCCATTCATTTTCTAAACCCACTGCCTCTCTTTTAGGGCTGCCTGTACCTAACCTGGCCATTGTTGGGTGAAGGCAGGGTAAGGCTGGACAGGTTGCAAGTTTATTGCACACCTAGGGACAGTTTGGAGTAATCAATCAATTTATGAAGCATGTTTTTTGGAGTGTGGGAGGAAAGACAGGTGGAATGAACATTTAAACTCCACAAAGAAAGATCCCAGCTGGAATTTGGGCCAAGGCTTTCTCACTGAGAGGTGAGAGTGCTAACCACTACACCCACAGTGTAGCCCATGGAACCTGACCTTCATGAAGGCTTCATGAGGCTTCTTCTTCATCTTCTGAGCAAAAAGCAAAAATGTTCCCGCTTAGCGCCATCTAATGGTTACAGATTGGACGGGCCAAAGAACATTGTACTTATAATTGATTGATTGGTTTATTTCAAGGATAAATTGGACAGTACACAAAAATAATCACAGAGAATTATCAAACTCATTACTGAGACAATGAAATGCACTGATTGAGAGAAAAGAAAGATAAAAAAAGGAAAAACAAACAAACGAAAACAACACACTTAAGTCACATTTGTAGCATTCATTAAGTATAGTGATTAATAACTAAAGTCTTGCAGAGCTTGATTGATTTCCTTGAAAAGGAGGGGGAAGAAGCGAACTATAAAATACCACCCCTATACAGTTACTTTGTTTCATAGTCTTGCATGGTTTTCATAATCCGGTTCTGATCAGATCTAGTGCAGTTTTTCCATGTAACAAAACTGTGTGTTTATTAATTATTCTCAAAAAACATTATATCATGATTTCAGGAATCAGTAACATGAATCACACATCATGTAATGGTTATGTAATACTCATTCATGATCATTAGAATACATTTTATATTAATCCAGAAATCATCCCTACACATTGGAAATCAAGTTTTCAAGTAACAAAAAATTTGATTATCATCTGAGAAAAATTCTAACTTTTTCCGTAACCATTATTGATTCACACTTTAGGTAACTGATATGTAATAAATATTGATTATCATTAGAACACGTAATTACATTAATCCAGTAATAATTGGTACATATTTTAGATTAAGTAAAGAAAATCAGTAGTTTTTCAATAGATTGTAGTTACGTTTCAAGTAACATTTCAGTTATCATTATTGCACATTAGGCAATTTAATACTCATAAAAAAAAGTTTTTTGATTGTTTCAGCACTTTCAAGTTCACACGTCCACATATTTGAAATTATTCAAACACCAGTTTATAATGTTAAATCAACTGAATGTAAAATTTTACATTAATAAGTTTTGTCTAGTTAAAAAGTATTTGACTTAATTTTTTTATTCACATGAACAACATGATCAAGAGCTTGTTCAGTTGAATTACCACAATGCATTAGAACAACAAAAATGTCGAATGCAATTCACACTGTAGTGGTGTTTTGTTGTAAGTGCACATGGCTGCTGTTAGCATATTGAGATGAAATTCTAAGCGTGCTTTAGTTATAGTTTTTGTTCTTTTCAAGTGACTGTTAGCACATCATTTTCTAAATACGTGCAGCCAGTGCTTTATTCTTGCCCCCACAGACCCGGAGGGCATTTAAGACAGTAAGACATTTAGCGTTGGATGCACCTAAAATCTGAGCGGGCAATGCAGTAATGTGCATCTTGGCTGCACGTAAAAACGTGGGAATAATATTATATATTAATAATATTATATATCATATAAATTAATAATAATATCAGCCTTTTAATTTTTTCTGGACACAATTGGTAACACAAATTCGGATGACTGCTTGAGCAGTTTCTCAGGACTGCACGGAGTGGTATTTCTGCATGCAAAAGCCGCCTCCGGCAGCTTACACAAGCCACTCCTCTGCTCAGAGACTGTTCTACCGGGAGACAAGGTTTTCAGTCCGGCGGCGTAAAAACGCGAGGCAGCTGAACGGACTGCGGTATAAAGCCTCCTCCAGAGCGCACACTGTAACAAAGCACTCTCCTCTCCTCGCAAACACGAAGCTACAGGCTGCTCTGCTCTGCTTGGAGCAGAGAGCCGTCCTGTTCGCACTCCAAAATCTCTTTCAACAACAATCTGCATAAGCCACTACTCGATCAGGAGATTTTGATCCGACTGAGTCTGATTGGGACAATATCACATCTTTTAATATTTAAACCATTAACAAAGATTTTGCTGTAATGTGGCTCAGTCTTTATGAGTGTCATGAGGTAAGTTATATTGAACTTCCATCAGTTACATTGTAGCAATCTATCTATCAGTAGACGTTATATCCGAACATTAAATGGCTCCACAAGGATTCTATTGCAAGTTTCTTAAAGGATTGGTTTTAAAAAGAAAGTCTTGCAATGACCAGAAAACTCTTGGAATTACCATTCAACTAAGTATTGGATTAAACCATGCAAAGAAAACTGAATAAACACAGTGAACACTTACACAACCAGGCACACCGTCCTCACACAGAATGGATCATTACCACCAATTTGGCTGATGAGATCAGCTAAGGTCAGAAAAAAAACAATGACTTGCTGAAAAAAACCACTTAAAAGGGCTCTGGCAGTTCATGCCTCATCCTGAGAATCATTAGAGCTGCCTTTCATTCACTGTGTAATGTCAGATTCTATGCTTTACATGTTCAAATGCCAAATATAATTCATGTCTGAAAAAAATGTGACGAACTTCAAGTGAGAATGTTTTAGATTGCAAGTACAAGCTCACATTTAGGTGTTTCTAAAGGAAATATTCCTAAATTGGAAGACTTTTGTGACAATTGAAGTCATTTGAGGCTCACTTAAATAAGTTACGGTCAAGTGGAAATGGACAAAATGTTTAGTTTGGATGTTTAAAAAGATAATTGCAAAGCAAACTTTAAATTTCAGAAGCAAATGATTACCTCTGACTCTTATTTATTTATTTAAAATTGCAGGATGTAATGTTTGAATTGGAAATCCTGTAGAACAAAGAAACACTTCAGAAATCCAACTGAAAAAAATGCTAAGAAAAGCAACACCAGAAGAAAAACTCTGACAAGTAGTTTTCTTTCTTCATTAAAACTGACTCCATGAGTGGAGCAAAGTAAGAGTCTCACAGCGGACAAATGCCAAATGTAAATCTGACATAAATAAAAGTAAGATTCTTTTGTTAGTTGACTTCAGTACTGCAATATTCAGGCCCACGCTGAGCCTCATGCTGGCAAAAGCAAGCTTTCAGGTAATTGGAATTAAAGTATTTAATTTGAGGGCTCCAAATCCTAAAGCCATTAGTTGCTCTAGCTTTACACACAAAGCTATGAAGCTCACTGGGAAAAGTTCAAAAGCAGTTCACTTCCCATTAGTCCTTCCATTGAGTAATTATATAAATTGGTGTCATGGCAAGAATTTGAGATGAAGATTGGTACTTTTTACACATCAAACATATAGCCAGTGTGGGGTGGCTAAGTGTCATTAATCTTTTCACGTGACACGCAACTTTTGATTCAACCAAGGACTACTACTTTAGGTTTACATTCCAAACAATATTTTAAAATTAAATCTTTTTGACATTTTCTGAAAGAAACATCACAATATTTTTACATATCAAAGACTCCTTTAATTAAAAGGCTAATCCTCCTCCTTTGATGATGGCCTGAGTTTTGTCTGTCATGTTTACCAGTTTGTGCATCCCACTTTTTCTCATTACCCCAGCTGCTTTGTGTCTCATCATTAATTGCCTCATTTTATCTATTCCCAAAGTTCTCCATCTTGCTGTCTCCTGTTTCTCTGCTCTTGGATCCTCTACCTGCACAACAGATGAGATGGGCATTTTCACATCTATTATCTAAAGTGCATTCAATTAGATTAGAATGCTGTCTTTTTCTTGTCAAACAAATGGCAGTGACATTGATTTAACCGAATCTTGGGGCAAATTAAATGAAGTAATTGTTGGAGCCCAAATGCATTTGCATTAGTGGAATATGTAGTGTTGTCTGTTCCTTGAAGAGGCTTTTAGGAGTTTATGATCAAACTTCGTGCCAAAACGTGATGTGCAGTTCCAAACGGCTTTTTCAGCTCATATTCCAAGACAAGTATTGCACATGAAAAACAAGAGATCGAGCTTTAAGTCTCCCCTTTTTAAGTATAAGAGGGTTGAACTTCGAGGCTTTTAAGGTTTAAAAATGTTCAAAATTATTTTTTGGGACTGATGCTTCTCCATCTCTAACAACATGACAAAGTAGTGACAAAGCTGCAGGCCTTCCATAGTCTCAAGGCTCAGAGACTCAAGGCACTGTCATGGTACATTAGCAGAGCACAGCTTTGGAGAATTTTAGTCTGACTAATTTCACTCTACTGGGGGGGGTCACATTCTACATGATTAGCCTATATTGTACTTCTGAAAGAAGGAAGTGATTGAGGGTGTGTGTAAAAGGCTGACTTTGGAGTGAATTCACATTGTGGTGAGCAGTTTTGGGGTAGTGGATTACAAAGTAACAAATTACTGTAATTTAATTACTTTTGTCAGCAATGAAGTAGCACCAAGAATTACAGTTAAAATTTTGGTAATATTTGCAATTACCTGGCTGTAGAAAACGTTATTTTGTTAATTCGATGTTGTAGGTTCTGACATTTTTTCTCAGTTAAATGAAACGAAACAGAGACTTTTTTTTTTTTAATGGAGCAATTGGCACATATGCACACGCATGCGCGCGCAGAGTTGGGGATCGGTCAAAGTACAGACATGTCCTGAATGCTGCAGCCACAATGCTTTCCAAACTGGATTAAAGATAAGACGAGAAGAAATGCTGCAAGGAGTCCTGTCATCACTGGGGAGCAGCAGGTGAGCAGCACAGCAGAGACCCGCCCCGTGTACTGATGTGGCGTTACAAATGAGACAACTCTAAAGTCGCTTTTGGTGTGAATGGGGCTGCATGCGACTGGTCATGGTCACTGATATGAGAATGTGCTCCGCAGAGGGGGGGAGTTTGTAGTTCAGCAGTGCAGAACTGTGCTCAAAAGACTGACGTGGAGAGAAAGAGACATTGTAAGGGAATACCTAAAGTCAGCCAAAATGAACATGGAAGCATTTAATAGTTCTTTGTGTTTTCAAAAGACCATCTTAGTTTCAGATTTGATGGACATGAATTTAGACGTAACAATATTTTATAGCTGACTTTGAGCATTGGCACAGATCACTGTTGTAACCTATTTTTGTGTCATTTTTTACACTGTTGTCTGAATTCAAATGAAGCCAGGTTATGTCTTATACCATGTTCATACCTTCCACAAGGTTATTGCTTTGAAAATACAGTTTATTGTATTTGTTTACCTTTATTTAACCAGGTAAGTCCTATTGAGATTAAAAAAATCTCCTTTTCAAAGAAGTTCATTAAAAGAAAGACAAGAGGATCTTGTTTGTGTAAGCTGTACTTCCCTTGAGAATTTGTATATGAGTGGAAAAAGAGGAAAGTAAAGACTAGTTAATTACTTTTTAAATAGGTCATGAGTAATGTAATTTAATTATAATTTTCATCCAGTAATTAGGTTCCCTTTAATTTTGGCAACAAGGGTTTCAGGAGCAAAAATTAAACATACAATTTTCATGCTTTGGTTTTTATCAAATGAAGCTGCAGAACGTTACTTTTTTAGTTCTAAATGTCATGTGTTGGGAGTCTGAGCTCTTTCTCCCTCTCTGGTCACCGGCGGGAGCCATCTTCTTAATACTGACAGTGACACTACATCTATCAGCCTCTCCAGCGCACAGATCCCGGATACCGCACACCTGACGCTCATCTACAATCATCTACAGCCTGGCTTGGTGCGAAGTATTGCTTGTGCCATTCAGCCTGCATACTGAGGGGTTCATCCTGACCTGATCGAGATCAACTGTCTTTCTGACCCTGCTTTGTATTTGACTTCGCCTCTTTGCTGCCTGCCCTGAGCTTTGCCTGGACTGTGACCCTGATTTAGCTTTGTGGATGTTTAGCTGAGCTTTGCTCATGTCCGAGTTAATAAAACCTGCAACACATGGATCCAGCCATCTACCTGTTTGTGACATCATGTGAGCTCTTCTGTGTAGAATGGTACAGGGTAGGGGGGTCTTTCAGGCACACAATAGAATTGAAAAGTGTTTTTCTTTTTTTTTTTTTTTTTATTAAAGTTGGCCAATGTGAGTAAGATCTCATATCATACTGCATTTCATGTTTGTTTCAGGTGGTCTATGTCTTCTTTTGTTCAAAAAAACAAAAATAAGATGGTGCAGTATATCCAATTTTTGTGTTGTTGAATAATTTTCTAATATAAATGAACAGCGGTTGTTTGGGTCAGTGTTATGGTTGTCTATTGTGGTTGTTCCATGGATGAAAACACAAAGATTCCAGAATCTTTATTGATTTACCCAATTATCACCTCTGCCCCTTTTTAAAACAAAAAATCATAGCAGCAGAACATTAAGAGAGAAATGAAAAATAAATAAATAAAATAACTTATGGAAACACTACAAAAATAATCAATAGAGTTCTGTAGGGTGTAGCTTTAATGAAAATGGCAGCGAGGTGCAGCTACTCAAATGTAACTAATGAGTTGTTCATTAACTGCTATGAGCACCTCTGTAAGACCAGATGTTTTGTCAGTATAGTGCTCTGGTGCAATGAAGCTTTTGTTAATAGCATCAAAGAGGGAAGAGATCCGCAAAGTCCCAAATCAGCTGCTTCAAAAAAACATTTGCATCAATTATTATGTGGTCAGTCTTTCAGGAGTGAATGTCACTGCAGACACAATTTTCCATTCTTCATTTCTAAGAACTTTACTTTAAGAAAAAACTAAAACAAGAAAAAAAAATCTACTTCTTGGGTAGTCTGATTAAAAGTTTTCTACTTTTGCTGCATGGATTTATAACCTTCCTAAGAAACTATGCAAAATAAAACGGGATCAAAAACAGAATCAGCCGAGATTCTTTCAACTTTATTTTTTTCATCTACTATTTTTTCATGTTTGTGTTTTAGTTAGTTCTGCTCTTCCTGTGCATTTTTTAGAATCAAGCTCAGTAATTAACCACATCTGGTTTTGATTTGTAATTTCCGCCGCTGATTTATCTTCCTTCATAACTCCTCAGGGTCCAATCAGTGCACTTCCTTCATTTTGTCTTTGGTTTTGTGTTTCATTAGTTTAGCCGTGTTGTTTTACGTTCTGTCCACCTCCCTGTGGTTTTCTTTATCTATAAGCCATCATACTTTGGCATCATATGTATTTGAAAAGTGTTAGACTCCTAATGAAGACAGCAAACTCATGAAAGAATAAAAGATAGAGGTGTGCATGGATTGATTGATGGATTGATCCTGGCTGCATATGATCATTTTTGTGAAGTACAGAGCTGTTTAGTGCAAAGTGAAGCCTTTAGAATCAACTACACTGTTGATTTTTATTTACAGGTTATTTGCTCAAATCTTGATTTGATCTCTGCTGGAGCCCCATTATGTTGTGTCAACTATCACTGGTCTAATGTTAACACAATGTTAGTAGTTCATTCTTTTCAGCTGATGAATCTGTTCAGTTATGTGACAACATGAATATATAAAAAGCAGGGGTGATACGGTTAACTGATTATTTGATGAATCAGTTTCTATGTCTACGATCCAACCTAATCAATCTGCCTCAGACAAGTTGTTAATCAAATAAAATCAAATTGATCTAAACCAATAAAAAAATGTTTTAAGTTGAAATGAATCAATTCAAATTTTACTATAATGTAAAAACAACCAAGCATCATCACAACAGACAACACACATGTGATGGCAGCAATAAATGATTAACCATTATTCTAGTCCAATATGTGGAAACACTTTGAATTTAGCAAAGACATGTGACCATACAGTGTGCTAGAATGTTCTAATAATGTTCCCTTTGGATTATTTTGATGTGGAAAAACAACAGTGGGCTAAAATGTGAACGGATTTGACCTTTCTTGTTTACTTGCTTGTCTTTACACATATTTAATTTACACTCAGTTATCTTGTAGGAAATAGAAGGAATCTGGAAAACTTCACTTGCACTATTATATACATCTAACACGTTATAAAACAGAACATTGTTAACAAGCCACAATGTTTAGTCAATAAAAGCTCATTCAAACATCCCAAATCAGCTGTGCTGTTCACACTGGGTGGGACATTTTTTTTCTGTTAGCACACTGTGAAGGACTTTTGTAAACTGGGCAGTATTTTACTGTAATGTCTGTAAACAGCAATGAATTTGAAAATGCTCTCGGTCACTGCTGTAGTCCTCAATGTAATAGTTACACTGGAGTTAGCAGTTTAGGGATCCAAAAGTTGATATTGATGAAAGCACTAGCTTTCTGTAAAACATTTGTGACATAACATGCTTTCAGAAATGCACCATTGAAGGTGAAGGTACAACCAGGACTGGCAAATGTACACATTGTTAAGGGACTTAGTTCAACAACTTCTGCAATTTTGGAAGAACAGAATTCAATTTAAACATACCCAGGGACAGCATGGTGGTGCAGTGGTTAGCATTGTGGCTTCACAAGAAGATCACAAGCTCAATTCCTTATAGAAGTCTGTGTGTGTTTTTCTTATTCAGTCTGAAAACATGCTCCACATGCTTTTTATTTTAAAATATTGAATAATTGTTGTAAACAAAAACAATTTGCTTGAGTATTAATAGGTATGCATTTAATGTAAAACAAGCATGATCAATGCTGACTAGACATGTGCATGGAAAAAAAGACGAGTTAAATACATTTAACAATTATTCTAAGGCTTTTATTTTTAGGAATTAGGGTAAAACAAAACTAACCTCTAGCTGTTAAAACTGTTTTCAAAACTAAATATAGTGTAAAGTACACTAAAAGTGTGCTGACTCGTGGTGCAGTGGTTAGCAATATCCCCTCACAGCTAGAGGTCATCAGTTCAAGCCCCAGGGTGAACCATTGTGTGTTGAATCTGTATATTCTCTCTGTGCATCTGTTCATTTCATTCAAGTTGACTTAAACTGTTCAGTGATGTAAAATAAACAACTGTGGTGATGCATTGATCTAAGAACTTGCTCAGGGTAAATGTGACCTTGGCTAAAACAGCTGGAAGACTGATTGTAATGAACTATGAAGAGGTGAAAATGGCCTTCACTCAAAACAGCTGGAGACATTGTTGCAAGAGAACCAGAGTATGTTTTTATTTACCTTTGTTTTACAGTAAATAAACTGGAAATGAAAAAAAAACAAAACAGTAATATTATCGTAAAAGGAAGCACAGTAGAATTACTGTAGGAACATTTACGGTAACTACTGGCAGCTGGATGCCAGTCACTACTGGATTACATTCTACAGTAATACAACTGTAAAATGAAATAAAGTAGAGTATCTGTGCACTGTGATTCATCTTCCAGCTTTATTACAGTAAAACGAAACAGTACACAGAAATCTTCATGTTACAGTAATAAAGCTGTAGAATACTTTACAATACTTACTGGCATCCAGCTGCCAGTAAGTTACTGTAAAACCGACAGCAACGATTTTACAGTGTATTTACACTTAACTGGTTTCTTTGTATGCATTTCTTACAGGATGTTTCCTAAGGAGAACACTGACCTCACTGAGGTAAAAACTGACAAAGTCATCCTAATCCTTAAATCAATCTCTGATCGACAGAAGATCAGAGTTCCCACCTTCCTTGTGTAATGTATGTATGTCTGTGTGTTGGAGTATATTTGTGTAAAAGGTGTGTGTATTAAAGAGTGCAGTTAAAATTAGCGAGTAGGGCGTTGAGAGGACATCTCCTGATTGCTGGCAGTGATGTCCAAGCACACCCCCCACCAAGGGCCCTACATGTCCAAGGTGCACTTAAAAACCGAGAGAGGGGGGCAAATTCATGCAGCAACCATGGGAGGGGAGACCACTGCCAAGTAGCTCCACCCCCGAAAATCTGTTTTAATATTGTATTAAAGATGTAATACATATTTGTGAAAACCAAAAAAGATGAAAAAAAAAAAAAAAAACGCTGTGTAATGCTCAGGAGTCAAACTCCTAATACCCGCAGTAGAAAAAAAAGCCCCTGTGTGCACATTTTCTAACCTTTAGGCCACAGGAAAAAGTTTGAATACCCATCAGACCATAACCCATATATTCAAACACAAATAAAAACGGAACACTAAACAGTCCTCTCGGTCATATTAACACTGACATCCCCCTTAAAGGCAGTGGCGGGGCAGGACGGCAGGAAGCCACCTACTCTTTGGTTAGACAGTTTGATATGTGGCCATCCAATCATAAAGACGTGTAAAGACAGGAATGGAATTCGCAACCGCAACTTTGGGAGCTCACGCCGTTTTTTTGCTTAGCAAAATTATTTCACAAATGCAGATCTTTTTTATGGGCATGTAGGTCCCTTTTTACACATTTGCAAACCTAATTTGTGGTATGATAAAACGTATATATATATATGTGAAAAATGTGAGATATATGTGCGAACATGCAGTTGCGGTTGTAAATCTTTTTGGCCTTTTATTTAGCCCGTACAGTTGCTTTCAATTTTAAGCGCTTATTAAAAGTTTTTGAGCCCTGAAGTCAAAATTTGTGAATATCTTGCTAACTTTACCGAGCTGTTTTTGTGCGCCTCCTGTTAAAACTCAAATTGTTGTGATCCATTCATGTTATTCTAGTAGGGTATATATATATGTATTAATAAGCTTGAAATATATAGCACCAATCATAATAATAACAAAATAAATATTTGATCCTGATCGGTGTCCATCATACAATTTTGATCAAGTATGAAACTGTGAGGTTGGACCCAGTTGCCGATCACTTGATCGGATCAGGAAATACCTAGTTGTGATACTATAATATCAATAGTAGGATGAACCAGCAGAACAAAAGACAACATTGGGTTTACTTCATTAATGTGGCACACAGCTTTAAAAGAAAGAGTTTCATTGTTGTTGATTTGTTTTAACCCCTTCTGACAATATATGGAGAGCTTCTCTGTCAGAATTTCAGAATTCAAACAAATAAACCATCATCCATTAAATCACCCATTAAAATGCAGGCATAAACACCAGCAGAATCATACGTTACAACGTAAATAATCTCAACAGTATTCCATTTGAATGATTAAAACATGATGATGGATCTATGGCAAGTATTTAAGTTGAAGCTACAGGTTGCACCCACTCCTCCTGGGCTTGCATTTCCTGGATGTTAACATTCTAAAATGGAAAATTTGAGTGATTAGAGCGGATCACAGCAGGCTGCCTACCTGCAGCTGCTTCACTGCAGCTTTGCCTGAGTATCTAAAAGTGACAGCTGCCTTATCTGGAGCAAGATGGATCCCATCTCTTTTTTGCCTATGGAAAGTTTACCATTTTTTATACACTGCTGGCTGGACACCATAAAAAGGCAGAGACAGTTGTTTAATTAATACCCTCTGTAAATCACTCCACCCATAACAGGAGAACCCTGCATACAAACAGAAGAGAAAACTGGGTGGTCAGCTTCTATTCACAGCAACCTGGAGCAAAACTATCAGATAATTGGAATTATCAAATTCTTATGAGATTTTATGTTACACAGATCACATAAACTTATCTAAATGATGGGTTGCCACATTACCCACACGCTACTTAGAGAAAAGTCAAGCCTTAAGTGCCATGCTCCATGAAAATAAATTTACATTTTTTCATGTTTAATTTTTATCTCAACATCTTAATGGTTTTAAAAAACAGTTTACCCAAATTTGGTTAGAAAAAACAGAAAATATTACTGCAGGAGCAAGTCAGAGAGCAAAACCAGTCTTTACAAAAATCTCCTCAAGGCTGCTAAAGATTTTTTGTTAACTATATATTCAAACAAAACCGCCTGAGACTTGGAAACTCACTGACTTAAAAAAATTAATAAATAGTGGAAGAACATTTCTTTTCAGTCCAGCTGAAGAAGGATGGAAATGCCTGTTCAAGGATGATCCTTGGAAGATTAATAACTACAGTTTTTTTCACACTACAAGGTACACTTTTTTTTTTTTTTCAAGAAAAAGACGTCTATACAGTGAGTCAAGTAAATGTTTGAACATGCTCCCAATTAGAAATCATGAAGGGGGCTGATGTTTTCATTTCAGGTGCATGTCCACTGTGAGAGACATAGTGTAATAAAACAAAAATCTGGCGATTACATTGTACATTCACCTTACCTTTTTAGGGGTCGCCGCAGAAAATCAACTTTCACTGGTTTGCACAGGTGGTAGCAGAGAGTTTTATGCCAGATGCCCTTCCTCATACAACCCTGTATTTTCAAGGCACTTGGGGACCCAGGCGGCAACATGAGGAGTGTTGCCTTAAGACACTGGATTAATTCATACTTTACAAGGCACGTCCTGGGAAGCAAATCCAGATTGCCTGTGTGCCAATCCTACACTTAGCCAACTGAGCCATTCAGCCACTATTGGAAATCAGGGCGTCCAAATAGTTCAAATGAATCGTAACACCTCTAGTGTCATTGTAAATCTGCTAACATGTAGTGACCTCGAACTGTATTTGCTTTTGATGTCACTAACAAGGTTGAGAGTTAACCCAGTCCCAACAAGAAGACGTATGATTAGAGCTTTGTTTCTGGGACTCTACATCACTAGTGGGACAGCTCTGACGGATTAAACTGCTTTCTGGACTTTTTAAGACAGGGTCATGGTCCTAAATAAGCAGCTATGGCGCAGAGGTAGAGAAGTTGACCTCTGATTGGAAGAGCGCAGGTTGCTTTGGCAAATGCAATAAACTCCTGGTTCATTCTGGCGGTTGGAAGTTTTTAGGTTGGAGCCAGAGTTTGGCAGTGAAGCAGCCATCAGTATGTGAATGAATGTATGTGCATGGGTGATTGAGACTGCAAGGCACTTTGGGCTTAAATGCAAGGTACTAAAGTTTTATTTTAGTATAAACTATTTACCATTTACCCTGCCCTGTGTCTGTTTAGTGAGATATAATCCCAAACAGATAATGACCTTTTTTTTTTCTTAGAAAACTACACACTTCTGCTAACAACTTTATCCTAGCAGCCTAAAGTAAATTCAAAGTGATGGTCTCATTAAAGGGCACATATTAGCATAGTCCTAAAATTTGTAAATACAAACAAATTGATGATGATGATTTGGGGGATTGTCGAACATCAGTTATGTGTAAAGTCCCTTTGCAGAGCTGTAGACCATGAAAAAACCTATAGAAGCTTTGAAAACTCAGGAGGATGGAGCCATCTGCCTGCAGCCTAATTTGAATTCTGGAGCAGCATCTTAATAGAGTTGTCCATAAGCAGTCTCAGCAAACATCAAAGAGCTGAAAGAGAGGCAGAGATTCCATATTTCAGCAGCAGGAGAGGAGACCCTGTACAAAAATAACAACAATAACAGGTTCAAGTCAGATCTGCACTACAGGTGGATTTACAAGCTGCTAAATTTTAGGGTGTTAAGTACTTAGCTTGGTAAATCTTTTACACATTTCTGAGGAAAATCTCCCTCTGTGGTGTCTGGCAGGAAAAAGCTCCTGAGCACCTTTGTCTTTTGGTTGTTTTTTTTAATTGTGTTGTTTTGGGTGTTTTTCTTGAAGTTTCTTTTTTTGTCCAATTTTTGAGACAGGTTTAGGTTTCCAAAAAAAGTCATACATATTCTTTTCGATTTGCTTGATCTCCTGTTTTGTCACCGCTCTTGTCTCAATTTCTCCTTTGTTTAAGTTTAGTCCTTTAGTGTTCTGTTGTATTAAGGTCCTTCATATTACATGTTTTGAGTTTCTGTTCACCTGTCCCCCTCTTTTACATTTAGATCCTCCATATGCAGAATTCAATGGTACTTGCTGTACCTACAGGAACCGAACGCTGAAATGTAAAGTTCATTCTTCTGGTTGACTCCTCAGTCCTGCTGGAGGCTTCAGCTTAACTTAGTGTGAGGATGATGCCCTTTAGTTTGTTCTTTTTTGTTTTCTTGGCTTTTGTCATGCTCTGCGTTCAGGTCTCCCTGTCAGTCACACCAGCTTCAGGTTGCTCTCATCTTTCTCATCATGCCTTTATTTAGTTCATTATCCTCAGTATATTTATTTGCTCATTGTTATCAGGTCATCTGCTTTGTCCTCTTTTTTTTTTAATCACTTTGTCTTGATCTGGTCATGTTTTAGGTCTCCTGCGTTTTTGGACCTTCACAAGCTCCTCAAAGGGGGAATTGGAACAAATCATAGAAGGTAGTTTTCTTTTTTTGACCATTTTCTCCAAAGAAATCACCACAGTAAAAACTGTTTCTGCTATTGGAACCTAAGAGCTCCCTGGACTGTTTCCAATAGGGCTGAAGCATTAGGACACCAAAAAAAGGTACTTTTTACATTTTGTTCTCTTTCTGACATACCACATTTTGGGTTTTTTTCCCTTGACACTGTTAAAGGGCACACTATTAAAAAATCAATGCACTTAAAACTACAAGGCTATGTTGCCAGCACCCTTGGTAATGCGTGTTGAATGAAAAGTCTAGGTAAGCACATGTAAATGCACGTTTCGGGTTCCATGTTTAAAACTCTTGTGCTCACGAGTAGGCATGCAAGTTTTTACGACTGTTTTTGGGCTCTGCATACTAAATGTGTAGCCATTGAACATTCGTTGAAAGTTAAAACAAATTAAGTTTGACCAATCAGGGACTTGGATTTGTTAGTGACAAATGGATTTGGTTTATTTAATGAACTCAGATGAGCCTGACGACTTCAGCGTTTATTTTTTCAAATAAAGATAAATCAAGACCACTGTCCTGACATGATGGTAATCCATATCCATCATTGCAAGGATGCTAGCAATGAACCGAACCTTTTCATTTTCATGTCCAAATCAGGAGATTTGCACTGCTCTATGTTTTTTGTACCAAGCCTCTCTCAACTGTAGGTGGGAGACATATGATGGTAAACAGTAGAAAAAGAGGTAGAAGCCCCGCCCTGTTTGTCCAGTGGGAACACCACAGGCTAAACACTTGTCCTTGAATGCGCGTCAGATGCCCAGTGTGTGTGTAGCTTGAGAGATGAGATTTTAAACAAAACAACAGATTTTTGTTTTCTCATTTATCTATGCAGAATCATTTTTGCAATTTTTGCAAAGTCAAATAAAATATCCTCAGAAACTGGTAATTGCTTGGAATTAGTTTAAAGAAATACTTTAATTTTGGTGACTTCCATTTTTCTATATTTTGTATAAGGAGCCATATCGTACAGCAGTTATCATAGCACCATAGCCGCTCTGGAACAAAAAACATTGCCTTTTTACCAATCTTTCTAAATGATTTCATTGAGCTGGGAGATCTTTATAATAGAGGTAGAATAATTCAAAAACAGCTAAATGAACAACGTCACAATATTTGATCTGTCTGCAGCATATCTAATGAGTTTGTTTCACACAACTCAGATCTAAAGTAATAGTTTGAATTGGTTTTGTTTTTAAAACTTGGGACTTTGCCAGGTTCAGTAGTCTTTTTGCAGAACTGTGAAAAACCCGTGGAGTTTAGAAAGAGCAAACTAATCTCCAGAAGAGAAATGAAAAAAATTAGGTTGAATCTCTGCAGTTCTGAACATTGAGCTTGAAGTGGTGCGATGTAGGGTCAGGCTCCACAAAAACCACAAAGGTTGCACTCTTTAGACTTCTTTACAGACTACCGGCACCGATGTTGGCATGTGCTCCTTTATTTTATTTATTTTTTTACCACTGTCAGAAGTTTAAATTACCAATATTTAAAATGTTGTCACCAAAACTGTGCAAATCTTGAAATTGAAACAAATGACAGTTGTACAATATTCTAGAATTAATTTAGTTTACTTCTATGAGAAACTTTCCATTCAAAACTCACAAGCAAGGTTGTCTTAAGGTGTAAAAGAGAGGTCAAAGCAAGCAAAACTAAAGTTTGTAACTCAAGTTTGTAACTTTCATCTATCCATTCATCTTTTCTCAGCTCTTTCAACTCGTGTTCAAGTCACCACTTTCAACAAAAAGTCTACATAAACACATGTAAACTCGCGTTTCAGGCTTAAGAACTCTCGCATTTGCTTTTCCTATGCACGTTTTTATGTTCATTCTTAGGCTCTACGTACATTTCATTAATTGATTACGTGCTGAAAGTTCAACTAGGTGAACTTTTGACTGCTAAAATGCAAAACAGCTGAACTTTGAGCGGCCAGGGAAATTAATAATTGAAGTTTGTCCCCGGACACCAAGTCTTTCATATATTAGAGCTGAAAAAGAAAACCCTGGAGCAAGATTAAAATGTTTGCTATGCTATTTGCTATTTGCACCGAGCCTCTTACAACTGTAGATGGTGGATTGGCACAAGTAAAAAGTAAAAAAAGAAAGAAGAAAAGCCTCCCTGTTTGTCTGGTGATGGTCCAGTGTGAACACAACAGGCTGAATGCGCAGCCATGAGACAGCACATTTTTGAATGCACAGCACATGATCGGGGTGAATATAGCATTGAGAGCGCCCAGCTCTCCTGCAGAGGAAGCTCATTTCAGCCGCTTGTATCTGGGACCTCATTCTTTGTTATGGCCCAGAACTCATGGCCATGAGTGAGTACAGGAACAACGATTGACCAATAAATTGAGAGCTTCATGTTCTGATTCAGCTCTCGCTTCAACACAAAAAGATGGCACAGTGACCGTATAACAGCAGACGCCGCACCAATCAGCCAGTTGATCCCACGCTTCCAATCTTCCCTCACTTCGGAACAAGACTTCAAGAGACTTAAACTCCCCCACCTGGCGCAGGAGCACTTCATCCACCCAGAGAGGACAAAATGCCTTTCTCCGGTGGAGAACAATGGCCTCAGGTTGGCGGTGCTCACCCTCATCCTAGTCCCTTCACACTTGGCTGCAAACCGCTCCAATGCATGTCCTGGCTCAGTTGGAATTTTCATATTAAACTTTATTTTAAACTTTTTGTAAACACAAACCAGGTTATTCCAAATATTACCAAATTCTTCTTCTTCATGGTATCATTCATTCCTAATAGTTTAAAGAAGTCACCCACTTCTGTTCTCACTATGAACTGTGAACAATTAGGATCGGGGAAGAAAGGAAAAGGACTAAGCGTTCAAAAGTAGGCCTAATATTTACCTCAGTATTTATGAAACAAACTTCATGAGTTGAATTCCTGCTAAAGCTAGAACTCAGACCTAACTAGACTGGAAGTTCTACATGTTTTCCTTTAGTTCCTCGTGGTCCTAAAGCTGCTGGATGTCTAACACTTGAGCCCAAGTCTGTGCAGAATGAAAGGTGGAAGAGTAAGAGGAGCTTTGCCACAGGTTATGTGGCTCTCATGTGTGAGGTGTTCACGTGGGTGACGTTGACTCTGCCTTATCTAAAAAGCGGACTGAAACACAGTCATCACAGTGACACCCGTCCAGGACGCACAGAAATGCGCATCCACGCGCGGCTGTTGGAGATGAGGGGCTGAGATGAGCAAAACACCATCGATCAAAGAGCGAGAGGGAGGGAGAAAGAGAATGCAGTATGTTTCGCCCAGCAGACCCCTCCTCTCCCTCCTCCTCCTCTGTCTCCCTGCCAGCTGATCCTGAGTGGAGGTGGAACGGTGATTCTCCTTGCGTGTCATCCACGGGGGAATCTTTCCACGTCCGGGCTTGACTGAGGCGATGACAGCGGAGTGAAGCTCTGAATTTAGAGACACCAGGTCTGCGGGACGCACGTGAAATCCGGGAGCGCAAAGTAACGCGGAGGAACAGCAACTTCTCGGTCTGCGCTCCGCTCCGGATCTCTTGGCACCGGTAAGGGGGGATATTGCGCAGCGCGCCGCAACAAAGCAACTGCATCTCGAGCGTGGGCTTCCACGCGCACACACACGGAGGCGGCGTGACCCGGCCCGCCACGGCGCGTGTTCTCCGTTTACGACGATCTGTTGAAGGGTTGTCACAACACACGGAGGGTGATGTGTGGCCACGCGTGCGTGACAGACTTCTTCCTGCCGCGTGCTCGGGGCGTGATTGAGTTTGTTCTGCTGTTTGATCCCGTGATGCGTTCGGGTGTTCAAGAGGTGGCTTTTGCTCAGGTGAGAGCAAGCCTCTCACAAGAGCTGCAACAGTGTGTTTGTGTGGAGAGTGGAGTGTAGCAGCGAGACAGACGCCTGTTGAAGGGACATTAGAGAAGAGCAAAAACATCTCAGTTTAATGTGTTCAAGGGCTGATGCTGTGACCACATTTGGAGGTTAAGACACCTTTAAGTTTGAAAGAAAACAGAAAAATATTCACATAAGAGCAAAAGATGACATGAAAAACTAATCTCTCCAAACAGAATGCAGCCACCAGTTGAAATGTGCTTGTTTTTAATCTTTCAGATGGTAAAATAATTATCAGATCATATTTGTTTGACTGTTAGAAAAAGAATGGTCTTCAAACTTCTTGTTGACTGTTAGAATTATTTTGTTTTCTGAAAATGTCAATGTGGGAAAAAAAAAATCAAAATTGTTATGTTATTTTTTATAGTCCCACCTCTTTGCTATTAGATTATTCAAATTTAAAATCAAAAGGCAACTTTTGCAGCATCCAGCCCTACTCTTAAACCACAGCTGCTGTTTTTCATTAGCGTCTTTAAAATACAAGTGAAAGTATCCAAATTGTCCATGAATAATGTAGAAAAACGCATTCTCATGAGTAATGTTAAATGAGTTATTGTTTATGATCAAAGTGTTTTTTTGTTGTTGTTGTTTTAAGTTTTTTTGGTCTGTCAACACTAAAACTCAATGATTTCTAAGTACAACTGTCACTTTATTACTCAGTCAAGCCTTTTCCACACATCTTTAGCTTAATATAGCACTGTACTGACTAATGAACAAAGAAGGCACAAACTAGAAAATCCCATCATTACATGAAAAGTAGATGGACTAATAGTTTTAATAATAGAAATATTTTGATAATTCCATCGGTCTTGTGTTGTTGCAGATCAGTGGGTCATTTTTACATTTAGTAACAATGGACAGTAAAAAAAAAAAAGTCAAAAGGATTTATTCATCAAAGTGGAAATGTAGTGAAAAAAAAATGTGTATTTTCTGAATTTACACCCACAGCAAAGATAAAAAAATTTTGTTTTTGTTTTATTTTTTTAAAGAAATTAACAAAAAATTCCAGTAACCTAGTGTTTGAAACATGATCGAGTCTAATCAAAACAGCACAAAATGGGGGCTAACATCACTAAAAGAGGAATAAAACAGAATTAAATCAAGACAACTGAACAAAGATTTGAGTAGGATGATCTCAATTGGTTACAAGTTTATGTGTAAAACTAAAAAATCTAAAGCAACAAGAAATGCTGACAAAACTCACCTTTCCCTCTGAGTTAATTGTAAATGTTAATTGCATACGGCTAAAGTTGTCATCATAGACCAAATTAACACTAAACAGAGACTAGACACTAACAGGGAGGAGCTTATTGACCAGAGATTTCTTTGGGGGGACTGGGTAAGACAAAGTATGAGTTTTGGTGGGTCCACTCACTTGCCAATCAAACAGACACACCCCTAATAATGCAGAACTCTGAGCTGTAAAAAGAAATGAATCCAACTTATTTTAAAAGAATTCAACCCCACCTGTTGTGATGAATAAACAATAAATGTCTATCATCAAAAAATAAAGGTAAACCAGACTGTAGACCAGTTTGTTTCAGATCTCATACCTGAGCTTTTACACGGGGTCAGGGAGAAATTGCTCGCTTCTGAAACCTACGTACAGTGGTTGTTTGAGAAACTGAACAATTGGCAATTCTTGGTTTGAGCTACATGGGGGGGGGGGGGGGGGGGGGGTGTTGTCACATATAAAAGTAAGTCACTTTCCATATTTGACCAATGTCCTGAGAGAGCAGTGAGCTGGAGATGGACTCACACAAAGTAACCAATCATTAATGCTGCATATCAAGCAAGCAAAGAGACAATGAACTTTCCTAATTCTTGTGGTTGTGAATCCACAGCCAACTACTCTTAGGGTTCAAACCTTTTACTATGTATAAGAACTGGACTGAGTGACCTCCTCCCCCCTTGCTTAAATCTCTTGTCCAATGTTCAAAATATTTGATTGACATATTCTCCCAAACCTGCTTTCAATTGGACGAGGTGTGGACTTCCGAAAAGCTCTCTTCTGACAGGTGAGAGTGGCTGCCATAAAAACACTGACTCAGACCAATTTGGACAGATCACTGCTTACTGACGTCTGTTTCCAACATGGCGGCAAACATATTGCAAAAAAATGGTGACAACATTGCTGTCATTGCTTTGGAGCCGTAAAGTAGGCAACTTTCTGTGATTATGTAACACTGACTCGGTCATGTTCTCACATAGATTCAATGGTGAAGACTCAGCCACCGGGCCCTTGAGCTGGTGAAGTAGGTAATAACCATTTAAAGAGGAAAATATCTCCAATTTTGTGAGTCTTGGTGGTGTTTTATCATTGTTTTGGGGACAAAAAAATTCATTCAAATTATACCTCTTGGCCACACATCACCCAACGTGTGTTGTGATACCTCTTTGAAACTCCCTCACTCATGCTCTGTATAATGCTTCAATTTAGAGAAAAACTGTTTTGCTTTCATTGCCTGTTTTCGAGTGCCAGCTGTAGAAAGAAACCTTTTGACATCAAATCAGTGAAATCAGTTTGTTTTTTTGCTGACTACAACACCAGATCCATAAAGTCTCCCTCACTGTGTTACAACCTGCTTCATTTACCCAAAGTGGGAATGTTTGTGTAGTGATTTTTAAGTGTTAATTACTCATTGTGATAACATGTATAAGGCTCTTTGAAAGTATCATATTAACAATATAACTAGGATTAATTCTAGTCAGAAACAGTTTGAAAAACTACCCATAACTACAAGGAATAATTTTGACCAGAGCTAAGTATCATACAACCTCCATTTATTCTTATTTGCTTAGCAAGAGGAAATTTTAAATGAAATTTGTTTTCATAACTTATGACATAGACCTGTTGTGAGAATGCAACAATAAAAGTCCTTCCTGTGGAGCCATAAGAAACATAATGCAGGTTTTCTTGCATAATAGAAAGAAAATATCTTTATGGAAGATTTCTTGGAGAACAGTATTTACGTAAGGTGTAAGCAGAGTGATTTCCATGTTACAGTTTACAGCCTTAATAGGGATCAGCCTGCTGGCTAATTAAGGCTACATTTGACTAAGTTAAGATTCATTAATCAAAGACTAATTTGGCAATTCCCAATTAATCTCTTAGCCCTCATTGTAATCACTGAAAAAAGTACTAAGGGTTTTAGTAGAAATCCAAAGAAAATAGTATATCTGTTGGATAATTTTATTTTACTTGCGGCAATTCTATTATCAGGTTATTACTGACTTTTCTGGCTAATATATGGAACAAATGATGGCTGAATAGTAAGCTATAAAAATAAGGATGTGTGTGTATGTATATATATATATATAGAGAGAGAGAGAGAGAGAGAGAGAGAGAGAGAGAGAGAGAGAGAGAGAGAGATATCTCTCTCTATATATATATATGTATGTGTATCAGTGACGTGCGGTGAGGTTTACAGCTGGTGAGGCACTGACACCATCAGTCAAATTTACAAACATATGAACCCTATAGAGTAGCTTATTCACCATTTGATTGGCAGCAGTTAAAGTGTGTTGTTTAAACATTTTTTTCAACATTTTTCTTCCGCTTACAAACTGTATCTGAAAAAAAAAAAAAAATCACCTGAATTGTTATTATTGCTTACTTTTAATTGTACATTTATTTTTACTTTTCTTTCTTTTACTTTTTTTTTCGGTTCAAGGTCAGCGAGCGGATGCATGTCGCAAGCTCTGTGAGCAATCTTCGTCTTCTTGCGAGTAAAAACCTATATTATTGCAGAATTACTGCAAAAGAAAAGTAGAAATTCCTTTACTACAATGGCCCCGAATAGCCAAGCATAAGAACCAAGTGATGAACGGCACAGCACGATGCAGAGGAAAAATGTGTTTCTTCTCGTGGGTGTGCTGTGAGCCACAGAGGTTTACATTTAAATGTAAGCAACTACTTCTTGTTTAGTCCACATCCTATTCGCTGAAAGCGGCTCAGAGAATCTGTCAAACGTTTGAGCTGGGGGCCAGCAGGCACCACATACTTTCATTGAAGCTTTTAATTAGTCAGTTCATAAGTTGAATAACCTGCGATAATGAAAAAAATATGAAAAAAAACTTGGATTAGCAAAGAGAAGTTAAGAGAAAGGCATCAGAGCAAGAATGGTTATTCTAACAGCTGTCTATTTCTCAAAAGAAGTCTATGGGATTTTGGCTTCTTGGACCCAGCCAGTACTTCCCATTTGGAACACCAGTGGGGAGTGGTCTCCTAGTCCAGTTCTCATACTGTCAATGTTAAGGACCCACACTGGAACAAGCTCATAAAAATCCTGGTTTCCTATGTGCCAGGCCTGCATGCAGCCATCTGAGCCAATGTCACAGAATTTACACCATTTAACAGAAAAACTGTTACTTCTTCAAACAGCATTAAGGTCAACTATAAAATTAAGATTTGGTATTTTGATCGATATGCTTACCACTGGTCACTTTTGTTGTAGAATTAAAGGATTCTATGCAGAATCTTCACTTTCATTATAGCAGTGAGACAAAAAAAAGCACCAGGATTGTGTAAGTGCTTGACTCTGAGCATCGTGATAAGCTGAGAAAAAACCTGACAGTTTAACAAGAAGCAGATACTGCAACTTCCCCCACAGTTTACCTGACTTTTATTTAGTTTTCAACAACAGTTTATATTCACTGTTTCCTCTGGGGATTCTTCAGCAAAAAAGTTCTTTGTGGTTTATGCACGCAGACTTAGCAGGCTGGTTCACCTTTGCATAGGCTTTATTTACCAAGCAATTAGTAAGCAATTGCTCTGTGCTTTCAGTATTTCCCTGGTGTTATTCAGTTTTAGCTTGCTAGCATTTTAAGTTTGACCTCTGCTATTATAAATTCAATTAATACTTTGGAAAGTCTCCAATATCTTTGGAGTGGAGGGTGGGGTGCGGGGGATTGATTCAACCAAGAACAACAGACAAGATCATATTTGTAAAAGACTCCTTCGCACATTTTACTTTTATTTTTTAATTGTGAATTTCTGTCTATCCAATATTTTTATACATTTGCTTTAACTGGCTTTCAGTTCTGCAATAAATAACTAAACCAATAGCAGTGTAACATAGAGGAAAAAATGAAAAGAAAAGCTGTTTGTGCGTTGATCAAATCTGGTTTGTCTACTGCAATGTCTTCTTAAGCAAATGTCCGAATCACCACCTGAAAAACATTGTTATGATCTAAAATGCCAAGGCCAGAGTCTTTCATCAGACCATCCAGTTTTTTTTAATTCCATCATCACAAAAAAAGAAAGAAAACATTCAAAGTCTTAAAAGACTAAACTGGTTAATTTCTGAAAAGAACATAGTTCTTTCATCCTTTTACTGAACAAGAACTCAGTCACCATCTCAGTGCTGTCATTTCCAACAGTAAAACTCAAACAGAACTGAAACAAGCAGGCAGTTGGCTAAACAATCCCGGTGTTAGTTTCTAAATGTGTCCTACAATTTTATGGAGATTATATTTTTACACATTACCTGCTTGTGTAAATAATTTCATTCTAAAAATAAATTAAAATAATCCGCCCACCCCTTTTGGGGTGACGGAGCCTAGACCAACCCCTCATGGGCGTAGGCAGAATGCATCCTGAACAGGTCGCCGGTCTGTCGCAGGGCCACAATCACACACCCATACATACCTAGGGACAATTTAGATTAATCTATGACGTATGTCTTTGGATGGTGGGAGGAAGCTGGAGTCCCTGGAGAAAACCTACACTTTCATGGGGAGAACATGCAAACTCCACACAGAAAGACTGGTGATTCATTGGGGATTCTGTTTCCAGTCTGCCAGCCGGGATTTGAACCGGGGGCCTTCTTAAAAATGATAAATTATTATTATGATTTTTTTAAACTAAATTAGTCTGGTCAAGAGTATAGACCAGGGCTGCTCATTCCTGGTCATCGCGGTCTACCACCCCGCCGGTTTCGCAGCTCTCCCTGCACTGCTTGCTGCTGATTACCTGGACCAGGTGTGTTCATTAAATCAGAATGTGGAGACATCTGATGGAGCTAATCAGCAGCTGGCAGGACTGGAGATCTGGAAAACAGTCAGAGTGGAAAATCTCAAGGACCAGGAATGAGCAGCCCTGGTATAGACTATCTTCTAGGGCAGGGGAGTCCAAACTTTCTCAGGGGGCCAGATTTAGTGACATGAGGGCCAACCATTTTCTAAACCCTTATAATAAAATTAAATGCAAATTAACTGAATGAACATTTTAATGCAATGTCACACTTTTCATTTCTTCACAGAGAAAACAACTTCTTTATAAATAATACTTTCAACTTCTCAATTTTTTGCACTGTGTATTCCCAGTTAGCTTGTCGAAGTTTTGAAGTTGAAAACAGCTATAGTCTATTGTCACATTTGGCAGACAGTAGTTTCATTTTTACTGAAAAAAATATTCTAATTTTTACTTTGTTTTGGAATCGTTGGTCCTCATTGTCAACTTTCTTTTTTATTTCCAGTTGACATTTTAGAAAGTGTCACAGAAGGGTCACAGGACAGTCTTGGCACAATTGCATTGAACCAAAATGTGTCAAACTGGCTTTTCCTGTGTTGACACTCGTGACTCTGCTTTTAAACACAGGGAGAAAGTGAACAGTGGGCTCAAGGAGCACTTTTGAGTGAAAGATGCCCCAATTTTGATGTCACTGCATTCACTTTGCACTCTGGGTGGGACTCAGTAATGGCAAAAAGAAACAAAAAAACAAAAAAAAAACATCAGTCATATTGTTTGTGTAAGAATTCTACTGTTGGTATGAAGCAGCTCACCCAGCATGGCTCTGCAGACCTTACATAGACAAACACTTAAAAGTCTTATTTTAACCTCTACTAATCAACGCGCAGAGAGCTACATTTCACAGAAAGACATACAATGAACATGAAAGAGATTAAATTTGGGCAACAGTGAGACGAAATAAATAACTTGGATGTAAAATTAGTAAGAGGATAGTGTATGTAGATGTGAAATAAAAGTTGAGCATGGTTCAGAAGAATGGGGGAAAAGACAAAGAAGATATTTGATCATGCGTTTATATTAAGCCGGGCGGTAACTCCTGGGAAATTCTGCAGCACAGCAGTTTCTCTGTGGTTTTGATTTGAATATTCATGATTAGGTAGAGAGATGGAGGATGCTGGAGTTCACAGCAATCTTTTGATGTATTGCTTCTGCAGCCTGCATGTAGGGGTGTTGCAGTGGAGGAGCAATCTCTCACACAGAATTCGATTCTCCTTGTGGCAGTAGCTGAGGTTGCTGGGAGGTGCATGTGTAAATAGACGACATCTCACTCCCACTGAAACATCATGTATGAGGTGCTGTGCTGCATGTGTTGTATTCACCACACCATTTTCAGAAAAGACTAAATGAATGACATAACTAGCTAGATTGTCAGAAGGTGACACTTCTTGGATATTGACTCTGGTTTCATTCCCATTGAGATTCAGCTGCTAGAACGTGATTACCTGATCATGGGCAGACTTTATGGCATCCTTGTTCTGGTCTGCAGCCTTTTTGATCTTTGTGTAGCAAAAAGGTTTTGGACGATTAGCTTGTCTTTGTGATGATAGACTTTCCAGAGAAGCCGCCAGCTGACATCAACGCCAACCATCTGGCAAGAGTTAAGATGATCAGCAAAGGTTAGACTATACAGCTGGTGAAAGATTTAAACTGTATTTTCAAAACCACTACCCATGTTGCCCCTGCGACAGACTGGCGACCAGTCCAGGGGTGTACCCTGCCTTCGCCCATGAGTAGCCGGGTTAGGCTCCGGCAACCCCGTGACCCCGAAAGGGATAAAGCGGATTGGAAAATGAATGAACTACCCATGTTTGTTTTGAAGTAAATTTTATTGAAAATGTTTATAAACATGTACGTTTCTCTTTAAGTAAGCGGTGGGATGGCTGAGTTGGCTGCATGCACGACTGCTGGATGGGAAACCAGGGTTTGTTTCTCAGGGGTCACGATGAGCTGAATTCAGTGTGGGTCCTGAGTCAAGTCCCTACCTATGTAGCCACAAGGGGGCCCGGGTCTGGGTCTCCTGAATAAAGGGTTGTGTGCACTCTGCTGAACCAAATTAGCAGATCAGTGGAAGCTTATACGCTGTGGCGACCCATGAGGGGGCATGTCGAAAGGTGAACAACAACATTTCTCTTTATGTATCTGGAAATGCAAGTTGTTGCTTTAGTAAATCCGGTTATTTTGAATTTCTTTTCATTAAAAAAATTGTCTTCTTGATATCTGAAAGTATCATTGGGTCAGATAAATAATGAATGATACCAAAATATTTCCAGGGTGAAAAACTTGCTGTAATGACCCTTCAAATTTATTTTATTTTTTTAACATGACAAACTGGGTGTGAAGTGGGCAATTTTTGTTTTTCTGTTTTGTTTAGAGTGTTTTCTTTGGGAGTCGGCAGGTCATAAAAATTACTTGATTTCAGTTCATTTGTGGTTTTTAAAAGTTTTACATTTATTCCTTTGTTTTAGTTTTAGGTGACAACAAGGACATGGTGTATTTTTGAGAGACGACTCATGATATATGACAGTGGGATACTTACTAAACAAATGTAACTTACAAATTAATGTTATTGAAATCACAGTTGGGACTGACTTTTTGTTTGTTTGCTTTACTTTAACTGACATCTGTAATTATTCTGCTCATGTTGTCAACTCCTGCTCCCAACGACTTTGTCAGAAAATCTCATTATGGCCAGGGGTCTGATTGAAAAATAAATGTTAATAATACCACATGTGAATAATTAATAAATGTTACAGAAGATGCATACATTTTAAACAGAATAGCTCAATGAATACTTACTATAAAAGGTGTTTGAGCACAGAAGAGATACTGTGTTAATGGAAAAGTCAGACTTGGATTCTACACACCAAGAGTGTGTTGGGCACATTGATCAACATTTGCTCCACCCACCTCAACAACATTCTAAAAATGACAATTAATTGGGAGAAAGTTGAACCTTTATTAGATGTATCTACCTGCCAATCAAAAAGACCCACCCCAAATAATTATTACATCAGAGCTCTGATAAAACCAAAATTACAAGTTTGTCTTGCATATTAAACAAAACATTTTTCTCTAAAAAAATGGACACTAGTCTGAACATAACTTTCTTTCTGGTTTAAAAGCTTTTTTTTTTTCTTCAACATGGGAGTCAATGGGGATTTATCCCTTTTACTGAAACGCCAGCCTCAAGTGGTGTTTTGAGGAACTGCAATCCTTGGCACTTCCTGGCTTCCATCAAACTTACGGACACAATATAAGGGCTTAAAACAGACATGTGACAGGAAAAGCTGGAATCAGACCACAATACCCAAAAGAGAGAGACTGTAAACTCACTTCCGATTCCACATTGCTCAACAGGGCGCCTGAACACAACACAAACTACCAGGGTGTTCTGAACATGGCAATCTTGGTAAATTACATGTTTCATTAATGTCTCCTCAGGTGAAAATTCTTCATTTTGGTTAACGATGGAGTTCCCAGAGGACTTCCTGCTGGAGGGAATCCCGCTCTTCAATGTCTCTCTTTTCCATAACAACTTCAGCAACGACTACAATGAGACAGATGCCCTGCTGCCGACTGGGGTCAAAGCCACCATAGTAGTGGTCTACATGATTGTCTGCGTTATTGGCCTCGTTGGAAATTTCCTGGTCATGTATGTCATCATAAGGTAGGATAACTACAGTTGCTTTATCTAAACCAAAAAGTTGCATGTTTTGGCAGGATTAGAATTAAATTCTGCAGAGCATAAATGGTAAAAAACTGGTATTAAATTGGTATTAAAATTGATATAAAAAGGGCACTATAATTACAATTTCTGGCTTTAGTTCTCTCTGTTTGATGTGATGTCTGTGAACCAGTTCAACATAGCTGTGGAATAATGTCAATGATGCCACTGGTAAAAACAAAGTGATCAATGCTGCACAACAGTACAAAACAGGATAGGGGCCCAATGGAACTCCCATTATGATGGAGTCGTAAATATCATTCAAGTCCAACTAGAGCTGGGCGATATGGCCAAGAAGAAAATCTCAGATTTTTTCACACCAAATTGAATTATCAATTTTAACTTATTTTTTTCTCCCTCCATTTACTTTTTTTTTTTTTTTTGAAACAACTACAAGTGACAGAATATATTTAACAAAAACTATTTATTTTTAATATCTCTTTTAGAAATATGCTCAAACACAAAGTTCAACTAAATACATGCTGTAAACATGTTTGTAGATCAAACAGCAGATGTTTTGTGCGCTACAGTTAGCTTAAGCATTTTATAAAAAGAAACACGTATGGTCCATTTCATCTGTTGAAACTAATGTGTCGTACTCCCACTTTTGGCAGCTACAACCTACAAACAGATTTTGCTATGTGTGGTTTGATGCTCCAAATCTGAAGTCACAACATCACGGGTCAATTTTTGACTCACCAGCCAAGTTGGCCGGTGGATGAAAAAAAATCTACCGGCCAGGCACATTTTTTACCAGACAAATTATTACATCATTTTACAAAAAAAAAAAAAAAACTCGATATGTTTTATTTAAAAAATGATATTATGTTGAATGCAGTCACAGTATCACAAAATGCAGTTGAAAAGTCAAAATTTAACAGAAACACAAGATAAAAACAACTGTCAGCCTTTGCTCCCTGATTTTGGCATTTACACATGTTCTTTGTAGTGTTTCATTTTCTATCACAAATGTGTTGTTCATCCTCTTTAGCTCAGCTAAACAGTGCCCCTGTGACCCCCTTATGAGGAGAACTGTCAGTGAGTCACCTTTAGTCTGAACCATTGACATATAGAGAGAGAAAATAGTTTCTCTTTTTTTTTTGTTAAGAAAATGAAATTGCATAAAAATAGTTTATAAATTGCATCAACACATCTTTAATGTCATCTAACTGTAAGCTCAAATTAAAACATGCTGAGAAAACAAGGACAGATTTACTAGAGGACTGCTGATTGACAGAAAATGTACTTTATTCCTGATTCTGCCTCCTGTTAATTCATTTTTCTATGAACGCATCACAAAAACAGCCTAAAAACATTATGCTTTAGATTCTTGTGTCATGGACAGTAAATATGCCTCTAGACAGACCAGCGAGCCTTGTGATAAAAAACTGTGTTAAAAAAAAAAGAGAAAAACTGAACAGTTTGTTGATGGGGGGTTGGCAGGAGAAAACGTCTTTTATCAAAAAACAAAACTTTGAAGAACCATCGTAGTCCCCAAGATGACGTGACATGAAAAAACAAGACTTCAGGAAAGTCTTGTGTTGACAGATGAGAGGCTGCTTAGATTTGTGTCTGATAAAAATAGAAAAAGCTTTTTAGTTGAAACTCCTCCTTCCTGCTGTCAAACACGCAGAACCTAAACGTCAAAGAGAACACATAATGCGATATAACCACAGAATAGTTGTTTTTTTTTTAGCTATACAAGCATAGCTAAAGTGGAGTAAAAAGGTGTGTTCTGATCAATCGGTTCCTCATTTTTATCTGATGATATGCTCTTTTTTTCAAGCTTGACTGTCCTCACATCAAGTCAAAGGGGTTCTTCCTATCTAAAAACCTGTCTTTGTCTCCCTGAAACACTTCCTGACTGATTAATTAAATTGATTAAAATTGATCTGACTCAGCTGCTGAAGCCTGTAAAAAAAAAAAAAGGCCACATGTATCCGGAATCCCAGTTACCTTCCCAACCCTGCAGTAGTGATCCCATGTATTGACTATGTTTACATGCACTCTACATTTTAAGGAAGAAACATGAAAGATAATCATCATAAAAAAAAAGAAAATTGTGAAACATGTATTCTTAATCAACAAAACCTGTAAACTCTGTACATGTGTTGGAGCAATAATTATATTTTTAATGACACACTTCTAAAGTGATTCAAAGTAAAACACGTTTCACGGCACCTTACTTTTTACGATTTCTAGTCAGACAATTAAAAAAATATATATCGTTTTTGACGTTTGGATTTAACACGTTAGGGAGACCAGACTAATAATCTCTGAACTCACCAACAGGGCTTTACAAAGGCAAAAATAATGCCTGAAGTTGAACAGATTGTCAATCAAAATGTGCTCCTCCTACCTTCTTAATGTGGGAGGAGCATAACTTCTCTTATCAACAGATTGGGTAGGGCAAGGTAAAGCTCTGTTAGGACCATCCACTGCCAAACAAAATCCATGCACCTAAATATGTGTCATTAAGAGCTCTGCTCTTTCTAATACAACAGACTGTCTTTTAATTTAAGCTTAAGCTTCCTCACAGACACACACACACATGCACCACTCAAAGTTGTCATGATTAAGTAGCAAAAACAATACGCATAGGAACATTTATTGAAAGATTACTGTAAAAATATTTATTTTGGGTGTAAAATCAGACTTTTCAACGTGGGAGTTAATAGAAAAAGAAACGGTTCCTTCCACAACCTGCCTCCAGTATTTTTTTGTGGAACTGCACCATTTGATAATGTAGGTAGTTGATATCCTTTCACAGTTTCTAAACATTGGTTTTCACCTGCCCAGTGTGCACACCAGCCATAAAAAGTTACTTTAAAAGGAGGCTTCAATCATGATTTGATGATCAAACTGTGGGAATTTTCAACAATCTGTATCGGCATCCAGTTCAAAATGTTGATTAACGCCCTCTAAAGGCTAGCACAAATAGGAGATGTCTGAGGTCAAAACACTGCTCACATTGTCTACCATGGGAAAATACACAGGCTGTGAATTTTGTCTGCCCTGGTTACCCATAATGCACATGCAACCAGGATTTGCATTTTATCATAAACATTCAGGTCACCTTATCCCTCTTTGTACATTATAGGAAGAGCTTAAATGATTACTGCCCCATACTATAAGTAATAAGCTTTCTGACCCAACTTTTTTTTTTTCTTTTTTTTAAATAAATAAAAGAAACCTTGTTATGGATTGATCTGTATGAACAAGATTGATGTGAAGAACATAACAATTTGTTTTAACAATTAGCTGATGGAACAGCTAGAGACGGGGAGAAGATTATTCTCTGTTTTTTTTCCTATCAGCTAAATATCTACACTCCTGCATCTAATCTAAACAAAATACATTCACCAAAAATGTGAAACAAACCAACAAGCTCTCCTGTTTTAAAATGCTATCTGAGAAACTTAAATCTAATGGATAGGTTTAAATAATACTATTTTTTTTAAATAATGTTGTTACTATAAAGTTAATTCTTGCATTAAAAAGTTAAAGTAAGTATTTTCTTTTAAAGGAAGGATATGCATAGACCTACTGTCAAACTTTTAAAACTTGAGACTTTAGAGTCATTGTAGCTTCCTAAATCTCACTTCAGGTGATTGGAGGTAAATCAGACTTTGTTGGCAGCAAAACAACAACGCTAAAGTTAAAGAAAAAAAAAGAAATGGTTCAATGGATATTTTTTTCCCTGCGTTTTGTTTGGACTTTGAGCAATTTCCTGAACTGCTTTCCCATAATGCCATTAAATGTGTAACAAGTGTAAATCTCAGTTAGTGAAATAGAAGTTGTTTTTGACAAGTCAGACAAGAGAGTGTTAAAAATCCTTCCCAAAGCAAAAAGCCATCCACTTGTAAACCTTTTCTGAAATAAAGCAGATAGTCAGTTTCTAAACTGAAGAGGCCACATTTCTCAGTGGTGGAAAAGGCAAAAACCTCTTAAAAATGCCATGCTTAAGGGGTTTAAAGTAATTTTTAACCACTGTAATATGGAAGGAAATGGGAAGATAAGTAGTGTATTACTTAAATTCATATCTTGTTTCTGTCTCATAGAAGATGTTGAGGACTGGAATAAATAAATACATATCAGATTACATTTAAACAATGGTGATTGTCTGGATGAGATGGGGTTGTTTGGCCTGCTGCCTCTGTTTCCTTTTCCAGGGGATCCATCTGTTCCAGCATTATTGGAAGGACACTGAGTGCAGAGTTTTCTGCCAGTTTGGTCACTGCCTTCAGTTTACCTTCTTATATCCCAAAACAACATAACTTAAACATGGAATAAAAAGTTACAAGAGTGTCATGGTAACCCTAGACTCATGTCAGCAACACTTCCTCACTGATGCAAAAAAAAAAATATATATATATATATATATATGGGTTCATTTTGTATAAAATTTGATCACAAAATACAGAAAAAAACAGATGAAAATTTCAGGATTTATTGAAATGATGAAAACATTTTATTCTGTTCTGATTAGCACTGGCTGTGAACATCAATCTCCGTATCAAAAATTTGTTTCACTTTTATGCTGATCATTTTCCTGGACACGTGCACCTTTTCCTGTGCTCAGTAATCCATGTTCAAACCAGTTCTTCTAATTTGTTGCTGCTTTCTCTGCTCACCAGGAAACCAGGCGTGTTCCTTTTCTTTCTTTCTGCAGCCTCTCCGCTGTTTAGGATTCACTCCAGAATTGCTACATGGAGCTAGCAGCTAATGTTTTTAGCCTGTTAGCTACACGGAGCGATGTCTGTGTTTATCTCATTTACTATGCATGAAAGACAGATGATGTCAAGAGATCTGGTTTAATTTCAAAAAGATCTACAAAAACAGTAGTGATCATGCCTCAATGTTTGGGTTCATGAAAACATTTAGAATTTCCTACAAGTTACCGAGAGCTTCTCTCCACTGTGTCTAAACGGCTGCTTCCCGGTGTTTCCTCTCTCTCTGACGGAGTTTTAAGGCTTTCTGTCCCGCATTAATGCGAAGAATAAAATGAGGGTACCCTTTTTTGAGGCGTGGATGAAACTAAAGTTCAGGAGGCCCGAGAAGACTGCTTTCCCATCCCGCGCCGGCTCTCTGTCTGGCTGCCAGCTCCTCCCCGGTGGCGGCATAGCGAGCTCCAGCTCTAAAGTGTACCGCCTTCGTCCACCAGCAGCAGACTGGACCGTTCCAGAAATCTTGCTGCCATGAAAGGGATCCAGTAAAGAAAATGAATGAAGTTCAGGAGAATCCAGGGATTGATCCACTATAAACACCAGGAAATGGGTTTGCTCCTTTCCTTTCTTCAGCCGTCTTCGCTCCTTCACCATCTGCTTGCACCATTCTCTGATATGTTTAGGATTCATCCCAAAATGTGGTTCAGATTCCTCAACAGAATGTTCTTTGGTATATTCCAAAAGTTTAAACAAAATGGAATGATCCATGCTGCACTGGCTGAATGCCACAGACACCCCCCCCCCCCCTCTGCCTGCCTCAGTATGCAGCAGGCACGCAGGGGGGTGGGGGGTGGGGGTGTTGGGTCTTAAAGGAGCCCGGCCGCTATTAGGGACCAACGTCTATTACACCTGTTAGACCTGACTTTTAGTGGAGACCAGCATCTATTAGAGACCGGCCGTTATTGGAAGATATACGGTATCTATATGTATATTTAATGGCTTACAAAAACAGTTTGACTCACAGCTACCACTGGCTCGTGGTAGCTGTGGTTCAATGTAGGTGCCTTCTTACTTTTACGTTTGTCACAAAAAGCATCAAAAAGTAATGAAGATTCATTTTTCTAGACCACCAGGTAACATTAAATGGACAACTTCTACAACAAAGACTCCAAAACGGATCATCTGAGAAAGCTGCAGACCACTGTGGTTTGAGGCTAATAAAACAAGATGTCTGCCAAGTGGCAGTGCTGAACAACTGTGAGCTCAGTTTCACAGGTCTATTTAGGTTGCACACAGTTTCATCAGAAATTAACCAAATTACAGATGACTGTTTTTCAATAGTTTCTCATCACAGTCCGCACATGTGCAGGTTAAGTTGAGTGACACTTCTGCTGTGAACGTGAACTGTGTGTGGTAGCCATGTGCACGGCCCGTGTCAGCTGGTATCGCCTGCAGTCCCACGGGATGTTACAAAAGGATAAGCAGGTGCTGCTAATGGACGGATAGATTAATGGAGATGCCTGTGACTTTCCGTTTGTCCTTTTGATACATATTTTTAATGGTCCAATGTGGTTAAAAGCTGCTCTGCCATCTTTGTTGCACAAAATGGATTTCTTTGAGCAACTTGAGACAGAAAATTGCTGTAAATCGTTTCCTCTTTGAACCGTTTTTATTTATTTTCCAATTTTCGCAGGATAAATAGAATTGTTGGTTTCATGCCTCTGTTTCCTGGCCTGTCTTTTCCATGTAATACACCACTTTTTCTTACTCATCTGTCATTAAAATCAACTTTGATTTAACAAAAAGGTATCGCACCTTGTCCTAAAATTCTAAATGCTACATCATCACCTCCAATTTAACAAAATTTCTTCTGTAAAAAAAGAAATTACAAAAAAAGTTGAGCTTTTAATGGATTCTTCCCCATTTAGCATAGCTGGCAGCAAAGAAAACTCATTTTAACCACAGGTGACCCTGTTAAAATTGCAGTGACTGACAGTGAATGCAATCTTCCTCATTTTCTTTCCATCCACTGGCTGGATGTCAAATTTGTCATAAATTACTGACTCCCCAAAACCGAAGCCAGTCTTAACACAAAATGTCATTTTGTGAAAGAGATAAAACTGCTCTGCAGTTCTGCACAAGTGGTGACACACATTCTCTCAAGGTGGATGGAATGAGGTTACACATGAAATGTCTGTTTTAAGTTCTTACTCTGCGAATGACTCAATAATTTACCTTCATTCTGTCTTTTTGGAAGTGAATGGCTGTGTGGATTGGCAAAATCTATACTTGTGTGAATGGAACTATTTATTTTTCAACACCAGATTTCAGGGGGATCAATTAAACACATTTCTTCATAAAAGAGAGCGCGTGCACATGTTTCATTTACAACCACATTGTCCCATAATGGTTGTAGACACTATCCTTTTCAGAACCTCATAACTAAATAACAGCGATGGTCAAAGGCAAGGACATGTAAAGATGTGTTGATTCTTTTATGCTCATCCTCAAAACAAAAGAAAAAACGTTCATTTGGTCTTTGGTACATTTAGGAGTTACGTTTATAACTAATTGTGAAAAATGTTGAGTAAATGGGTGAAAGTTTTTTTTTTTTTTTTTTTTTTATCACGACAATATAGCTTTTTTTCCCCTTTAAAGTAAACAATAAAGATCCAAGGGCCTAAATAAAGTCTGGACTGTAGGCACTTTTTTTTCCCAACAATCTATGTTCAACTTTGAGTCAAGGTTAAAAACATTGATAGAGATAATAAAAAAACAAACAAACAAAAAAAGTACATAGAACAACAAAAATGTGCAAGTAATCTTAGGCGATATGTTGGTTTACAACATAAAATGTATTAATCCTGAGTATACTGAAAATTGGAGAATGGAATTTGTTTATATCAAGCAGTCAAAACAAAAAATACTAATGAGGACAAACAAGAGTTTTGTCATGTACAGTTTCTATCTGTAGATAGATAAAAACTTTGGCTGATTATAGATGGTGGCGGTTTTTAATGTGGGCGACGTGGGTGGTGGTCACCCAGGGCAGCATTTCCCAGGGGGCAGCACAGACGAGGGGAAAAAAATCATTCTGTTTCTTTAATATGAATAGCATCATGCCTGTTCTTGTTATCTGAAGGTGAATTAAAATGTCAAACAGCGCCCTCTGCTGCACAACACTCAAATCGGCAACCTCAACGCATTGCGGGACATCGTGGAACATACCAAGTCAAACAATCCAGGGGGGGCGCAATTCACCAGTGGCTGGGTGGGTCAGAGACAAGTAAATGGGAACATTTTTCAGTCAAACACCCATGTCAAACTCAAATTACTTACAAATCAAACCACTTTAATTCATCACGCCAAATTACAGATTACATTCACCATGAATGTAATTTTAAAACTCAATTCCAATCTCCCAAATAAAACTTAACAAATATTAGTTTAGTCCAGGCTGAGCTAAGCGGTAGTTGGTGTCAGAGGATGCTAACTCGCAATAAAAAGAAAAGGACAAAACTATACGGCGCCCAATTTAGAAAAAAGAGGAAAGTATACCAAGAGAAACGTGAAAAGTACAAAGGTGTGATATTGAACATTGTTAATGTCTTTACTTAAGCCAAGGACAACTTTATTAAACATGCACAATAATATTAGGAGAGTTAAGCAAAGGCTATTTTTAGCTTCTACTTTTAACTCAATTTGTGTATTAAATGCAGCTAATTAAATACAATTTTATATTTCACTCATGTCCAACCACTTTTAAACAATTCTTTAACTCATGCTTTCATTAAAATAGCATAACACAACATGATGACCTGCTGTCACATTATTTAGATTTTTGTAATGACATACTGAATATCCAGTACTTTGTCCCTTATTCTCAGTATTATTAGAATTACTTTGTTGTGTTTCCTCAGCTTGTTGTCAGAAATTGATTTTTCAAAAAATGCAGCTTCAATCCTTTGTAGTTTGGTCTAAATATTTTGTAAGAATGTTCCATTTTTCTATTCATATTAGATCCACTTCTAAAATATTTGTAGCACATTTTTAGTTTCTACTAAGAGGAGCAGACTAAGCTTATAGTGTATTTTTTTAGGTTAATTAGTGATTAGTAACTAGTGTGGCTTCGTCCATGTCGTTTGTGCCAGAACCGCCACTGATTATAGACATATTTGTACTTATACATACAACACAGCACACTAAATAGCAGGTCGAGTTTCAAAACAGAGTGCTTATTAATTATCATCAGAAACGGTTATTACATTACTCCAGAAATTATTACTACTTACCACGGATCCAGTATTAAAATGAAGTGCTTGTAACAAAGTGGAGTGCTTAAGATTATGATCAGTAAGTATCAAATACATTACAGGTTAAAATAGCTGGACATGGTCTTGTCGTCCATGAAAATGCTTCAAAACCTTTAAGTTCTTTAGTTGCCATACAGTTTTACATGTATGACATTTGAAAGAACACTGGACTGAAACATCTGTCATTGAACACAAGGGTTATACTGTTTCATAATTTTGTTTTTGTAAAGAATTCTTTTGAAGCATGGTTGAATTTCTGACTTTCACTGTTTAAATTTTGTAGTTTTGTTTTTAGTATTACTTTTATGAAATTCAAGTTATTTCTGTGACCATTGTAAGTTTTTTTTTTCATTTACCAGAGTACCAACAATGTTGTCCACATTGGTTTTATTCTTTTTAAGCTTTAAAACTTACATTGGATGCATAATAATAATAACTAATAAACCAAAGAATGGATAATTTTTCAAACTTCCAAGTACATAGACTGACATTTTTAAAAGCTGATTATTTGGAAGAGATCCCAGTGTCTGCAAAGCAAGCAAAAAAAAGGCCATCATTAAATGTTCTATTCTAAAACAACTGTTAAAGGGGCCCTGTGCATTCCCAGAACTCCTATTACAATGATATAATGCACACTGCAATTATTTACACCCCCCTATAATTAGTCTCTGTAAGTAAAGTTGTTCTGAGTAAAGTTGTGTTATTTAACTTTCCTTCATTTTCCATTTCCACTCCATAACATCAAGACAGATCATTGTGTGGCTCCTTGCTTTACTGAGAGGCTTTCAGGGATTACAAAAAGAATATGACTAGTAAGAAAGGATTTCACTGGAACACAAAGAACGCAAGAATTACAACAAACAAATATGGACTTTCATGCAGGGTCTGCTCATGCTGCTTTTTTAACCGTAAACAGACACAGAAGGAGCAAAACGCTCCCAACGATTTCATCAGCCGGGCCTGTACCTGCTACAAATATAGAAAAATCAAAATCTCTGAGGGAACGGTAGAGCAACGGGAACGCACATCAATACAAAAATCACAGAGTGATGGTGACAGCAGGCAAGTGATAGCCTGCAGGCATGGGAGACTGCAGACGTGCGTAAGGTTCTTTTCAATACATGCCAAGTCATTTCTGATCTACAAATGTATTAGAAAGATCCGAATAATGGGGAACACAAACCAGTTTTCTCTGTCCAATGAAAAGGTTCATGCTGTCTTTCCCTATACTGAGATCCGCCAACTTATTTATCCTGCCCACTGTTGTAGTCTTTGGAATTAAGGTATTTTCTGCAAAATTTTCTACTACATTGGACCAAAAATCCTCATAGTATCAACCTTATTTATATGTATTTGTCAAAAGTACCACAAACTGCACAAAAAAATAAATAAAATAAAACAATCCAGATCCTGCTCCAATGCCTTAGTGCTTTCTCTGTCCCTTTTTTTGTTTTGTGTTATTTTAAAACAGTTCTTCATTATCTCAACTATCAAAACATATTTAATAAAAGAGGAAACAAAAGAACTTTGCTACTGTCAGCTTACCTCTTTAAAAAAACAAAGACAAAATGTTACAGTTTAGAACTGACACCACCACTCTTAACAATAAGACACTTGAAACAAAAGAAATTAAATACCTTTCAAGTTAATACTTAACAATAGATTACTTTTACATTGTAGTATTGTTACCATGTTTACAATCATCTTGGATGTATGCTGTCCGACTTTAGGTTGTTTGAGTTTTCATTTTATCACACTGGGCCACCATACGGGTTGTTGACCTGTACGGGTGCTGTAGGTTCTGTAGGTTGTCCAGCCCCTTAAAGGGTTGTAGAGGTAGATGCTGCATTTAATGTTGCTTACACACAGAATGCGATTTGGGCTGCAGAAGTGGCCATTTTCAATGTTAAGTCAATGGTTTAGACGCGATCTGAGGTCCTGCGGTGCAAACTGAGCGTCCAGCGCGGTGCAAAAGTCTGGAAACAATGCGAATTTTGTCCGAGCCAGAGTGAAAAAAAATCTAAACTCTGGGAGGTCGCCATGTCTGTGTCAACCAATCAGGGACTCAACTTTGGGCATGTTTTCAGTGACAGCGGGTAGAGTAAGCATCCAATACGGTGGATTAGAGTTCCTGAACTTCCATTTGTTTGCTTAACCTGCAGTATCCCTTTCGGGGCAGCTGGGTTTCCTGAACCCTTCTTGGCTGTCATACTCGCTATGCCGGCTACCGGGACACGAGCTGGTGGCCAGACAGAGATCCGCTGCGGGATGAGGAGACAGCCTGCTCAGGCCTCCTAAACTTTATCATGTTTTTCTTATTTTCATCAAAACAATTAAAAAAAGATCCTGTTATTTGATTCTTGTTATTATTTTGCCCTCTCGGCTTAATGTGAGCTTCAAACACAATCAGAGAGAGACGGAAACACCCCAAAAATGGTTGTCATCCAGAGACAGTGAGACTGAAGGTCACTATACCGAGAGAACCTCTAAATTAGGGGTGCTCACACTTTTTGGCATGCAAGCTACTTAAGACACATAAAATATTGTGACGTTTTTGTTTTTAAGAGCTCAAATAAACAATCAACATGCTGTATTAACAGAAAGATGAAAAATCAATAGATGAACAAATCTTTTTGAGTCAACCCTAATGAACCCTTCACTCAGCATTGTGTAGGTAGCAGTCTTTATTGAGTGACAACATTTGATAACAGTTAGCTCCTACTGTAGATAGTCTCTATGTGTTGTTTTTCACTATCGAAATAACTCCGTGCTCGAATCTTGCACCCGGCTTTGGTAGTTTAATTAATCTTTTTTCCCTTGTTTTCGCTAAATTACTCAACACACATTACTATAAATACTAACTAAAAACATCAGGATAACCTTTCAGATTTTAAACGTTATTGGAATGCATTTTCTGTATATCCAAGAGGTTTTTTTTTTTTTAGTAATACATAGTTAACACAAATAAATGTAGTCTATGAAACCTTTGGTTTACAATTTCTTGTTGGTTTTAAATAGATGTTCATAGTAATTTATTTAAAAAAAAGTATTCTTTATACTATTAAAATGCAACTATGTATTTAAAAAGTAAAACACAGTAATCGCGGGATTTCAACCTGGTTGCTTCCAAAACGATTGTATTACGAGCGCATAACAAACCGGTGTCACCACAAGCATGGATTACCTTTGAGGAGTTTATGCTATATGATGACTGGATTTTTCTTTTATTTATTTCTTGGCTAGATAGTTTATATATTTGCTAATTTATTTCTGATGGCCCACGATTTACATGGAGACGTATTCACTGATGTTTAGGAAGAACTCTTCAAAAAAAGGAAAACTTATCTCTAATCTTCATCTGTATCTTCCATGCATTGCAATTGAGAAAAACACAGACACAAATTAATGTAGTGATCAGGCTAGAAACATTAGCTGCTAGCTCCTCCCACACGCAGGCGTGGTGGCGAGCTTAGGGAACACATTTTTGGGCACGCGGTGAGCAGCAAATTTGCCGTGTGGTGAAAGAGGGGCGGGACACACAAATTGGCTGCGCGAATCACGCTCGGTGTGAATGCAGCATTATAGAGCGTCTTGCAGTTCCTTCGAACTGGCTCTTTACTTACCAGCTGTTCTGACACCGAAAACTCTGCGTTTGCTCTGTGCAGGTTTGAACTCTTAAGTTTGTTAAACCTGCTTCTTGAAATGGACCTCTGTTGGTTAATATGATGGTTGCTTGATGCACAGACTGTTTTCTTGTTTCAATGTACTTCACTATCAACGTACTGCTGTATGTACAATTTGACTGACATCACAATCTATCTATCTAGCAGTGGTAATTTTTTAGCAAGAAAAAAAAGGGCCAAGCCTTTACCCCAAAAAACCTCAGTATATGTTAAATTAGCCACAAACATTTGCACTTTGCTAAAATGTTAGCTTAACTCCAAATTAGCCCTAAAAACCTTATTTGATGCTAAATTAGCCAAAAACGTTTGCATCTTACTAAATAATGGGCTTGGCTTGGAATTAGCCCAAAAAGCTTTAGTACATGCCGACTTAGCCAGAAAAGTCAACATGTTACTAAAATATTATCTTAACTCAGAATTAGCCAAAAAACCTAATTGGATGTCAAAATTAGCCAGAGAAGTTAGTACCTTGCTAAAATATTTTCTTAGCTCTAAGTTAGCCCAAAAACCTCATTACTTACCAAATTAACCAAAAGTAATAGCATGTTGCTAAAATATCAGCTTAACTTAGAATTAGCCCCAAAAACATGAGTATTTGCTAAATTAGCAAGAAAAAAGGTAGCTTCTTGCTAAAAATATTGGCTTTGATCCAATTTTACCCAAAAACCTCAGTAGAAGCCTAATTAGCAACAACAACAACAAAAAAAAAAAAAGCTAGCACGTTGCTAAAATATTAGCTTAACTCAAAGTAATTAGTATGAACATGAATTTCCTCAATGTGATGAATGTTTTGATTCCAATATTGCATAGGTTTTTAAAGCGCACAAAAAATTAGAAGAACTTTGTTAAAAATTGAAAAAAATGCGTAGTGTTTTAAAAACTGTAAAATGTATGAATTTCAATAGTATAAACATCAATGTTCTGAACATGCCGAACGTTTTTTTTTTATAACAAACTTGCATAATTTAGAGAAAGTTCACAAAGAATTTGAATTTTTTTTTTTTTAATCTGAATAATTGCGTACAATTTTAAAATGTGTAAAAGGTATGATTACCAAAAATACAAGCATTAATGTTCTGAATGTGCTGAACTTTATGATAGCCGAATTGCATAGGTTTTAAAAGTGCATAAATAATTTGAAGAATTTCTATTAAAAAATCAAAAAAATTGTGTTAAATTTCAAAAACTGGCAAAAAAAAAACCTTGCAAATTTAGCATATAAAAACTCAGTAGATGACTTAGCATAACACTAATCTAACACCTTAATGTCATTTTGAAAACAATGTAAATTGTTCAATCTTTGCTGAACATTTTAAAGTTTGAATGGTGTCTCTAGCTGAAAGTATAGAGAAGTTCATAGGTTTCAAAGTGCACAAAGTTTTTCAAGGATTTGAAGAATTTATCATTCATTTCCTATGAGGCATTTTTTGCTTAATATTTAAAAAACTAAAAAGTATATGAATACTAAAAGTACAAACAGTAATGTCCTGAACAAGCTGAAAGTTTTGATACCAAGAGTGCTGAAACCACTGAAAGTATGAAGCAGATTTATCATGCACGAAAAACGAACGGAAAGGAGCATAAGAATCACTATTCTGTGTATGCTGCAAAGCATTCACACAAATAATATGAGGAGGGAAAAAAATTTAATTAAAATAAAATTAGAGGACTTTTTTTTATCATTGTCTCAATAAAAATAAGAAAACAATTTAAAAAAAAAGAAAAAGTTTAGATATTGAAGTCTAGATGAGCAACCCAAAGCGTGCTGCGATGCTCAAATCTTGTTGCTGCCGGACTGTTGCACCGCGCTCGACGCTCAAAGTTAGAAATTTATTTCAAGTTTATGGCAGCACAGCAGGACCTCTAAGGGTGTCTGTACACTGATTTGACATTAAAACTGGATGCTTCTGCTGTCCAAATCACGTTCTGTGTGAATGCAGCATCAGCTTTAGAAATGCCCTTTGTGCCAAAAAGCCTGAATAGGAACTTTGTTCATTGGGCTTAGCTAATGTTGTGCAGTTTTAACATCAAGCATGTTTGCTCACTATATCATTTTTGAGACAATTTTTGACATCATACCTGGTCAAAATTGTATGACTTATTGATGAAATAAGTAAAAGATGAATTTTCAAACTTGTTTTTTTAAAAGTATTAAAAAAAGAGTCGTCAAAGTTTGGATAACTTTCTCAGTCCACAAAATATCTCCTAACATTTGCTCATCTTCTGAATGTCCTCTTTCCACTGTCTTTACTTGCAAGTTTTTGATTAACTTTTACATTTTAAACATGTTCAAAAATTTGTATATTCTATTTTCTTTCAAAATACTCACAGAAATGTCCAGAGTGCCCCAAACTCCAAAAGTCTCAAACAGCGGGATTTAATAAGAATGAGACAAAGATGATGATCTTACATTTTCCAAGTCCAATTGTCACTTATTTCAGTAACATTCATGCCAAAGTACATCCCTTTCCTCATTTTTTTGTCCATTGAAAGTCATAAGCTGTAACAGCCTATTCACTGCCTTTTCTCTCAAGGTTTTTATCATCTATGATTCATTTCCCAGGGTTTTATAGATGCAGCTGATGTGCTGCACAGGTAAACATGAAAGCATGAACAAAGCAACCATTAAAAACAGACCTGGTGTTTGCTGCTTCATTCCTAAATACCCATAAACTAGTAAATTCAGTGTAGCTAATTTCCTTAGTTACACCCTCACTTCATCTAGACATGCCTGCTGGTGCCAAATTGGAAGCATCATGATGCATGTGACACTTTCAATTATTTTATAATTAGAAAATGCACCTGTATCAAATACATAGCAACAGCGACAGCAAAGTAACTTCAAATGTGGGTGGAGTTCTTCTGGACCAACGATGGTTTGGGTGAACATGGTGTGACATTGAGTTGGGGTGACGGATGGCTGTCATTACTGTTTGGCACGTGATTGCAGTGGACTCTTTCACTTTTTCTAGATTGATTTGCAGCAAATGTGACATTTTGAAGGTCAATGACTTCCCTTCTAGAAAGGAAGAAACTCATCCATAGGAAGGAAAAAGACTTCAGCAAACTACTGTGCTAAGTATTTGAGTGTGATCATCAAACTCTTGATGCATAAAGCCAGGGAATGGATATGAAGCCTCACACCCTCCATTTTTCACCAAGGTTATACCTGGTTACAAACACAGATGCCAGGTTTATTGGCAGATAAAGCTTCTTTCCTAACTGAGCTGCATGATACCTGCAAATTCTGCATAGACTCAGAATGTCTCCAGAGTTTACATACGTGACCTCATAGTCACACAGAAAAAGCAGAAGCTGTTTGTCTTCCTTCAATAACTAACAGAATAAGACATTTTGAGCCATCCTTCACCTTAGTCAAATGAATACTTATCCATAAACCTGATCCACTATTGAGATACAGTTCAATCATTTCAAAGACAGGTCATGCAGATTATCTTTTGCATTTAAATCAAAGCATTAGTAAAGGCAAAATGCAAACTGGAGGACAACTCAAGTCTGAGTCTATTTCTCACTTTTGTTTGCCTTGAGATGCATTAGCACCTCTCCTGACAGCACTGGAAGCTTCACGTAGCCCCCAGAGCCGTCAGAGGAAAGAAAAAAATGAAACTTTGCACCTCTGCAGATGTGCTGCTGGTTCATAACAACACCTACAGGCAAGGATGGCCAAGCATCTGTTCACTGGTTAAGGCGCACATGAACAAAGTGGAAATCTGGGATACAGATACATAATGCTGAACTCAACACCTAACAGCCTGAAGTGAGAAAAGACGTGGCGGATGGGAGGAAGTCATGTTTTCAGGGAGGCTTTGCTCATTTAGTATTTTTCTTTGGAAAAGGAGAACTAAAGCTTAAAGGGATTCCTGGTCTAAAAGAGGGCTCTGTTTCCATAACAACACACTGGTCCACATTGTACAGTTTATTACAGTATCTGCCCATTGCAGTGATATGGCAAAGGCATACTTGAGGAAAAAAAACATTGAGAAAAAAAAAGTATTTAAAAAAATTGCAAGAAGGGGTCAAACATTTTAAAAAGTGATATGTGGAAGTGAATCTGGAGGCAAGAAAAGAACAAGGTGCCGACGTTCAAAGAGTATAATTCCTTCTCTGCTCAGATTTTTGAATCCTACCTAACCTCCTTTGACTGCAAAAAATTGAAAATGTATTGATGGATCAATGGGAGAAAAAGAAAAAAAATCCCTGGATTGGATCTGATTTAACAAGATTTGAAACCTCTGAAGATGAATATAATCATCTCCTCCAGAGATGAATGAAGAAAGTGTTTTCCTGAAAGCAAAAAAAGACTGTGACCAGCCAAAACCCATTTAAGAAAGTCTGTGGAGCATTGAAAATGTTCCCTTTGTCTGTCTTCAGGGAAATCAGAGGATTAGAAAAATCTGCAAAAAAAGCAACACTTTGCCTTTTTATTAACATATCACAATTAAATAGTTGAAATGCTCTTACCCTTTACTGAATTAAAAAACACTTGCAAATGTGCCAGAACCACACATGTTGCTGTGAATAATTGTATCATTTGGGTACAATCTTACCTTTAATACAAGATGCTTAAAGACTCCAATGAAAAAAGGACACGTATAACAATATTTAAGCCTAAAATTACATTTCTGAGGAATTCTTTATTTAAATTGTTGTGAATCAGGTGCAGATGAAAAAATGCAGCAACTCAGAAGCAAATTTCCATTGAATTACTGCTTCTCTACGGAAAAGACAGTTATAGTTTTTTTGTGGCTAAAAATGGCATAATCATAATTAAAAGAGCACTTTTACAATAGATCAAAACATTATTGGAGTGGGTCTTTAATAGTGCAATAATCAAAGTGGATGCTGTTTAGAATTAGTGCTTGTTAAGAGTAGCCAGAAAATGCAAGGCTAAGATTTCTTTTTTCAATTTTTTAGGAATAATTCAGACTTGTAAATCTATAAATGTCTCCTGACCCTGTGAACATATTCTGTGGTTAAGCACACATAAGAACTCCAAGCATCCTGCAGCAAAATGGGGTAATTTTGACCCTGACACTATCGCACACTTTGATTTCTATAACCCATCAATGAACCGGTGTTTTTAATTTACTAACAAATGAGTCTTTAGATTAAGTAATTAACTAGAAAAACACAGATAAAACAGACTTGTTGCACTTTTAGACCTGTGTTTAGTAACTTATCCTTATGGGGGAGTACTGATGTAACAGACTCCTGCCTGGTAGTATGGCAGCACATATTCCCTTTCTCTAAAGGAATATTCACACTGGTAAAGTCTCTTGGTCCACTTCTTCTAAAATCCTAAACCTCATTTTGAATTTCAAGGTAGCTGTTTCAAAGTTTGTTTCAACAAGTTCTGTTTGCTTAGGGAGGCACTGCATGTCCTCGTTGCTCCTGGTATGTCCACAGTCCATGGCTTTTGCGTAACTTCCACAGCTGTTGATTCCCTGGTTTCAAAAAGGCTACTGTATTTTGAGGGAAAAAGAAAAGAGCCTTGGCATGACGCTGCTTCGTGACTTGGAGCGACGCTCTACAGTGTGGCACTGGAGCAGCTTTAGAAAGATGAAGGAAAAAGAGATCAGAGAAAGACCCTGACTGCTGGTGTGAGACGGAGGGGATGTGATGGGATCCATCAAAAGTGATGAATAGCCACAGGGGAAGAACTTAATGAAGATGTTTACAGTCCCTTAAGACCAGTGCACAATACACCTGAGCCAGATTTGAGATGACCGTCAGATGGCTTTAGATGATGCAATTTTTCTTTCAAGGTTCCAGATGGGTTTTTTCCATATCTCAGTTTAGGAGTTAGAGATCAAGAAAGAAAAACAAGAAACTTTCAAATCTCTTCAGCTGGCGTTGCATCTTTCTTCTTGAGGTGTTTGTGCAGCTTTTTATGTATTTTGGCATCTTCCACATGTATTACTGTATACTATACTAACCATCTATAATTTTTTTTTTCTCTGTGCTGGTCTTGGGGCGCCTTGCAGTTTCCTCTGCAAAACTGAAGAAGTTTCTTTTGAAAGGGAGGTCTGGGCATCTCAGCTTAGACTGCTGCCACTGTGACCCAGCTACAGATGAGAAGATAGTTGGATGGAACACTTACTGATTGGTGTATTTACTAAAATGATGTGTGATTGGTAAATATAGGATGATATCCGTATTTTAGGTTGTTAGAAGACAAGTGTTATTCACTGGAATAGATCTCTGAAAGAAGACTTTTTTGTCAAAACCTCGCAATTACATTTTTATGATAAAAGTTAGGTTTACTACTCATTATCTGGCATAGTTGGAGAGAATGATCCAGCACTGGAAAATGCACTGCACTACAATGCGGTCAATAGAAAAGTAACATTTTTGTTTTCTGCTCTAAGGAAATGATACTGTAAGGACAAAATGAATTGAATTAAATTAAAGCCTGCTCAGTAGATTTGTATTAGCATGTGGTTCAAGCTTGGAGAAAATACTAAAATGGTATTGAAAGACCAGCAAGAGGGTTTCTTAATGCTTTTAGGGAATGTCCGTCATTGAAATTCAACATGAAGCTTAAACTAAAATAGAAAAAACGAAAACACTTTCACATTTGCTAAATGTAAAGTAAGCTAATAATTAGAATAAGAATCATGTTTTGCAACCCGTGGAAGAAGAAGACTGATGACTTCCAACAAACAAAAGAGCTTTTGCATTTGCATGAATGGTCAAAGGATCTTATAATGTATTGCTTGATTCTTAGGATTCTTGAATCTGGATCAAAAAGTTTTCATATGAGCTTGTCTTTTGGAAACTTTAGTTATAAATTTACAGAACGCCCAACCAATCACTGAAGACGAGCAGCAAACCAGTAAACCACGCCTCGCCCGTTAACATTTTTGTCCCCATAACCATTCAAAACGTATCTTTTTTTTTTTTTTTTTTTAAACTTGTCCTGTCCAACAGCTGAGCAAACAGATATGAGCTGAGAGCCTCTTGTATTAGACAGATTTTACTCTTACAATCGGGGGTTATAAATCATAGCGAACACAAAATGTATGTTGGTATAAGCCCCTTTAGTAATTTAAACCAAACTTTATTAATATTGATTTTTTTTTTTTTTGTGTCTTTTTTGTTGGACCGGATGGAAAAGGAAAGGGGGAAAAGGAGAGAGTTGGGGGGTGGAGGGGGGGAAAGAGAGATGGTGGATTATAGAAGTTAGAGAAGGACTACTGTGAAGGGAAGGTAGAGTTGTTAATCTACAGGCAACAAAATGCTGGAGCTTATACCCATTGCAATCGTGAGTGTTGGTCTAAAATGGGCAGGGCCTGTCCACACACTCAGCTGTTACATACCTGCCGGCTCCAAGAGTGTTCACAAACTTGTCCACATCCAGTTCACACGCACACTTGTG
>BSAI01000015.1:25527538-25544336 GCA_036245035.1 Adrianichthys oophorus
ACCACTGCCAAGTGGCTCGGCCCCTCGAGGTATTCCGCAAGCACGCCCCCCCTTCCAACCTAATAAGTGGTCGTATGAGGAAGGAGGGAAGGTCGGGGACAGTTAACAAACTGACCCCCGATGATGAAACAACCGTCCCCCCGCCCCCCCCAGCATTGGGCCCAAGTCTCCCCAGGGCAGAGGCCCCACCGCCCGAAAGCCAACCCCCCAGGCCCCACACCCCCCACCCCACACAAAGAGAGAGGAGCCCAGAGGGGGCCAGCCCCCAGGGCAAGCCCCAGCCCCCCAAGCACCGCCCCTGTAGCTACCTGGTCAGGTACCAGCGGGCCCGAGGAAGCCCCTAGGGTCCCGTACTGGTAGTGGACCCCCCCTCTTGCCCACAGACATCCCCTCCCCTGGCCCGCTCCCCCCAGACCCCGCAATGGTAGGCTTTACCTGGAGCAATCGCAGGCCCCAAGAGGGTTGCCCCACCCCGTCCCAAGGCCAGAGAAGGAGTGACGCCAGCCCCCAGGTGCAGCCGGGCCGCCCATCCAGCGCAGGCAGACCCCCCAGGGCCAGGGCCCCGCGCAAGCCCCCCCAGCACACGCAAAAAGACCACCCCCCCAGCCAAGCCAGACCCCACCCAATGCACCATCCACACCCCCCCCACGCCCAGGCCCGGGAGACCATGCGGCCCCTGCGCTTGTCCCACCCAGGCACCGGACCAGATCCCCTGACCAACAGCGCCCCCCTGCCCCCACCAGGCACCAGGTAGGCCCCGACCCCGGCAGACAGTCAAGGCGCGGCGACACCCAGGAATCCCGCCCCCTAAGTTATGGAGTTAGCTATGGGAGACCAGAGAGCCCGAATTCTTTTTAAGTTATTTGAGCTCTTAGTTGACATTTTTTACAAGCTGATATGATCCAATAGCAGATTGATGTAATGACTTATACTAATATTTTTCTTGTTTTTCCAGTTTAATAAAACGCCCAACCAATCACTGAAGACGAGCAGCAAACCAGTAAACCAAGCTTTGCCCGTTAACATTTTTGTCCCCATAACCATTCAAATCGTATCTGATACACACATTACTGAGACACCTATCTCATTAGAATGATCCAAACTTTCCTCAGAAACCCAGTGTATGTCTTCCAATAATGGCCGGTCTCTAATACACGCTGGTCTCTAATAGTGGCCGGGCTCCTTTAAGACACCCCCCACCCCCGTGCTTTGTACTGAGGCAGGCAGAGGGTGGGGGCTGGGTGTCTGTGGCATCCAGCCACTGTAGCATGGCTCACAACATTTTGGCTCATTCCATTTTGTTTAAACTTTTGGAATATACCAAAGAACATTCTGTTGAGGAATCTAAACCACATTATGGGATGAATCTTAAACATATCAGAGGATGTTGCAAACACATGGTGAAGGAGCAAGATGGCTGCAGAAAGGAAAGGAGCAAACCCATTTCCTGGTGTTTATAGTGGATCAATCCCTGGATTCCCCTGAACTTCATTCATTTTCTTTACTGGATCCCTTTTCGGGGCAGCAAGATTTCTGGAACGGTCCAGTCTGCTGCTGGTGGACGAAGGCGGTACACTTTAGAGCTGGAGCTCGCTATGCTGCCACTAGGGAGGAGCTGGCAGCCACACAGAGAGCCGGCGCGGGATGGGAAAGCAGTCTTCTCGGGCCTCCTGAACCTTAGTTTCATCCACGCCTCAAAAAAGGTACCCTCCTTTTGTTCTTGCTTTTATTTTTGCCATTCGGATTAATGCGGGACAGAAAGCCGTCAAACTCCGTAAGAGAGAGAGGAAACACCGGGAAGCAGCCGTTCAGAAACAGTGGAGAGAAGCTCTCTTTAGCTTGTAGGAGATTCTAAATGTTTTCATGAACCCAAACATTGAGGCTTGATCACTAATGTTTTTGTAGATCTTTTTGAAATAAAACCAGATCTCTTAACGTCATCCATGTCTTTCATGCATTGTAAATGAGATAAGCACAGACATCGCTCCGTGTAGCTAACAGGCTAAAAACATTAGCTGCTAGCTCCATGTAGCAATTCTGGAGTGAATCCTAAACAGCGGAGAGGCTGCAGAAAGAAAGAAAAGGAACACGCCTGGTTTCCTGGTGAGCAGAGAAAGCAGCAACAAATTAGAAGAACTGGTTTGAACATGGATTACTGAGCAAAGGGGAAGGTGCTCGTGTCCAGGAAAATGATCAGCATAAAAGTGAAACTGATTTTTGATACAGAGATCTGTTTTTTTCTGCATTTTGTGATTGAATTTTACGCAAAATGAACCCATTAACCATCACCATTCTGTCTGTGATGGTCTCCAATAGACGCCGGTTTCTAATAAACGCTGGGTCGGCCAACATTTTTTTTTTAAATAAACGCCCCGGCTACTATTGGAATATATATGGTAACTTGGTCCATGTTTTCTGTTTTGTAGTTCATCATCATTCCACTTGAGGCAGAAGGACTTTTCCTGCTTATTGAAAAATGGCTGCTTCCACGAAATCTCAAATGCACTTTTGGCAAGAACAGTTTTACTTATTTTCAAAAACTAAAAATCTAATGGTAATAATCACTCATCTATTGTTATTCAATTATATTAAACAACTACTGCTGTGGTGCAGCTGTAAGGTGGTCCTACTCTATTTGATTCGCACCTTGCCCGCCCATGTGTCGAATTGTCCTTGGGCAAGACACTTAACCCCACATTGCCACTGATGGTAGGTTGGCACCAGTGTTCGGCAGAAGAGACGCCATAACCGTGTGAATGTGTGTGTGAATGGGACTGTGACTGTAAAGCGCTTTGGGCCTTCAGTGAAGGTAGAAAAGTATTATACAAGGAAACGCCATTTACCATTTGCTTGCCAAATTAAAAGAATGCAATATATGTTGATAATGAATCATTTCTGATACAGTTACGCCATGTTGAAAATATGTGGATCAAATTTGAGACAGTGCGTAAATCAGGTGATATTTTCCTGAACACCCATGTCAATATTTTTGCATCTTAAACTAACATTGTTGTGAACAAAACTTACCAAATCACTCGCTGGATCATAATTGATATTATTCTTTTTGCATAAAAAAATTAATTGCAGCATATTTTTTATGGTTTTCATCAGAGTATTTCGAAACATCTGAATTAAAGACAAGAATAATAGTTTTCTCTCATTTCTTTGATGTGGTGGGCTTTATAGGGTTAAAGTGGAACCTTCTTTTTAGGTATTGTATACATTTACTGAGGCATTTACCATGCATGCTGCACTAGTTCTTTAAGATCAATAATTTGAAATTATACTTTGATTAGAATTTTGAAAATACTTCACAATTTTACCTTTTAGTATTTGCTTATTTGTTCTAAATATATATATATATATATATATATATATATATACTATTTTTCTCAGAATTGTCAACTTATAGATCTTTACTGCTTTGTCAAGAGATTCTAGGACCTAATGGTGAAAAAGCAACCAAATGTTCCTCAGGTTTTGTTAGTTTTATATGGGACACTCTAAAGTGAGTCAAAAAATAGAAATTTGCTAAACAATGTTCCTTTGAAACAGGTCCCAGGATACAGAACTGTAACAATGAGGTTTTGGTTTGTACAGCTGCTATCACTTTGGCGCCAGACAGTAAATTCATCTCTTTGTGATTCCTTACAGCAGACATTTCTAACTTTCCTTTTCAATGCTTCCTTTTGTCCTGTCTGGACATGCTCTTTCGTTGTCCTCTTTCATCCTCACTTGTGGATTTTTCATTGAGAGCGAGACAAACAGGATGTTGCCTGAAACTGCCCTAAGAACGTGAGAAGGAGTGAATTTCAATCACAACACATGAAAATGTAAGGCCCTAAAAGCACAACAAGCAGTACAAGAATTAAAATGCATTTTGTAATCCTTTCTGATTTTGTGTTTTAACCAGATGACACTATTATGACAGCTTACATGCACCCCCCCCCCCCCCCCCCCCCCCCCCAAAAAAAAAAACAAACAAAAAAAAAAACGACCAAAATAAGGATGTGAAGTTCTAGAGTTGTCATCAAAATATGCAGATGTGCATTCACTTGCTTGAAATCTTCCTAATGTTTGGTGCGTTTTCTGATAGTAAATTCTGATGCATGCTTTCAGCAGGCAGAGTTAGCTGGGTTTTTCTGGCTTTGTTTTTGCATTTGTAAACTTTTTTTTTTTTTTACTTTTTTTTACTTTCTGCAATCGTTTCTATGAAAATGTTCAATAATTTGCCTTTTTGTGGCTTTGTGTAAAAACATTCTGAATTAGAAATTATTAGGTAGCTAAAAAACTTCATCAAAACTTTCAGCTTTTTAAATTTCCTTCTAATGCTCAACATTTTTTTTAGCATCTTTGGGGAAAAGTTTTATTTCTAGGTCTTAACAAACATATGCATACAATGCTATTTTATTTTGATATCCTCGTGTAGTCTTTCACAGTGATACTCTGAAATCCATCACATTTCAAATATCATAAAACTAAGTGAGGGAAAGCGCAGATGGTATGATCAAGTGCTTGGAGTCAATACAAGAACTAACCCACATGAACACGCATGCACTTTTATTTACATCTCATTAGTCAGCTCTGCAGAGAATTCTTTTCAATTGCCGTCATTGTTGTTGATTACAAAGCAGAAGTGTTAGTCAAGTCCTTCTGTTCTGTTGGCGTTGTTTGTGAAGAGTCAACAGATCAATACCCGAAACAGAAACAGAGGAAGGCCATGCGTGAAGGACAAAAAGACAGATAGGGGGCTTCAAAGGGGGAGCAATCAAAGAGAGGCATAATCCAATCCTGCATAATCTGATACAATATTTTACGGTTCTTCCTATTGAGCATGTGTGAGAGAGAATATTGGTGTAATCTGCACTCACTGATCCTCAGATGAAATCTGTTCATTCATTAGTTTGTTCCTTCATGCATCACAAAAGGTTTTCTCAGTAAAAGCTAAAACTCAACAGAAATGTTTGGAAAAGCTGACAAGTGATGCAATATTTCAGGAAAAATACACAACTAGTGACCCAAAAAATACTAGTGTTATCTTTCCTTTTGAAATATGGAGTTTAGGTCAAACATTTAGTTTAAAATGATACAAAAGTATGTGGGACTTTTCCACAGGCTTTTTAAAGCCCAGTCTGCTCATCTTTTGATCCCAAGTATGCATTTACAGTGGTCTGTTAATTATATTTATGCTGTTTTAGCCATAAAAAATGTTAATGTTAATATAATGTTGATGTAATCAATAATTTGCCCAGAGCGACGCCCCTAAATACCTGCCGCAGTCTAAGTTAGGTGGTGGTGGTGGTGGTGGGGTGTGTGTGTGTGTGTGTGTGTGGTGGGGGGGGTTGCCAAGTTTAAAAATGAAAAAGCAGCAAAACTTTAGGGAAAAAGGTAGGAAGAGGAGGAAAAACAGACTCAAAGCCCTTTGACAGGTTTGTCTGTTTTACATTGATTTGCTTGGAAGAACTGAAAAACATTTTGACAGATGACATATTTGACAATCCTTTTGAAAGTTACCCTTATTTTAAATGCTAGTCTTAAAAGGTTATTTACGTTTTGAGATATAAAATAAATAAATACTTTTTGTAATATAATACTCTTACTTTTAAGATCTTTCAATGATTTTTTTTGAAGGAGTTGAGAGAGTGTAGCTCTAAATGTGTAGCTATAAATTCGTAAAATTAAAGTTTTTTACTTATTCATCATGACCTCCTTCACTGACCTCAACACCAAAATAACAGCTAAGTTCATGAATTGGAAGGACTCCAAAGCTTATGAAGTCATGTGGTGCTCAGAATGTTGCCCACTTAGAAAACTTTGGCAAATTTCAGTAGAGCTTTAACATAGTCTGTTTCCTCACATCCGCTGCCCTGTCCTAGTATTTTACTCTACAGTCAAGCTCATAGGGATGGAACCTCCCACAAACCGAAGCTTTGACATCCCTAATTATTAGAAAAAAAATGTAAAAAGAATCTGAAAACAATTTGTTCTGTCTTTGAAAGTTTATGTTTTTTGATTTTTTTTAACTGTTTATACTGTTGTTAATTGTTATCATAAATGTTAACATTTGGAGAAGGGATATTTACAGTATTATACTTTCTTTCTTTAGTCATACTTCATCTGTTTTTTTTAGAAGATTTCTTTTCGAACAAAAACACCACAAAAAACAAACAAAGTAAAAACAAATAGGCAAAAAGAAACCATGCAAGTTATCCCACAAATGCAATAATAATGTTCAATGTCTGAAAAAGGACTTTGAATGAAGCTAATAACTTATCTAGTCCACAAAATAAGGTGACTTGGTAATTACTCATATAGTTTTTTTTTTTTGGAGAAGAAAGACTGAATTTAATGAGGTTTTGTTTGTGTTTCCCCACATTTCCACACAATAAGTCATATAGGGAAGAGTGAATGAGCAGTACAAAGTGTTCAATGATGAGGAAATATTTTACTTTACATAGAATAGATATTGATTTAGATATTTTGGAACTGATATAGGTTATGTGTTTCTTCCAGCTAATTTTTTCAGCCATCAGAGAGAATCCTTAACAACACCACCCAGGTTGCAATTAGATAGCTGTGTGGTAAAAGATGGAAAAGAATCAGCAAAACAAAATCGTTTTTTTTTTTTTTTCTTTCTGGATTACAAATAAAGTTTGCTGGTTCCAGCTGCAAATCCAGAAGTCCAAGGAGCTCCTGGGCAGTGTTTGTGCTGGATTGGTCCTCCTCATCAGAAGGCATTATCTTGCTCTTCGCTGACATTGGCTAAGCAGAGTTGTCTCTTCATCTCTGCACTCCTGTTTCATTTAATCAGCTACACTAAATGAATGCTGAAAGTCCATGACGCTATCAAAGTGTGTGTTTAGTAGCCTGTGTGTAATCAAAAGAACATCTAACAGTTTGTTACACAAACACAAGACACAAACTGTCCAGTTTGTAAGCTGGATTAACAGAAGGTGAAATATGAGTATTTGATGTAGAGAGTGGAGTGTGTGGAGAACATGTGATTGATTTATTGAAAAAACAAATGTATCAGTTTAAGTCACGGGGTAACGGTCAGTAGTTTCCTCTACCTATTGGCCATATTGCATGCAACCCAACAACCAAAACCAACTCCGGCCTGTTGGTGGATGATGGATGGTTAGATGGATGGATAGATAGATTTTGCATTCTATTGCCTTCTCCTGCTATCTACTATAAAACAGTGTCAGCTGGTTGTTAGCTAACCAGACAATTTGTCTGTCTGTGTGTGTGTGAATTGGTGTGTATCACAGGGTAATGAGACTGCCTTCCTTCTTGCTAATGACCACGTTGAATTATGAGGCCATTTACTCTGAACTGCAAATGAATCCCTCCCTACAGAGAGCTGAAATTGTCTGGCTTGGTTTGTGCGTGTGTGCGTGCGCACATGTGCATGTGGTCACTAAATATAGCTGCTTGTCACATGACTTATCTGTTTTCACGAAATAGACTCACTGAGTGTTTTGCATAAATTCAGCACAAGCATATCCTTTATATCCTTTCTTCAGCTGCTGTTTTCATTCTTCTCTTTATTCTTTTATTGATTTTGCGTGCGTGTGGCGGTTGGATCTTGGTTTTAATTACTAGCTTTTAAGATATGCACCACTGATCACACTGATCGCTGTTCATGCAGTAAAGTGAAACATGCAACAACTATCTCTTTGTTGGTTACACTTTGAAAAAAGAGTGTGTTTTAGATATCATATTCCCTGATGAGATTAAAAACTAATTTCACACTATTGAGGTGCAGACCCTCTTTACCATAAAGGAGTCCAGGCCAGTGTGAGCTTTGCTCATGTGAGTTATATTTAAGTGTCGACCTGGAAAACTTGCAAGTCCATTAACTGTGTCAATTAGTTAGAATGCTGGTGAGGACAGTAGATCATTCTGAGAGTGGGGGTTAATTGTTTCCCCTCACCTGAATGAAACTCATCCAACATTGACACATCTATCAGTGCTATCATTAAGTGATATCTAACTGCGAACTACATTCAAAGAAGGAATGCTTATGAGATGAAAGTGAAGATAATCAAACCATTTAAGCTCTAATAAAATAGACATAAATCTGTGGTTCATACAAACAATGGTGGTAGTGACAAAAATCAATGAGTAAAAATATTTAATTTGGACTATTTTAATTCTTTTGTTACTAATTTGCCTTAAAGCACTACAGAAAGAATGCAAGAAACCACCCAAACGCAATCTTAATTTCAATTTGTTGAAATCTTTTTTATCCCATACAAATTAAAGATCCTCTTCCAATGAAAGTTGTGTTTTGGTGTTTTTCTTGTAGCCTTTCTCATGATGGAGTATATATATGAAGACAAATAAGATTAAAATTGCATTTTTGACTATGTCTCTATTTAAATCATGATGGATCAAGAGCAGATGAAATAATGCTGTTTAAAAAACTCTTGTCGTAACGTATAAACTACAATTGGCAGCCCACAAGGTCCCTGCTCTGCTGCATTCTGATGTATCCACTCGCAGACGAATAGATCCATGTAATTCTTTGTTTCCCTCATAACTGTCTGACTGGATAACTCCAATTTTGCTCACCACTTTTGTTTTACTGTTATTGTTAGGTTGCAATTGTGAGGGGCTCTAAGCTATCAGGAGAGATTGTAAACAAAGGGATGATGGGAAATCAGCTCAGGCTTACCCCCGCCAACACACCTGCCCGTAACTCTGAGGCAAATTTGTGATGAACTCCTGCCGCTTCACTGAAACTATGTCCTAAAACACGACATAATTAAAAGACCACTGGGAACACTTTGAAAATAGGTCAAAAGATGATTGGAGAGGGAATTGACAACGTGTTATAGTCCTAATTTAGTACAGATGAAATTTGTTGACCAAATAATTCTTTCAGTAAATAAATACAAGTTTATGAAGCTGATCAACACTTTACATAAATCCTTCAACATCAAAAATGTCACCAACTACATCTAAATAATACATACTTTATGGCATACCGTAACTCTTCGTCTGTTCATCCAATCAAAGTAAATGAGCTGACTCTGACACAGAGAAAAGCCGTTTTTCATATTAGCTTTGCACTGATTTGCATAACAGCACAAAACTGCTTTTCTCTGAATTGGTATCAGATTTTTCACATTGATTGTATAAACACTTGACTACTGTAAAGTATTGCATATCAGCACAAGGCTGTCTTTCTCCATCCACAGGAATTATGTCAATGGCGTTAACAGTTGAAGAGTTACAGTAATTGAAAGAATGTCAGGACTGGAGCTAAGGCTCGGGTGTTTAAGGGTTAAACAAGCTCCCATTTTGTGCATGAAATTTTGTGACCAAAGAGAAAAAAATGATAGACTGTAATCGAAAGAAACTCCAAACAGATCCATACTTGGTAAGTATGTTTGAGTGAGAGATGGCAAAAAAGAGAAAAAACACACACAAAACACACTGGAACATCTGCTGAACAAAAAGAGACACATTATAACCTGTAATTTTGAGCCGAGCTCCAAAGATAGAAATGGTGTCTGCCCTTTAAACTGATAAAAGAGAAGCCCTGCCTCCCATGAAGCTCCCTAGTTATGAAATTTTAGCATCAGCCAGCCACCCTGCAGGCAGTAGACAAAGTCCTCTGAAAAAATATAAGCATGAGGTCTCCGAGATAAGCATGTTTTCCTTGGTATTTTAGAGCTTCATATGCAAGTAGAAATTAAAATGATTCTTCTGTCCGTTTCCTGTGAATGTCTGCATCTGTTGGGTTCACTGTAGCAGATGCTTTATCGACAGAATATTCACAAAAGCAAATGGATTTACAAATGTACAGATTCAGCATGGAAAAGTGTGTTTAATGTTCTCTTTCAAACGACACACTGAAGGTTATTTGAGTGAAGCACAGGCCGTTGCACATTAACTTCTGTCTTGGCTCCAACTCACTGCCTCAAACAAAGAGTGGAAACTAATCAAAAATCTGCTGCAGCAGGGCCAGTCATTATACCCAGGCAACTGCTCCTCTAAACCATTTTAAGGAACGATTTCCTCACATCTGAGCGGAAACCAAAGGCGCAAGCACATAATCCAAATGTTGGAATTAGACCTGTCAGGCATCCAGCTGAAGCTGGTCCCCTCCCCACGAGAGGACAGCTAGTATGTTGCAGACATCTGCAGGCCTGGCTGATGCTTCTGTTTGGTCTGAGAGAGATCCTACAATTCCTATCCATCCTTGGAAAAGCCTATGCAGGTTGATGCTGAGGTCGGATGTGATTACTAAGCATTCCTCAAGTATATGTAGTGTGTAGCTACATCTCCTGGTTCATGAGACGATGGAAGAAAGTAGAGCGGCCACAAAACCAAATAGTGTTCTGACTAAATTACAGTAACTGTTGCATCGTCAATGTTATGTTGGGGTTGTGAGTTAGTGGGAAATCATGTAAGCAGAGCTTTCAGCAAATGGGAGAGGAAGACGAGCGTGATTGCTCCTTGCCAATAGTCCCATCCACAACTCAGAGGCAATGAACTACTGCCGCTCTGCAGAAACTATGTCCTGGAATAGACACAAGTTTTAGAATTTTGGTTAAAATTGCCATAATCATAACTAAAAGACCACTGGCAACATTTTCAAATGGATCAAAGATGACTGGAGTAGGACTTTGACATCTTTCCAGTCTCTATAATGAATGTTTGGTTGGACTCCAAACACAACAGAGTCTGTCAGCAATTCTTTTGAGTTTTATGAGTTTTTAAAAAAAGAAAAAAAAACTAGTATGGAGAATTTAAATGCATGAGAATGTGAACTGATGTATAAATTAACTGTGACACAACTGACACATGGCAAAAATACACATCATGAAGTAAACAAAAGTTACCCATACATACAGCTGACCACTTTAAATTAAAAGCTTTTCATCTAGACCTTAGGTCTTAGAGAACTGAACTGAACCCCTCCCTCATCATGTTCCAAATACGAAGTACTCACTAGCTACAAGAAGCCAAAATCCAAATGATTTCTATTGATAATTTAACAGCGATTACTCAGTCATATTTGTCAGAATAACCATTTTTTGTCTGCTGTTTTTTTAACATGTTCTTGCTAATCCTAATTCATTGTTTGTGATTTTATTTCCTTATTCTAAGTTATTCAACTTATAAACTGGCCAATCAGAAAATAAAATAAAAGCATGTGGTGTGTACGCAGGCCTCACCTCAAATGTTTGAAATGTGTGATTTGACAGATTCTCCAGACCACGCTTTCAGTAGAAGGGGTGTGCACTTCCAACAAGCTCAGGTCTGATTGGCAATAGTAGTTGCCATAGAAATGTAGAATCCAACTCACTCGGACCAGTCACAGTTGCTGACATCATCTGGCTCCAACATGGCGATGTCCTTTATCGTAAAAAAATTGTGACTGAATTGACTTCATTTGGTTGGAGGTGGAAGTAAATTGTTTTATATGGATGGTGTCACATGTACTCACTTTTCGTATACAGTCAATGGTCTAAACACACTGAGAAGGCACTACCTAAAATTATAAGAGCTGAAGCAACAGGGAATTAAACCCTGGAGTGATTTCCACACCGCAAGAAGCAGAAACGGAACTGAAGTCACCAATGAATTTGCTAAAAACACATGCAAATTAAAAAAAAAAAAACATAAAAAATAAATAAATAAATAAATAACCTGACAAAAAATTTAAGAGGACCAAAAGATGGATGCAAAGCAACACACTCTGTCCTTTAAGGAGCAGATACTATATGTCCTTGACAGGACAGGAGGAAGGGTGACTGTAGGCGGGCTAGAAAAAAAAATGAAAGAAAATAAAAAACAAACTACTCCAGGTAGGACAGGGAGACAGGATAAAAGAACATCCCTGTGAACCCTTTCAAAATGGACAGCAATAGGAGGATAATCGTAGCAATTTCCTTAAAACACACTAAGGCTGAATTAGAATTGCTTCCATACCCATAGGGCTTCTCCCAATCCTTACATTTCTCCTTCCATGTGGAAAGTCATGGGAAAATTGTGTCTTCAAAACCAGAATTACTACCACGTGATGACATCATCGATAATCACCGGATATGCAATACAGTGCAGCGGGAGCTCATTAGAAATTTGCCTCTGGATTGTGGGCAGGACTGTTGTCTCAGAAGTACCCCTGATGTCACAGCCTTTCTTTGTTTACACTCTCTCCCATTAGTGTATAGCCTCTCACAATCCTAAACCAAGATTAGCATATCAATAAAATGGTGTGCAATATCCTAGCTATCCAGCCGCACAGTTTTGAGCCAGTTACCAGCTCGGCCAAGGAAAAGAAAGATTAATGTGGATTAAATGAATCTATTTGTCTTCAAGTGGAAGATTTACAATTGGGGCAGAGAAGGAGACTATGGCTCCCCTATTGCATTTGCTGCAACACAAACCTGAGATATTTTAAACCGCAGGTTTTTGTCTGCTCCTGATCCATTACAATTTGAACAAAGAAATACTCAGAAACACAGTTTTAATCTAAAATTATTTCATAAATGTCCTCCATCACAAAAACGTGCAACAAGAACATGTTAAAAACAGCTATTCTTTAACTGCGCCAATGTTGTTTGGGGTTCCTCAAAGCTCTATTTTAGGACCACTTTTATTCTCCTTGTACCTCCTTTCTCTGGGCTCCATTCTGAGAAAACAGTTTTATTTCACTGCTACACTGACGATAGTCAGGTTTATCTACCAATAAAAAAAGACTGCTCTGTTACACCACTACTGTCTTGTTTATAAGACATCAAAGACTGAATGGCCCTGAGCTTTTTAAGTTTTAATGACAAAGAAACGGAAGTGATGGTGTTTGGCCCTAGCAGCTCCTGTGACCCCTCCTTAGTTGACCCAGTCTGTTTGACAGTCTATGTCAAAACTGGGTTTTAAAGGGGACAGTAATTTAAACTTCACTGTCAAATCAGCTCAGTGGTAAAACCCAGCTTCTTTTATTTGAGGCAGTTGGTGAAGATCAAACCCATTTTATCAAAATGTCATATTGAGACAGTAATCCATGCTTTCCATTACATCTCGGCTGAATTACTGTATCTCTCTTTATTTTGGAGCCAGTCGTCCCTCTCTCGTCTCCAACTGGTCCAGAACTGCTTGGGTTCTGGTCGGAGCGCGTAAAAGAGGACCACATCACCCACATCCTGGCTACCCTTCACTGGCCGCCTGTGAATTTTAGAGTTCATTTGAAGATTCTTTTATTTGTTTTTTAATCTTTAAACAGTTGTGCACTATCAGACCTATCTGAGCTTCTCTGTCCTGACACTCCAACCCGGTGCCTCAGGTCTGCTGATCAGCTTCTCCTGGAGTTACCAAGGTCCAAAAGGAAGCTCAGAGGGGAACGAGCATTTTCTGTCTGTGCACTGAAGCTGTGGAAAGCCTTTCCACTGAGCATTCTGCAGGCATCCTCACTGTCCATGTTTAAAAAAAAAACTTCTTAAAACCCATTTTTATCGCCAGGCCTTTAACACAGCATGAGACTATGTTCTGCTGGTGTGTTTTACTGTTTTACTTTGCTTTTATCTTGTGTTTTCATGTTTTGATGTTACTTATTTTTACTTTTTATCTTGAATTGTTTTAACATTTTATCTGTTATTTTTTTTCATTGTGTTTTGAGCTTTTAATGTACGGCACCTTGTTTGACTAAGGTCATTTTAAGGCACCATATAAATTAATACAACTAAACTAAACATAATTTTCATTGGAGTGGGTCTTTAAATGAAGACATGCAACACATTTGCATTCCAGCCTCGATGTTTTGGAAAGTAAAAATAAAAAACACAACAGTGATTCAGCGGTCGGGGTGCAGGGGTCAACTTCTGACCGGGAGACTATAGTTTCAATTCCCACCTTGTCCACCCAGGTGCTGAAGTGTTCTTAGGCCTTGGGCAAGACACTGAACTCCACATTGCCTCTGGTGGAAGGTCCTCCGCCAGTGTTCAGTTGCCAGTGTTCAGTCGCCAGTGTTCAGTCGCCAGTGTTCAGTCGCCAGTGTTCAGTCGCCAGTGTTCAGCAGCAGAGCCTCCATATAAGTGGTATAAGTGAATGCATAGACCAACATGTCTTTTTTGTGGGCTCAAATAACTTCTGCTGAGGATAAGGCTCTATGTTTTGGTTCAGTTCTTCTCCCAAGTCTTGTAGCTCGTAGACTGAGACGACTTCTGAGTGATTAAAGGAAAGTTTTCTTTAAACCTGAAAGTCTCCTGAACTCACCTGGTTATAACTTCATATCTGCTGATGTGCTGAGTGCACTGAGGGCCCTCATGTGCTCCATTTAAAAAAAACACAGATGATCAACTTTCACAGGTTGGTGCTGGGTGTTGGGTTAAGCTGCTACCATTGGAATACTATTGTGAGAGAAGTTCCTGTAATGTTGATTTAGTAAATAAACACTCCTCCTCAGTCTAGACAACTGCTTTATTATCTTAATGTATGTTAAAATCAGAGACATGAAGATGGGCCTTTTTTTTTCTTTTTGAAATTCTACCTTTTTCTGTGTGACAAAACAAACAGAGGAAATGTGAACCAAAAAAGCTGCAATAAAGGAGGAAAAAAAAGAGTAAAAAAAAGAATGAGATCAGATAGTGGGAAAGAAGCACGAGAGTTGGGAGAAATGAATTTCTTCTTTTTTTGTCCTCTTGTCTCTCATTATCTAGTTTCATGCTTTGATCTTTCTCCTCATTTTCATGTTCCTTCTTAGCGGGGTCTGTCTTCTCTCTTTTTGTTCTGTCTTTCACTGATGGTGTGAGATAATTAGCGTTGTGGACCTCCTGATTTTTTCCGATTGGGCTTTAATTATATTTTTGATACCTGATATGAATACTGCATGAAAAATGAAGGTGGGGGTGGGTTGGGGATAGACAGTTGCATGAAAACACAGCTTTATTGACTTAAATTGATGTTTCTGTGGGAACGAACTGACAAAATGGGGCACAACGTTTTTTTTTCACTTTTTATTTTTTGTGAAACATATGATTATGACATAAATAACTTGAAGACTCGGGGTTGATGTGAGGATGTAAACATCAAAATTATGTAAGGAATTAAAAAAAAAGGGAAAACAACCATTCAACCTTCTTTAAAGAAAATAAATTTAGTCGACAAATGGACTTAAACGAAAAAACTTGTATTCTTTAATTCTTGTTGCTCCATTGTATTCTATGACAATTTTTTTCTGTGATCAGGTTTGATTATCTACTTTAAATAAATTGAGCATCTTTTCAATTTTGGGGTAATTCATCTTTAAAAGTGAACTGTTCCCTGCAAACTTTAGATTTCAACCAGCTCTTTCTGCCTTTGATCACATCATCCACACATTTAGGAGACGTGTGTGTTTGGAAAAAGCCCTTATTCCACTTTCTGTTGATGCCTTTCACTCTGGGTCATCAGAGATCTTATTTTGTTTCCTCTTTCTTCTTTATATTGGTCTTAACTCTTTAACAGTGACAGTTGACATTCTTTGAATTACCTTAACTCTTCAACAAGTTATGCAATTAATGAAATTTCAACTAATTCTGATGCTGAGAAAAGCAATTTTTTACCCACTTTATGTGCGTTAAAAAAAACAATGTTTGAGTTTTGTCTTTTTTTTATTGTGACAAAAAGCATACCTGCACTTCACCTGCTCTTAAAACAGCTTCTCCTCAGGATCTGTATGCTCGTTTTGTGTTTTAACTGAATGCCAAGCCGGTTTCTTCCTCTTGTAATTCATCAAACCATAAATCCTTGCCCCCAATATAATCAAGCAGTTCCAGGGTTTACTTTGGTGTTTGCAGCCTAAGGGTGGTTGTCTTCTGCATTGCAATCATTGCATGTTACTGGCAAGACAGAAATAAAACAGTTTACAATTGTCCGTAAAGTAAGCTTTTTTTAATTTATTTTTTTTATTCTTTTAAAGCATAGGCCTACAACAAAAGGCAGTATATTTAAATCTGTTTTAATATATACAATCTCAAAGCAGAAAAAAACATAAGATTAACACATACATATATAAAACTAACACAAAAATGAAAAAATTAGACTACATTCAGATGGAAAAAAATATATTTCACTAAAATCATTAAATATATTTCCAAAGCTTTCCATGCTTCTTTATTCATGATTACTGCCTTCTTTAGTAATCATCACATCTGTTGTGTTGTGCAACATCTTAAGAGTTCCTTGCTGCCTGGATCTTTGGTCTTCTAGCCCATACACCACAAGTTACTACTGACCACGTATTTAACTGAGTTGTGGCTGTCTGTTGAAGGCTGTTCAAACAGCATTGAAGCATCACTGAACCAAAAACAATACATGCAGAACTCATCAGAGAGAAGGAGGGGTCATTTATTTATTAAAGTTACAATGACCAAGCAATTATATGTTGTTTGTTTACTCCTCACCAGAGTTCAGGTGGGCTGCAAGCCAATAAACCGGACAATCCAAGAAACCCAGATGTGAATCAAACCTGTGCCTCACATTCACTTGTTCCTTACATTTATTGTGGGTTTTTTTTATTTATTTTTGCATAAAACAGGTTTTGTTTTCTTGACTCTTCCAAAAAAATGCTCAAGTACCCCAGCTGATCAAACTGTGCTTCTTGTCTGCTGTAATTTGACATGTAAATTACTTGAATAAATCCTTTATTTTGGATTGGAGGCTAGTACATGTGAATCCCAGATTCCTGGGGTCTGGGGAAAAAAAATCCAGTTGTTTTAAATGAAGGCTGCACGGTGGCGCAGTGGTTAGCGCTCCTTCCTCACAGCAAGAAGGTTCCCGGTTCAAGTCCTGGCTGGGGGACCTT
>BSAI01000015.1:25547960-25634738 GCA_036245035.1 Adrianichthys oophorus
GACGTGTGCTCTTCCGATCTCATCTCTTCTTGCCATGGGGCCCCTGGGCTGGGAAGGCTTGGGCCTAGCGCTGAGGGGCACTGGGGGGCAGTTGTTTTACCAATTGGGGGTCAGTCTGAAAGCTGTCCCTGACCTGCCTTCCTTCCTAGCCTACAATGACATATTAGGCAAGGCGGGGTTCCAGTCTGCGATGCACCACAGGGGTGGAGCTACTTGGCAGTGGTCCCCCTCCCTTGGTTGCCACATGGCTTCATGTCCCCCCGCCAATTGCACCCTAGATGCAATTGGGTGGGGGGATGCCCAGAGCTCTGTGGTGGTGGTGTGCAGCTCATCTGTGGGGGCTCTCTGAGGGGGTGGGGCCCCCTGGCAGTGCGGGGGGCTTTTCTTCAGGCTGTGCTGGAGCTTGTACTCTCTGTGCTCCTGTACCTCCATGACGGTCTCGCTGGCCCTGGTCTGGGTGGCTGATGGGATTGCACAGCGGGCATGCATCCTCTATGTGCTATACCACGCGGGTGTTGGGGGGCCCTGGCTACTGGTGCATCGGCAGGGATCTTGGTGTGGGGTGACCGGGCACTCTCCCTCTTTTTACATTTTATCATCCATCTCAGTAGAACATAAACACTTACCTGAGCACAAGTGTCAGCTCACCGATGAACAAACATGCGTGACAGAACGAAATCCTTTCATGTGTTGGTTTGTATGCATACGTATGTGCGTGTGAGCTGTAGTTGTATTATCCACGTGTTGACATGTTCATATGTGAAGATTTTTGAAGCCAACAGGTATGTTTGTAACATTTGAGTACTGTGTGTGGGAGGAGCTACCAACTAATGGATGATGAGTGCATGGAGTGGTGTCTGTGTTTATCTTATTTACAATGCATGGAACCATGTGATTTATGTATTTGTGACCACAAGCATGTGAAAGGGATAAGTAAGCAAGTGAGTTTTAACTTATTCACATTTGTTGTTATCTAAGCAAAACCAATACTGGCAAATAACACATTTGTTGATGAGTAATTGTTATTTTGAAGAGCAAAAGCTTGTAAGAAAAAAAAAAAAACAGAAAAAGGATCAAATATGGATTTCTTTTCTTTTTTAATGATGTGCTGACGCAGAACATGGAGGGAGGTGTGACACGAGTTGGAAAAAGCTGAATTGATGAAAAAGAAGTGGGGAAGGTCAAGGATGAGTGGGAAGATTAGATGTACTGAGAGCATGATTAAGCACTGATAAATGAAGGAGTTTAAGTCTTCGATGTTTTTAGGGAAAGGGAGGAGTGGAATCAGGGGACAGAAATAGTGACAGCAAAAGTAGGATTTTTTTTTTTATCCTTTTAAGGTGAAAGCAAACGCTGAAATGGACCCCTTGAAACGAAGCAGTTTGCTCAAATAATCATAGAAAATTAATGTTTCATGGAGGTTCACACCATCATATTAACGATTGGTTTTAGGAGAAAATAAAAGGTGAGTTTTAAACAGAATTTTGCTAAAAATGTAGTCCTTAAATGTGATGATAAATGGACAGAAATGACTCATTTTAAGTCAAGACATAATACAATAAAGAGAGATTTAGATGCATTGAGGTAGTAAAAGACAAAATACAAATAATTTATTGTCCATGATAAAATGTGATATAAAAAAAAGTTGCAGTTTTATGCTGATGTTGCTAACCATTACTGTTTACTGTTTTGTACATCTGAGTTTTCAGAAGAAACTGACCTGAGTTAAGCATCAAGCAACCGCTTAAAGGGATAAAAAAAACTAGGTATAGACAGAGAGACAAAAGGAAACGGTTTGTAAGAGTAAGGAGGATGAGGAAGGTGAAACATCCAACAGAGAGCGATGGAGATGAACATGTGAGGATGGGTGATGACGGATGTAGAGGTGCGTGACCTCAAAATCCATGCGGATGCCCTCGGGAGGGTGAGGTGATGATTCAAAGCCCTACGGGAAAACGGCAGCAGGGTTTATCTAGAGAGGGTAAGAGTCGAGGTAGCTAAGAGACAAGAGACCAATAAAAGGAAACTGTACATGCAAGCACATAATGAGGCAACCAATGACCTTTTCTGGTGAGGACTTGTGTCCGCCATAAAAACTACCACTGTGGCTTGATGGGAATGTGAAAACAATAATAAAAGATTTCTTTTTTAAATCGCTTTTTGTTTTGAACAGCTTTTTTCCCAACCTCTGTGAAATTTTAACTGTTGATCAATTGGCCACAAAGCCCCTCCAAAACACAAAGAAGTGGGGCTTTGCACATGTTCTCTGGTCTAAGATGATCGTGATGAGCAATGGAGCCACAGGTCATTGGTCGCCACCTCTTCTGCTCCACTCCATAATTAGATGGGCTCAGAAAGTATCCACTGAGACACGGCGCACCATCAAACCCTATCAAAACTAATTTCACGCGTGATTACAGCCATGCCCTGGGAACAAAAGTGTCATGATAGGTATACGATGACTTGCAGAGGCTGTGAACTAAGACAGGAGAAACATGTGGTTTGAAAAATTTTGGGTAAGGTAAGAGCTGGGTTAAGCCTGAAGCCTTGAAATTTTTAAACAAGAGATAATACGTTATTATCTAAGCAGCACTAGCTAAACCCATAGATTTCTTAGTTGAACTTTGATTGTGAGGACAAGGATTACAAGGATTAGGCTTGTCCAGGTCAAGTTGCATTGCAGAAACTAGAAGGCTTTAGTAAAATGCATGAAAGTTAGAAAAAAATGCTTTGTTCATCCTCAAATATGTAGATAAAGTTTGCAATCAGGAGGTATTCTGAAAGAAAGTTGTACCACTTTTTGATGCACTGCGATGTTAGGATGAATTAGGCTAGGCTGGTTTGTCTCAAGAAGGAAATGTAGAAACGTGAAATCACACTGAAAAAACACTGGAAGTTTCTGTGAAGTGACTGTATTTATAGAAACATAGACTCTGACAAAATTGTATATATCAATGGCTTTCAATTCAATTATATAAATAAAATTCTCTGTTTTCAGGTGTTGAAGAACAAAGTTTTTGGAATGAGTAGTCAGGCACAAGCTCAGATTTTTGTTGCTTTTGCTAAGTGGTGTAGGTGAAATCTTGGAGATTGTTGAGATGTTTGTGTAAAATGTCTTTTCTACCGCGTTGGCAGGATTACTTGATCACTTTGTTGATCCAGTTGTTGGTTTTTACCGACAATTCCCATAAGTGCACATATACTGACATGCATCTCCACTACGGTTTTATAACATGTATGAACCCGAAAGTTCAGAAAACTACGGGAATCTGTGGCAGAGAGAAGACTCCAGAGTGTGTGAGAGGCCTGCGTGTCTTCTTAAAGGTACAGCGCACAAAAACATTAGGGTTTACAAAGTGGTTTCTCTTTAATTTGCTTTCTCACCACTTTGCAGTTTATGAGAACTAGACTGAGGACCCTCCAACCTTGTGTTCCAAATGGGAAGTACTCTTTGGTTCCAACAAGCCAAAATCCCATAGACTTCCAGTGAGAAATAAACAGCTATTACTATCATATTTGTCAGAGTAACCATTCTTGCTTTGCTACCCTTTTTTAATGTTCTTGCTAATACTCTTTGTTTACAAAATATTTACAGCATTTGCAGCATAGCCTGGACAATCAGATCACTCAATAAAAGTATGTGGTCTCACATCAAAAGTAAATAATGTTTGATTGACAGATTGTCCTGAACCTACTTTTAATTGGAAGAGGTGATGACTTTTAACAGGAGTCTCACCAATTAGGACTTCTCACTCCTAATTGGTGACTCTGATTGCCATATAAACAATGTCTCAGACTGAATTGGACCAATCACTACTTACCGTTGTCTGACTCCAACATGACTGTGTCCATATCATGAAACAGTGGCAACTGGATTAACTTAATTTTGTTGGAGCCAGGAGTAAGCCATTGTTATTGGTGAGGTCACACCAACTCAGTCCAGTTATCATATACAGTCAATTATTTGCAGTCATTCCAAACAACATTGTTAGGGTGTGTTGGTGGACCAAAAAGGCAGGACAACAGTGAAGTACAGGTTAGAAGGTTTATTAGTGAGGTAGCAAGGGAAGTGCTGAGGTCTTGGAGAGTGTTCATGGGAAGGCTGCAGGCTGAAAGTGTCAGGAGGGAGAAATCCTGGTGCTACCTAAAGATGACAGTGCTAGAGGTGGACGGCAAGGCAAGGCAACAAGACTTTAGTTAGCGTTAGACTTGAGTTTAGTAGCTTTTGGTCGGGCTACTCTACCGGAGAGGGACAGATGAACCAACATTGGCTGGAGGGTGTGGACGTCCTAATAACTGGTCAGCCTGATGAGGAGAGGATGAGCAGGTGTGCAGGAACTCATCCTCAGGCAGGTTTGGGAGGGAAGCCCTGACACCTGACAAACATAAATGGTAAATGACATATACTTATATAGCGCTTTTGTACCTTCATTGAAGGCCCAAAGCGCTTTACAGTCACGGTCCCATTCACCCATTCACACACACATGGTGGCTCCGCTGCCGAACACTGGCGCCAACCTTCCATCAAAGGCAATGTGGGGTTCAGTGTCTTGCCCAAGGACACTTCGACACAAGGGCGGGCCTGCAATAATTGAACCTGCAATCCTTCGATCAGAGGCCGACTGCCCTTTCCAATGCACCACGGCTGCCCCAAAATAACAACAATATGTATTGTTCCTAAACTTTTTGGACCAAAAACAATCAAAAACGATGAATCTGAGATCACTTCATATTTCATCACTCATAAACAATGTTTTAAATCAGAACATAGACATAGGTTAACCTTATGGTCACATGACTTAATGTCTTCTTTGACTTTGGAAAGGTGGTTGAACATTTGTGGGCTTGTTGCCATTTTAGCCAGGTTGTCTGTTTGACAGAATGGCAAGTAGATATAACATATCGAACAGTTGCAGGAACACACTCAAAAAAAGAAATTCAAAAGCTGGTGATACATAGTCAACTGCCAGTCAAGAGACCACAACCCCATTCAAATGTAAAATGATATGGTTCATAAACACTCATTCCCAATACATGTGTAATGGGTAAAATTCAACAACAGAGATTAAGTAAAGTATAGAGCCAAAGGACATTTTGTTCAGTTTAAATTGAAGTTCAAGGATATCTGTTAGAATGTGACAAACCACGTAGTGGTTAAGTAGTGAACTGACCTGACTCCAATAGTTTTTTGTTTTATAACCACCAAGATGAACATGAAAGCGTTCCCACTTGGTCTCTAATTTCTTTTTTTTTTTCAATGGTTGTGGTTTTATCTAGCTTTCAATCTTGGATCGCAAGTTTCTTATTTAGGGTGTTGCAATTAAATTTAAGGTGTCTTAGTGGAATCAATGAAGTAGTGATGTTTAAAAATTTGTTTAAAAGATGCCATGAATGCATGAATTGGTTGGCTTAATTCACCACACAGTGAATGAGCTTGCACTGATCCATTCACTTGGTTTGGCAGGGATTTTACGCTGGATTCTCTCAATGACACAACTCTCTATTTACCCGGGCTAGGGACTAGCACAGGGAGACCCAAACTCGGACACCCCTGTGTTAGCCAGTAGCGTGAAAGGTTTTGCCTAGGGACCCACATTGAAATAAGTTCATTAGGGCACATAGGATTTGAAACCCTAGGCTCCTATGTGCCAGTGCTGTATGTAGCCAAATGACCCACCCAGCCACTGTATAGATCAGCAAATAAAGTTAAAATAAAAATACGTTAACACATTTGACCTCTTGTCAGTGACAGGGTTATTCACCTATTTGGTGTCTTATTTGGTCTTCTTCCTATGAACACATGAAACAGTGGCCACATGCTCAGATTCTAAGTTTCTCCTGATATTTTTTTCTTTTTATTATCACAAAAATTGGTCAAAATTTACCTCTGAAAATATCCAGCTAAAAGATGTGCAGGTTGAAAAAGCCCAATCCTTCCATCTGTTAATGCTCAGATTAGAAAATTGAGGAAAACTGGGCTTTCCATGCACTCCAGTTATTCATTTTTTAAAGTTGCTGCCTCTTTCCTTTACTAACGTAAATGATCTAATCAGAAATCTTCACTCCTATGCAAAATGTAATTTTACATGAGAGTTTGTGAGTGTCTTTTTTTAATAGAGCAGTTATCCTATCTTGCACATCAGATACAATATTGTCAGTTTAATCACAAACTGTCTGTGTTCATGCAATTAGCTCAGATTTATCTCAACTGTCTCTGCTTTCAGATGCATTGCCAGTTTTGCAAAATTGATAAGCTTCTGTTTTAGTCCATCGTTTGCACCCAAACCCTTCTGTGAGCTCCTGAAGCGTCTGTTTTCAGATTTTCATCTCATTTTTTTCCTCTTTTTTTATTTATACCTTTTCTCCCTCACAAGGCAGGATAGATTTGATCATAGAATGGGTCAACTGGCCAAATAATATATATGATATTTATCTGTATCAGACCCAGACTGACAGAATTTAAAATGGTAATCTGAACCAAAGGACAAAACTTGCCCTTTTTAAGTCTTTATGTAGACCTCTAATCACTGTTTTAAGTGGACGGGTCCTTACCGGTGCTTAGTACTGGCCCTTCTAAAAAGTAGCTCTTTAGAGTACCACCACTTCTCCACACTAGAACTAGTGAGTCTAGAAGAGTCTTTGGTATGACTCAGCTGTGGATTTAAACTCACAACTTTCCATTCTCATGGCAGACACTCTACCACATGGCCACTGAGCTGTTTTTTTTTTAATATATCATTTATTTTGTACATTTTATCTGGAGGGAATAAATAAAGGTAAATACATATGTTACACTTATCCAGATCCAGAAAGGACAGTGCCCTGGTCTGTAACTTCCATAAAACAGTGGGCGACTGGATACCTTAAAGTAACTTGGGACCAATTTAGTATTTGAAAGAAAAAAAAAAAAAAGAAGAAGAAAGGCAAAACATAAAACCAGTAATCCATTTAATGTTCCCTGATACAAATTTGATGATTTAAAGGAACAAAACAGGAAAAAATAATGTGGACAGATTCAATTAAAAGAGCCCAGTTTAATAGACTAAAACAGTGAGGGTCACAACAGTAATTTCTCAGTTACAATAACTAATAATCAGAACAACCGAAGAATAACAAACGTTTGTAATCAAGCTGAACCGTTTGGTGCAGCTGACCTTGGGCCATGGGAGTTCAGTTCACTCATGCAATGAAAGTCCAGTCACATAAAAACGGAAATACAACAGGTCCAACTGTCTGGTGGCAAACAAAGAAAGAAAGAGAATGCTTCACTTTTCAGTCCAGTGCAACAAAACTAAGTTCCAAAAGTGAAAGTAAACAAATGCCTTTTTGTCATATATATTTTAATGTATATTTTAATATTCTATTTAGAGTTTTTTCATCAGCACATTTCATTTCATTACAGCATCACTTCATTTTTTCCATTTCAAGAAAATGTTACATTTCTTGTTACACTGTCATAAGGTCCCTGTTTGCTTATTATGAAATCAAATATAATCAAATCAATGTAGTGATTGTACATCTATTTGTAATAATTTAAGTACACAGTCAATGTATGACTAAATGTAATCATACACTTAAACTGAGGTCCCTCTTTCTCATTTCATATTATGGCGCATAGAAAAAAGGACTTCTTTTTATTGATCAATATTTACATTCAAGATTCTCTTCAGTTTACGTTTCGACATCTGTGAAAGAGAGTAACTCCACTTCTTGTTATCCACTTAAAGCACTACGGCTTATTGTAATTTCTGTCAGCTGGAGTTTTGCTGAAAGAACTCCTTAGCACACTCTCCAAAAAGGGGGATCAAATACATTTTTAATCAGTATTTATAACAATAAATCAATTGTTAGGTTTGAATGTTAAAACATACTGCGCTGGTTGACATGTGCCACGTTTGAGCAATTCTTTCACTGTCCTGCAGCCACCAGGTTTTCATCAATAACCCTGAGATCAATGCTAGAACACTTAGTTGCTGCCGGTCGACAAAGACCTCAGCTAAAATATCCACAGGAGCTGAAAGGTTTTGTATTAAAGCACATTTGCCAGGACAAGGTAGGCACCAATCACAAGGTCACGTCCCAATGTTTCTGGCTTTGAGTAAATCTGGGTGGCTGGCTGCAGCAGTGGAAGCCTTTAAACATACAGATGCCAGAAGACCAAGCACATTCTGTACTTTCACAATTCATGCCAAGATTTAAAGAAGAGTAATTTATTATTTACAGGCTTCGGAGGGCTGTTGCTGCATTCAGTGCTCCACCAGTGAAGGAGAAATGTGTTGTTCTCAGAGTGTGTTTCTAACTGTGTGTGCACATCTGCAAGTGAGGCTTTAATGAATGTCTCATCTTTAATATCCTTCAGTCTCACACAAGGTTTTTTTATTTGCAGTCTTTTTTTAATTCTTAGGATATTGTGAGTAGCATAACTGCTCAGGTTTCTGCATCACGAAATAGCGATGTTTGCAATTGATTAATTAAACTACAATATATAGTTTTTACTTTACTGTGTCTTTCGTGTGACTCTTTTATCCGTGAGATGTTTACGTACCATTCAGACATTTGGCTTTTAAGGTGATTAAAAACCCTCTGGCAGGAGAGAGGAGAGCACCATAAAACAGACACGCAGAGTGGTACCTTTTAGTGGACTAGGGAGCATTTCTGTACTGAGATCAGACAAAAAAGTGTGTCTGTCTTCCTCTTTTACAGTTAAGGAAGGGCTAAACTGCCTCCAAAAGTACATTACTTGCCCTGTGATCCAAATAACTTTGTGGCTGGTGGTTTTTATATTCATAAAATAACAAAAATAAAACTTAAACGACGCGTCATCAATACCAAATTAGCATCAACAATAAATTTGATAACAGCCCTAGAAGAGACCCATCTGTGATTTGAACCAAAGCATTCTTGCTGTGAGGCAGGGGTTCTGACCACTACACCACTGTGTAGCCTTTTAGAAAAATGGTCATCTTAAAAACATAAGAATATAAACATGGGTTGTTCCTTTTTGAGTAGAGAAGAGAAAATACAAAATTTCATGAAAGCATATCAGACACCCATAATCTAAAGAACAGTCAATAGAGAAGCTTGGATGTGTGCTGGAAGACAGTTTTTTGGTGAAGCATGAACAGAACACAATGGACAAATCAGACTGACCGATGAGTCTTGAGCCTTCTGGTCAAGGGTGAAATCTTGGGAGAAACCAAAGGCAGACTTAATTCCAAAACATTTTGTTTCATCCATCTATTTTCTTCCACTTATCTGGGACCGGGTCACGGGGGCAGCAGTCTAAGCAAAGATCCCCAGACTTCCCTTTCTCCTGCCACTTCCTCCAGCTCCTCTGTGGGGACCCCGAGTCGTTCCTAGGCCAGCCGAGAGACATAGTCTCTCCAGCGTGTCCTGGGTCTTCCCCAAGGCCTCCACCCAGTGGGACATGCTCAGAACACCTCCCTAGGGTGGCGTCGAGGGGGTATCCGAACCAGATGCCCAAGCCACCTCAACTGGCTCCTCCCAATGTGGAGGAGCAGTGGCTCTACTCCGAGCTCCTCCCGGGTAACCGAGCTTCTCACCCTATCTCTACGTGAGCGCCCAGCCACCCTACAGAGGAAGCTCATTTCGGCCGCTTGTATCCGGGACCTCGTTCTTTCGGTCAAGACCCAGAGCTCATGACCATAGGTGAGTATTGGAGCACAGATCGCCCGGTAAATTGAGAGCTTTGCTTTCTGGCTTAGCTCTCTCTACACCACGACAGACGGGTACAGCGTCCGCATGACGGTGGACGCCGCACCAATCCGCCTGTCAATCTCACGCTCCGATCTTCCCTCACTTGTGAACAAGATACTGAGATACTTAAACTCATCCACTTGGAGAAGGGACACTCCACTCACCCAGAGAGGACAAACTACCTTTCTCCGGTTGAGAACCGTGGCCTCAGACTTAGCGGTGCTGACCCTCATCCCAGCCCCTGCATACCTGGTTGCAAACCGTTCCAATGCATGCTGAAGGTCCTGGCTCGATGAAGCCATCAGGACAACATCATCTGCAAAGAGCAGAGATAAAATCCTGTGTTTCCGAAACCAGACCCCTTCCAGCCCCTGGCTGCGCCTAGAAATTCTGTCCATAAAGTCTATGAACAGAACCGGCGACAATGGGCAGCCCTGCCGGAGTCCAACATGCACTGGGAGCAGGTCTGACTTACTGCTGGCTATGCGGGCCAAGCTCCTGCTCTGGTCATACAGAGACCGGACAGCCCTGAGTAAGGCTCCCTGGACCCCATACTCCCAAAGCACCCTCCACAGGACACCATGGTCGAACGTCTTCTCCAAATCCAAATCATATGGGCAGGATGAGCGAACTCTGACGAACCCTCCAGCACCCTAGACAGGATGTAGAGTTGATCCATCATTCCATCACCAGGACGGAAACCGCATTGTTGTTCTTGGATTTGAGGTTCGACTATCGGCCGGACTCTTCTCTCCAGTACCCTGGCATAGACTGTGTGATTCCCCGGTAGTAGAAACACATCCTGCAGTCCCCCTTCTTGAAAAGGGGAGCCACCACCCCTGTCTGCCAGTCCAGTGGTACAGTTTCCGACTGCCACGTGATGCTGTAGAAACGTGTCAGCCAAGACACTCCCACAGCATCCAGAGACATGAGGTACTCAGCGCGGACCTCGTCCACACACGGTGCCTTGCCTCAGAGGAGCTTGTTCACTACCTTGGTGACTTCAGCTTAGGTAATGGACAGCCCCACCCTAAGGCTCTCAGCCTCTGCTTCCTCAAGAGAAGGCTTGTCAGTAGGATTGAGGAGATCCTCGAAGTATTCCTTCCACCACCCAACAATGTCCCAATGCTGACTTCAATGTCAGTCGAAGTCAGCAGCTCCCCACCTGCACTGAAAACGGTGCCTGCAGAAAACTGCTTTTCCCTCCTGAGGTGCCAGATGGTTTGCCAGAACCTCTTTGAGACCAAGCAATAGTCCTTCTCCATGGCCTCACCGAACTCCTCCCAGGACAGAGTTTTTGCCTCCACAACAGCCCGTGCCGCAGCTCACTTAGACTGCAGATACCTGTCAGCTGCCTCTGGAGTCCCACAGCCAGACAGACCCAGCCAGACCCAATAGGACTCCTTCTTCAGCTTGACGGCCTCCCTTACTTCAGGTGTCCACCACCAGGTTCGGGGGTTGCCGCCACGACAGGCACCAGACCTTGCGACCACAGCTCAGAACAGCAGAGACAATGGAGGTGGAGAACATGGTCCATTCAGACTCAATGTTACCAGCCTCCCTATGTACCTGTTTAAAGCTCTCCCGGATGTGTGAGTTAAAGACGTCCCTGACGGAGGGCTCAGCCAGATGTTCCCAGCAGACCCTCACAGTACGTTTGGGTCTGCCAAGTCTTTCCAGCCTCCTTTCCCGCCAACGAATCCAACTCACCACCAGGTAGTGATCAGTGGACAGCTCTGCACCTCTCTTTACCGGTGTGTCCAAGACAATTAATTGATTGAAAATGTGTAAGCCAATGGTTTAAATGGTTTTGTTCATATTTGTTCTACCAGCATCACATTTAAATGCAACAATGAGGTTTGTTTTATTGATGATAAACAGATTATCAGATCAGCTTGACACAGACACATGCTGTGATTACGATTACGTGTTTTTGAAGGATTCTATGGTAAAATGTCAGTGTTAAGAAAAGAAGCAGCTCTGTACATGGGTAACAACAAGACTCTTAAATAAGCTTTTAGATGTAGCGTAAAAAGAACTAAAGATATCAATAAAACAAAGACATGTATTATGCATAGTAGCACCCATAGTATGCAATAAAGGAAGTTCATACTGTTTAATTAAACCTTTCTTGCATCTATGTAATAAGAAAAAAATCCACAGTTTTTCAAGAGATTATTCAGGGTTTTTCAGAATGAACCAAATGGAGCTCAAGCTTAAGTGGCTACCTCTGATCCTTTTGTAGTTTCTAGAAAGCACTTCACATTGTGGTATTTTGGTTGCTACACTGACACTTTTTCTTCACAACACTCAACAGACAGTGTGGTGCTCTTTGCCACACACTGATGGCCTCACTGGGGAAGGTGTGGAGTTCAGTCTTTGGCCTCAGGACACTTCAACACATGGCGCTAGTCTTCCGACTGAAAGACAGCTGTGCTGATATTTTGTCGCCAGTTAAACCTTCATTAACTGCACAAACCAAAGACAGATCTCCAGACTGAAAACAGATTAAACCAAGTCACCTTTCTATTAGTTTCATTTCAACAATATTTGTCCAAAAAACAAAAGATATACAAGTTAGGTTTAACATTTACGCAGTCATTAGTTGAGCTTCATATCAGCACTGGAGAAGCCCTGCACATCCCAACCAAAGCTACAGTTTTATTTACTTTTTTATCACCAAATTACAGGATTAGTTAATGCTTTTATTCAAAAGGAAACTTTCCCCAATTGTCAAGTGCCCCATTTGGGTGAAATAGCCTTCACATCAAGAGCCAATCACAGAAGGAAGTGCATCAGACTAAATTCTGACCTCATGGGTCTGGAAAATCAGGCTTGATGAGAGGGCATGTTGAGGAGCCGCTGGTGCTGAAGAAAGTGTGCAGCTCGTTCATCACAGCCGTCTGCTCTCTTAGTCACACTGATGCACACAGCAAAGGAAGTCTTGAAAAACATCTATCCCTGCTGATGAACATATAGATCTGTGCTCACCTTATGTGAAGAGGCTCTTCTATGAAGATTGTACCATTCTGTTCCATACTCATAAACTGTTTTTTGTACATTTTTATAGCTTCTGCCCTTCATACTAATGCAATTTTACTTTGCATTGGTCTAAATGCAGGAGAAAACTGCTTAACTCATTGCAGATAGACAATTTTTATCTTAACCCTTTTGATGCTGAAACCCTGTACACTGTCTCTATCTTTTAATTTGAATACTAATTATAAAAATCACCAAATGTACCTAAAACAATTCTGATAAGATTTAAATGCATCTACATAGGAAGCTACAGGATTTATGTTCAAGGACTTGGTCTGCATCATTTTATCAACTGCTTTCAGATTTGCTGAAATTTGACATCCTTATACTTAAAAATAGATATGTTGTTTCATAAACAGAACTATGAACTATGAAATGACACAGAAGTTTGGACTCAATGCTTAGGAAAAGTTTGGCAAAAAAACCCAGGATGTTTTCATGTTAAATTTGATCTTTAATAATCACTGGATTTATATATATATATTCACCTAATCACAGCTTTAAGTTGTTTACAACACAAATATTGTACCTCTTAGATTATGCTAAACCAAGTTGTCTTTATTTGATAGCTGAGAGAAATAACAAAAGCTTTAGACAATAATTTAGCTTTGTGAAAAGTATTTTAAATATGAAAGCATTCAGTAAGGCAGTACGTGAACTCAACCTAACTAATAATCTTATCTGACCAGGGGCATCTCTTTATTTGATTAAAATGACACAGTTTTGTACTCAAGTGATCTAACTCACTTGCTTTTAATATTCTGTCTAATCCAATGTTTGTTTACATGATGGTGTGTTGATTGATATAACCTAGATATATGACTTCATAACATTATGTCTCCACATTATCATACAGTTTTGCTGTTTATTTTAAAAGTTAACATTCATAAATGAATTGCTTTAATTAAATCTGTTTAAATTAATGTTCCAATCAAACAATGACAATGACAATGTAGTATTTTTGATAATTAATTTGGAAAGTTGGCAGTCATGCCCACTCCCAGATTTGATATCTAGATTACATTACTAACATGCACTGTGAAAAATCAAGCCTCTCCCAATTACTTCACCAGGGTGAAATCTGGTCAAATAAATTTGATAAAGTAAACTTTTTGAAAAGAGCACTAAGGTAGAGTTAAAAAAATCTTAGCCATAAAACAAAACAAAAAAAACCCCTTTTCTCTTATGTCATATAATGCTAGCTGCATGATGCCTCAAACAGATAATATTTAATAATCCAAAGACATTTTATGGTGAGTTGTTTTTTTCTGCTCTTTTGTCCATTTTTGTCCATTTTATGTGGATATTATCGCTCGGTTTTTGTTTCTGTCACGATATAGTTGAAAGTAGGTCAAGCTGTGCTGAAAGAAGCTTTCTGTGAGTGCACACGAAACTGTCTAAGTCTGCTATGCTTTATTTCAGTGTTTGTTGGGATCAGGCATTGGGCTCTGCAGTATCACAGACAGTTTTGAAGTTTCATTAAAATGGTGGTACCCCAACCTTTTTTTTTTTCAGGCCATGGATAGGTTAAATGTCAAATAATATTTTCAAGGGGCCAACCTGTACAAGATTGAAGTCGTGAACAGTTTTTTCTAAACATAATCATGAACTTGAATCCACCATTTGAGCAACTTTATTAGCAACATCCTAATAACATTTGACAGCCAGTTACTGAATATTATGCACTAATATTATTACCGTGTGGGAGCCACTGTCACAATTAATCCATATTTGCAGTAAAGACTCTTGGTTTTTGTCTGTTATATGCATCTTTCTTTTATTTTGAAGTCAAAGGCTCTTTTTTTCAGTTTCCTCACTGGATCTTTTCTGAGAAATGAAACTTTCCAAATATGTTTGTTTTTTGTTTACTTTGCTAGCTTCGGAATTTTCATTTAGCTGTTGGTGCAGCTGCTTTAGGGAAGTAGCAGATAGATTTTTAACACGTGACAGAGCGATTTGACATGCATCAAGAATGAGTTGAACCTGGTGGGGAAAATCCAGTCGTTTTCCAAAAGAAAAGTTATTCATAATCAGATTATAAATAAAACAGAAAAATGTAGGTCTTGTTTTGCTTTGGCTTTTTGTTTTTCTCTGTGGACTGATTCGGGGTGCAGGGGTTTGAAACCACTACTACAGTTGATGACTCAGCCTGGTTGTGGTTTGAGCAAATCAATTAGTTTGTGAAAGTTTAATAAAAGACATAATTTGACATCATTATATATTTTTTTCCTATCTCTTTGCTAATGCAAAGGAGCAGCAATTTTATATTATTTCTTTAAAAGAAAGAACAGAGTCAGTGACATACCCAGACGATCTACTTTCGATCTCCCAACATTAATTTTTAAGGCTGTAATGAGTCAGCGGAAGCCTTTAGAGGGACCTTCCTGATGTGCTTGGGGATATTTCTTTTGAGCAAAGACAACAGGTTTATCCAGAGGACACATTTATTGATTAGCCTTTTTTCCTGTTTTAGATTGGAAGCATGTAGCTGCATCATTGTTCAAACAACTGTCATTGTGTGTGGTCATAAATTACCAGGAGGCTCTTATTAGAAAATGGTTATATATGGTCCAACCTTTGGATAAATCAAGTCCTGACATTGTGCTGACTTCATCCCCATAAAATATATTGATTATTATATGCCATTCACAAGTACAGTTTGTTCTTTTTGAGTTTAAATGATCATGTGAAAAGAGGGAAGCGGAGAGTATTAAGGGAGAATTTTCTTCATATTTTTGCAGAGTAGATTATTAAATCACTGCTCTTGTTTTTGCTCCACAGCAGCTCTAATGTTTTAGTGATAGGGCCATCTGGTCCTAATGGCTCTCATGTTTTATATTTTCATCTCAGCAGCTCGAGCCCTTCAGCAAATTTACTCACCCTTTTGAGTTGTCTCATGGAAATGTAGTTTTGTCCCTTCTTGATTTTTCTTGTTTTATTGTGGTGCAGGGCTGGTAGTGCAGCAGTGGTGCCAATGATCTGAGGCAGAAGATTCGGAAATTTCTTCTAAAACTAATGTCTTACAAGGAGCAGCCATGGAGACAGTTCCTTGGTAGAGCCTTATAAAATTTTCCATATGGCCCCAGGAAAATCTCAAACCGACACCTGATTGAGTTTTAGAGGATAGAGCGATGACTGTCTCTAAACCTGTTTAAGCGACCTTAGCTCTCATACTTCCTGCAGATTTTTCTTTAGACATGGGCTCTTTTTACAAAGTTTGTGCTTTTGTTGTCTCACCGGAAGATTGCAAGTTCAGTTCCGACCTTGCCTGTCCATGTGTCAAAATGTCCTTGAGCAAGACACTGAGCCCCACATTGCTCCTGGTAGTTGTAGGTTGGCACCAGTGTTCAACAGCAGAGCCACCATTAGTTTGTAAAAGGGTGAATGGGCCTGTGACTGTAAAGCGCTTTAGGTCTTCTAAGAAGTTAGTAAAGTGCTATATAAGTATATGTCATTTACCAATTTTAATGCATGTACATTTTCTACTCAAATGATTTAATGGGCCAAACAAATTGCCAGAATACTTAATGCCATCATTCCACTCGTTCTTTTGCAGCACCACTGTTTGTCCAGAAGAATGACAGCTGCCCTCTGATACCTGTTCAGTGATTTGTTCTGTGTCCACCATTGCAATGGCTCAGCCCTAGTCAGGTTGTCCCAGTTGTGGCATCCAAACAGATGACATGCTTTCTACATTTCAGGTGGTGCTCTACAGGGCAGGTTATGTTTGACCTATAGTCAATTGGGATTTTTCTGGATGAAGGGATTGTGACTTCCTCCCAAAACAATTTCATGACACAGGACTTTTTACAAAATGACTTTGGTGGCACTAAATCTCACGTTTATCTTCTCACACAGGCAGCCCAACACAAACGTGTAAAACTTGTGTTCCAAGCTCTTTCCGAACACACACAGCAGAAGGTTCAGTCTTTTTATCTTTTGAGTCTTACTTTGTTGCCTAACTCTTTACAGATGTCCTCACTTAAGATAAAATGTCAGCAAAGCTGCCAGAAGTCAGCCCACACATCTCAATGACTGAGGACAAGAGGAGGCTCCTCTTTTTCCAAATGTCTTCAGTGATTTAATAGATAAGATCAAACATTTGTGTGCAGAGTTTCCAGTCTCTTAAGTTGTTTTCATGTCACAACTAAATTGAATGTAATGCATAAAAAAAAGAATCACATGCAAAATATTTTTATTTTGTAGGCTGTGGAGATGATTGAACATGTATGTCAGTCTCATGACATTTCTTTGTAATTTAAAGTTATATGTATGATACTCACTTGAATCCAGATTGAGTCAGTCCAGCACTTTGTCTGCTATGGAATAAAAAAAAGACATTTTAATTTTCCTCAAAAGGTCAAAGCTGGGTCTGAATTTACAAACACAAAATGTACTGCATCTGACTGAGAGAGATATCACAGCTCACACTTATAAACTTTCATAATCATTCAGATTTTTAACAATCAACAAACACGGGGCTCTTCCTTTACTTGCACTGGACTCTAAAGCTACTTAGATCATATATCAAACTATATTTCTAAATTTCCCTAGTCGGTGTTCATTTTCTCAACTTTTGCCTTTTTTTTTTTATTCTGTTTTTAGCATTTATCATTGAGTCCTCAGCCACAAAAAGTTTTGCTGTCAAACAAAGTTTGTTAAATGCACAGAAGGTCTGATGTTGAAGCCTAGACCTCTTCTTTAGCAGGCCAGCCATATCATATGTTGACATGATTATGTGCCTGACTTTGTTTCAATGTAGCATTCTTTACATTGGAATTGATTTGTTAATGCTTACAGAGTAAACCTTACCTGATTTAAAAGCTTTTGTCACACGTTGGGTGGAATCGAATTTTGGCGGGGGGTGAACTAGAGCATTCTTTGGAGACTCCAACTTTGGGTGCTGTGGGACATTTACGTATTTTGTGTCACAGCCTCATATGCCCACATTAAGAATGACTCAAGCTTTTAAGCAACATTCGATCCCTCTGTAGGAGGTTTGTCTGAAAAACTACTGTAACTCTGGAGAAGTATAAAAGCCAGAACAGTCCTGCCGACATTATCAATACTGTCTGACAGCAGAGTTTTCAACTCTATGTAAACTCTAACTGGTATAGCTAACTGATCAAAACTGTTGGTCATTGTGTGCTTGAATAAAAAAAACTATAGTTGTCATTAGTAGTGAGTGTTCCTCCAAAGCCCTATGAGTCAAAGAGCAGCAGCCAGTCATGTTTTGTTGTACAAGTGCACACTTCATGCTGATGATAGAGAAACTGAGAGCATAAACCAGGGCTCACCACTGTTAGCACTGACTGCGTTGACTTTGTTGTGTTTCTTGGAAATAGTAATGCAGATTGACTTTGTGAGGTGGATGTAAAAAAATAGAGCTTTTGTTACAACAGGTTAATAACTTTAAAGTACCTAAAGTAAAAGCTACACTTAAACAAATGTATATTTCCTTTGCTGGGGTCAAAAAATTGAATTTGTTGGATAATGACCTGAAAAAGTGTTTAAGTTTTGCTTGCTTTTAGTTTAAATGTAAACACCAAATGATTGATTTATATGCAGCATGATGTAAATATAGTGGTATGTTCCAGGTTGTATTATTTTTACTTTTGTGAATTTTTATTTTCATTTTGTTTTGTTTTGACTAAGCCCACTTTATTTAGTAATCTATTAGTGTGATTTGAAAAAATAAGAATGGAATAGGGATAAACAAGACTTGGTCTTCATCCTACTCCTGTTCTTTATATAGATTGTTTGTTCTAACTGAAAAGAACAACAAAAAGAATGAATGGATAAACAGAAGAACAAGAGAAATATCAAACATTTAAAAAATTTTGGTAGTGTCATCCAAATACAACCCTAAGAAAAATGAACACAGAGAATCATGTGTCTGGGCTGTGCATGAGCTTAATACAGAACCATTAATTAAAGTCTCAGTCTGGACTGCCCTTACAGGCTTTCTGTGGGTGAAAAAGGGCCAAACCTGTATGAGGGACGCAGATGGTCCACAAAATATTGAGGACATAGGCTGCTCATTGAGCTCATAGAGATAATGTTCATGCAGTTTTTCCCCACAGGTGCTCTATGGGCAACAGGTTGTAGTGAAAACTTAAATATGCAAGGGGAAGTAAGGGTGACGTAGTTGAGATATAGAGATGTCATACAAATTGTCAATCCCCCTAAAATCTTGCGCAATGGGCAAGGAGCCCATTAGTGCTGTTGCTTTCAGTCTTGCTTGCAGCCTGACAGTCAAAAATGAGGAAATCAGATAATCAGAGTGTACTTTGTGTGGGCATCCAATATGCTCAAACAACACCAATGCAATAAGCACCCAAAGCCCAAAGGAGGTATCTCTCAAACACCTGTATGGCAGATCTTTAATCCCTGTCCCCAGAGTGCCTAACACCTTCACCTGCGGAGGAGGAGCAAAGGGGCAGGCAGCAGGGACAGACTCGTACGGCTTAGGACCGAACAGTCACAATACACTTACCACACCCATGACAATGGTATGTTCCATTTTCATGACGTCACTTAAGGTGGCTGCAAGAGGTTCAAGGGGACTAGAAGACACTTCTGTTCGCCCGTTGAGCTACAGCTGCTCCTCTCTACCTCCCTCCAAGGGCCCGAACAACCACGCACCCGTAGGAGTCAGCCCCGATACTGATGCATGTGACTAAGGCTTAAGGTTCAGAGTAAAACAAAAAAAAAAAAAAAATATATATATATATATATATATCCCCGTGACCCCGAAAGGGATAAAGCGGATTGGAAAATGAATGAATGAATGAATGAATATATATATATATATATATATATATATATATACTGTATGTACATTTTTTGTGAAATTTATAAGAATAATGTAAAATTTGAAATGTTTTTAATAGGGCTGTCAACGTTAATGCGTTAACACGCAATTATTTTAAAGAAATGAACGTGCTACATTTTATTAACGCAGATTAGTTACAAGTCAGAAGCGACCATCTCCCACCTTGCATCAGGTGGTTCAGACTTCCATGGCGTGAGTCAGTTTCTGAAAATACATACTTCGCCAGGCACAATGCTGCCTAGAACTTGGTCACTTATAAAATAAATAAATATTCAATGATTTTTTTTTCGTTTTTTTCTTGTTATTTTTTGCATTTTTCACAAAAAAGCAGTCAATTTAATTGATTGTGTGGCCCAGCAAAGCATCGCTGGCTGAAAGACCGTTGCTGCGGCTGCAAGTTTGTTTGGTTGGAGTAATACTGCAGACATGAAAGTCATTTACAGTTCTGCTTATCTTACTGTTGATGTGTTTTGTGCACACAATTGACATTTCTGGGATATCTGAACAACAAATTAAAACATTTCAGACAATAAAAATGAAGAAAATTTTTTTTTTTTTTTTTGTTCAAAAGCTGCATATTGTCGTATGAAAATTTAACTAGTGAAACATTGTAATTAATCGTGATTAATCACAATCCAAAGGTGTGATTAATCTTATTTTCTTTAATCGATTGACCGTTTTTAATGAACAAAAATCTAAAATTCTTCCTGAAAACTACTTTCTTCTGTATCAGATTGAGATCAAAATTCTACCGTGACAGGTTCCCAGGAAGGAGAACCTTTTTCTTTTAAGTATTTGAATGTATAAAACTGAATTCTTATTTTTTTTGAAGGGTTCTTCCCATCAATTTAAAAAGAAAATTTTCACTCAAGTCACTTTTCTCTCTTTCCAAGCACTGGTTCATGTTAGTTCACTTTAGCATCAGGGGAAATTATTTTTTTCTTGTGTTTGAGGCATGAATGTAGAAAAAGGAAAACACTGACAATTTATTCTGTTTGATCATTTACTATGGGATCTGTGTGTTAAAAATAAAAAGGAGCAAAGGTAAAGGAAAGAACAGGGATGTAGAATCTTGTATATCACAGTTTCCTGGACAAAATCAGATTTCCCTTTTTTCCTTTTTTCCTTCTCTTTTCTTGAGACCGGTTTTAATTCCGCAGGGACTGTCACTTCAGATGAAGATGAACACACAGAGAGATCTGATGCAGGCCTTCAGGTTTGTGCCATCTTGATGTCAAAATATTTAATTGGGTTCTTTTTTTTTTTTCTTTTGAGGAGAGTTCATACCTACAACACATTTAACCTTGTCAAGCTGAAGCAAATTTAAAGCTGTGAAGTTCACATGATCTTTACTTATTTGAAAATGTCAACATGTCTACATATACAATGTACAATTATGTAGTTTTTTTTTTTTTTCAAACTGAAAACTCAAAGACCCACTCTGAGAAAAAAAACTTTTTTTTTTTTTTTTTGTGCCTTTGTGTTCTTGTGGCCCTTTTTTCTGATGTTGCAGGACATATGTAAAGAAAATTAAAATCAAATTTCAGTTTCCGAGTATTTCTTTATTCAAATTGTTGTGAATCTGGAGCAGACGAAAAAATACATGTTATTATTCACCCTGTAGGACTTTAAAAGGACGTCATCAAATAAATAAAGCAGCTTTTTAATTCATTTTTGCTGTTACTGACAAAATGAGCCAATTCTAAAGTCGGATTGCAACACATTATCGCCAATGTCAGCAGATTATTTCATTCAAAAGTGAGAATGTACAGTTAACTTTAGCATCAAGGTGCATTACAATGTGGATAGAATTAATTTTCTAGTATATGCTGCTCAGGCTCACAGAGGGAGCTGACGTCAACCTCGGCTGTTACTGGGCAGATGTCAGTTTGGCTTGGTCACCTTTTCATCACACAATGATTAATTTAGTCTTTGTTTATGGGGGATTTCTTTCAGAATTTGCACATTCTGTGTCCTTCTAAGCCCATGAGAGGCACTTCAGCCTGTTTTTCTCTTAATTTAGATGCAATTGGCAAATAAAAATGTTGTTTTCAGACTCCGCACAGTGAAAGTGTGTGGGTATGGACTGTTTTAGTATTGCATGAGTGTACGTGTGCATACATCAGATGAGCTCCCCATTATCTGTGTGGCCTTTGGAGCTGCAGAGAGTTGAAGAAGGGAGAGAGAATGGGAGACCTTTGCACTGAAAAGGAAGTGAATGTCATGACACTTGAAGTACTGACAGCCAGTCTGCACGCTTTAAAGAGAAGCAAAGTTATTAAAGAAAATGATATGGATATGACTGAAACAGGGGTCAAATGTAATAAGTTAGAATTATTTTTAGAAAAAGTATCTTATTGGCAAAACTTTCATGTTGAGTTTTCACAACAAAAGTCTTTCCTTTCCTGTCTTTCTGAAAGAATTTCATTAAAAAAAGGTTATGCCATCATACTCAATCTTGTTCTATTTTTACCAGAGTAGTCTAATCTTTTTGATAAGAGACATTTCACTCTAAAATGGCTGATGATATCCAATCAAAAGGCCTGATAAAACCTTCTGCCTGTACCTCTGCAGCAGCTGGCAGCCATGAATTGCACTGTGATTGCCATTAAGAGGCCTCGAGAGCAGAAACATATTAAGAACAAGAAAAGTGTATTCTAGAAGGGTAAATTGATCTTTTTAACACAAAATTACTAAATTCCTAAAAAATTATCAAGGGAAGACAAAGAAAGAATAAACTATTTGCTTCAAATGATATAGTATTTCCTCTTTTATTCATATTTATGTGTTTTGATGTTAATGAAATAAAATGTTTTTTGGCCTTAATTTAGACCTACAGCACATTTTAAATTATTATGCAAATTATATTGTTCTATGATTTTTCTAAATACTCAATGCCAAAGACAGTCAGCATAATGTTCAGGTCATTGGAAATTAGAGTATATATAAAATGTTATCGAGCATACATATACACACACACACACACATATATATATATATATATATATATATTAAAAAATAAAAACCTTCAAATGCACTTTTCCACATTAATACACACAACAGAGTTCCAAAACATTTGATTGATTCTAAAGAATGAAAAATGGTCTTTTGGTCATTTGTTGGATTTGCTGCATTTGGAAGTCATATTTGCTGAAATTGAAAACCATTCCAATCAAAAACATCTTAATGGGTCAAGTTAAATTTACAAATAGGACACATTATTTTGTAGCAACTTCACAATTCTTGCATCTATTGGAGTTTTTTGCTTGAGGATGCTCCAAAGGTTCTCAAAACGGTTGGGGTCATGGAAGGATGAGGGCCACACCAGCAGTTTATCTACTTTCATGTCCATAGCAGCCAATTATGCAATTCAATTCAATTTTATTTATATAGTCCAATATCATAATCATAGTCGTCTCAATCGGCTTCACACCAGTATTTATACAAAATAACCTAAAGTCAGTCTTAAAATATAAACAATAGCTGGACAAACTAAACAGACTAAACTGTCAACCCTGCCCTCAAGTGGACCGGACAAGTAACATCTGGACCTTGAGTCCACCTTGAGTTAGAACAGGGTGTGCTTGTGACAGTGAATGGCTTCATTTGTGTTTTATATGAAACTAGCATTATCTAATAAAGCTGCAAATGCATTTCCTCGACAGTCACTAGAGTCGTCAACATAAATAATTAAATCCCCTATAATTATTATTTTATCAGAATCTTAAACAATAGTTGATAGAAAGTCAGAAATCTGAGTTAAAAATATAGAAGATTTATGTAGAACTGCAGCCTCTGGAGGATTCTACACCTTCATGTTGGTGGGACTCCAGAGACACCAGCAGCTTCAAATATGTGCTTGCTGCTTTGTAACCGTATTTTAGCAGCTGCTCTCTAAATCCGATGTTTTTGTCTGTCAGAAACCTTCCTCATTCTGTCTTTATCTGCACCAACCTGTGTGTGCTCTGAATCATCCACAAATCTCTAAATAGTACAATTATCACACTTGTGTTTTTGTGAACTATCTAAGGTTTTCATACCTTGTCTAAGGCATTGAACTATTTCATGCTTTTCAGCAGCAGAGATCCTTTTTTTTCTCATATTATTTGAAAATATTGGGCTGCTTAATAATGTGGAACGTCCTTCTTTGGTAGTTTTTCAGTTGTCTGAGATTGATTTCAGTGATCCAAAGAGCCCCGAGACACAATATCATCCATGAGTTTCCTTGAAAAACAAAGAGTTTCTTAAATACAATTTACATAATAATTTAGAACACACTGTCAGCTAATTTTTACATTTAGAACTTACCTTTGTGCACTTTAACGTTCCACTCTAGCTATGTTTTTTTATGGTAAAATTGTTCTCAGTGGTCTTTCAATTATGATTATGTCATTTTTAGCCCAAATTAAAAAGCCTGTAGTCTTTTAAGACATAGTTTCCGCAGAAATTTGTCAGAAATTCGCCTCTGAGCTGTGGGCTGGACTTCTTTTGGAAGTTAGCCTCCGATTATTTCTCATTAGCCCTTTGTTTACGGTTTCTACTGCCAGCTTATGGGCTCTCACATCCCCAAGCTAAATTTAGCACAACAAAAAAAACAGCGAGCAATATTGCACATTTCCAGCTGAACAGTTTTGAGCCAGCTTTTAGCTCAGGTGAGGAAAATGAAGACATACATGGATCTATTTGTCTGCAAGTGGATGCAGAAAAAGAGTAGAGCAGGAAGACTTTAGCCCACCCATTGCAGTTGCTGTGTCACAACTGAGAGCTTTTTTTAGAACCACAGTTGTTTATCTGCTCTTGATCCATCTCTATCCTGTTTTAATCTTTACTTCTTTTATTAAGTGGAGAAATTCAAGCAGTAAGAATACTTTTGCAAGCCACTCTACATGTCCTCCATCATGAGAAAAATGCTACAAGTACATGTTAACACATCAGAGACACAATTTTCATTGGAGTGGGTCTTTAAAGTTTAGAAATGAACTTAAAAAGGCAATATGCATTCAAGAAAGTACGATAGCTTCCAGTTACACCTGCATACAGTTGACAGATTATTTTACTTACAAATTTTTTACCTGTAAAGATGTGCTTCTAGCTCCAAAAGTCACAGACATTAGTGAGGAATCTCTTAAACAGTTAAATTTAAAAGGGACAACGTGATCGTTGACATAAAAACCCTGTCTCTACTGTTTGACATCAAATTTCTCAGTAATCCCTCTCGGTTCACACTTGAATCTCCTCCAGACAGGTCGATTAAGTCGCACATATTACTTTCAGTGACATTTGAGGACCTATATGAATAAAGGGCTGATGATGTTCCCTGAGAGATAATGCTCGACTGTTCTCAGTGCATGTTCGTCTGAAGCAGCTGCTGCTATGAACTGGATTGTATGATTACCATCGAGAGGGGTTTTAGTTTAGAATACTTTTGCACACTGCACTTTTCAGTTTTTTATTTGTAAAAAAAAAAAAAAAAAATACATTGAACTCATGTCTAATTTTCTTTCTACTTCACAAGTGTGTGCTACTTTGTGTTGGTCTTTCACGTAAAATTCCAATAAAATATATTTAAGTTTGTGGTCATAATGTGATAAAATGTGGAGAAGTTCAAGGGGTATGATATTTTTACAAGCTACTGTATATAAATCATATCAAAACATTTGCTCATTGAGGCCTATCTATAAAAACAAAACATGAATGACATCTTTGAACTGAAGATATTCATTTATATTGAAAAAACTCATGAAACCCATACAAACAAAGTGCATTTTGGTGCATTGCATTATGAAAAAAATCAAAACAACAGTAAATTTTAAAAAAGTCAGAGAAACAGGGGATGTCAGAATCTACAGCTTTCAATTCTTTCACTTTGTCCCTGCTGCTACATAAACCTATTTTCATTGGGGACACACTATTGGAACAGATGAAGCAGCATCATTCTCCTTTCACAGTGTGGGACAGCTGCTGCTCTTCACTACGAAAGTCTCTGAAATAGCTCATGAACCCAGACATGGAGATGTGATTACTGATGTTTTTGTACAGCTCTTTAAAAATAATTAAACCTGATCAATTTACATCCGCGTCCTCCACAATGAGCTAAAGAAAAAAAAAAAACTTTCAGCTAAAGCTCCTCCCACATGCAGCCTTTCATTTACACACTTTTTGGACAAGCGTTGAGCAGCAACTTTGCCACATGTTAAAACAAATGCGGTGTGTGCAATTTTGATATGTGAATGCTCTTTCATTGGAATAAAGCAGTAAAAGAAAAAGCCTTGAACAAGATTTTCGAGATTTGTGTGTGAACTTCATATCCTAAAAGCAAGCTTATGAGGGCGCCTTCAGTTCATTCTTGAATGTGTAACAGATGCCTTCCCTCTGGCAGCAAACAGTTGAGAATGAATGTTGGTTGAAAATTAATTTTGAAAATTAGTGTGTTAATATTTGTTAACGGAGATTGATTAGATGTCAGAATCGACCGTGTTCTGCTTTGCATCAGATGGTTTAGACTTCTGAAAATACATACTTAGTCAGGTATTATCCCACTTTTAACAGGATCACTTACAAGAGAAATAAATATTTATTACATTTTTAATACTTTATTCTTGCTATTTTTGGGGTTTAGATCCCTTTTTCAACAAAAACGGACTATTTGATTGGTGGTGCGGCCCATTGTCACGATAACAAAGAATGCGTCGCTGGGCCAGCAGACCTCGACTGCAGCAGCAAAGGAAAGTGATATAAATGCTGATTGCCACAATTGGTTCAATAAAGCATCAGTTCAGAGAGAAAGTTCACCTCTTACCACTTGATTTTGTCCAGAAGATGAAGAAAAACATTTGTTTTAAAGAAGCCTGCGCAGTGATATAAACATTTGGGCTATGTGACCGGAACTTCTTTTTTCAATGTGCAACAACACCCAGTATTCCCCTAGACCATTTAAAGTGGAGAAAAACAATGTTTTTTTTCTTATGGATGTTGTGATGAAGAGGCTGAGGCATTTGGATTCATATGCGAACCGATTTATTTGCATTAGCAAACAGAAAAGCTCTAGGCAGGACGTAGTCATGAAAAGGCAACAGGTCAAAGGCAAGGAGTGAGGCAGGAAGGCGACAGACAGGCACGGGTCAAACACGGAGAGGCATAAGGAGAATAATGCTCAGACTGTTAGACAAAAAGTGCAAACAAAAGTTCGCGAGGAGCACCAGGTTGAGCAGGCTAATAAACACAACACTGATGAGCTGGAATGAAAACCAGCTGGTGAGGTTAGGTGAAGAAGTCAGTCCCCGGGAGAGGGCTCCCTCTTGCAGTCGGAGGTGGAGCTGGATCCTGACGGCTGTATATCATCTCCTTTGTTTTCTTGGAGTAATACTGGAGACATAAAAGTCTTTACAGTTCTTTAGAGTTCTGCTTATCTTACTGTTGATGTGGTTTGTGCACACAATAACATTTCTGGGATATCCGAGTTAACACTTTACAAATGAAAACACTTCAGACTATGAAAAGAAGGAAAAATGTTCTCTCCTGCCTTTTTTTTTTTGGATCAAAAGCCGCATATTGTCGTATAAAATTTACCAATTGAAACATTGTCATTTATCATGATTAATCACAATCCAAAAGTGTCATTAATCTGATCAATTTTTTTAACTGAGTGACAGCACAAATATTTAATTTAAATAACACTGTACCCAGTGTTTGTTAAAGATCAAATTTAACAATGAAACATCCCTTTCTTTTTGCCAAACTTTTCCTCAGCATTTGTGTAGTTTCATCGTAGTTCTGTTTATGAAACATGCATATTTTTAAGGATAAACATGTCAGTTTGCAAGCAAAGATGACAAACTCTCAAAGTTTGACTTCATGCTGTGAGACCTCATAAAATGTAAATTTGAAACACAGCTTTCATCCCATTAAGTTTTGGAGAACGTCATACATAAATATCCGTTTAACAAAAAAATCTGTCAGTGCAATTACTATTCTTTAAATTATTCATTTTAATCAGTCTTGACCTAAATAAGTCCTCTGTTTTAACAGCAGCTTAATCATGAGCTGAATAATTAAATCACTATTTCCAAGCTGGAAGCTGAGTTGCTTGTTTTAATTGGAATTTGTTGTGAGGCTCAAAGAAGCAGCCCAAAAGCCTTCATTTTCAACAACATTCATTCCTGTCACTCTGCTGTTGCCATCCTCCGTTTGATGTGAAGTAACGCACACACAGATAGGCTGCTTCACTACAACATCAGCTCTCAGAGTCAACAGCCAAATGTATGCTGGCATATGACGGCTTATTTAAGTTGACACTGTTCAGATCAGCAGAGTGTAAATAATTTAAAGAGGTATTAATATTTAAGGCTTAACAGCTTGGCAGATTAAAGAGTCATCAAACAGAATCCTTTCATCCTTCTTCCTCCCTTCATCTGTTAATAGAGAGAAGAAACAGAGAGAGAACTCTTCTGGAGTTAAACTTGGAAAAAGAAGAGAGAAGAAGGGGTTGAGGATGATGAGTGCCCGTGAACCTGTGATGCCATGTAACTTATAAAGTATCCTGTTATCAAAAGTTTTTTTCTTCATTTCAACAATGCTTTTATTTTGACGTGATCAACTTCTGGTCTTGCATTTTGCGCAAAGGGCCTATATCTTGCAATTCTAACCCCTTTCAGAGAAAACTATATCCACTTATATATGATAATATAATACCTTTGGCACACAATAAAACTATTTTTTAATGAAATATGAGTTATTTTCACAAGCTCCTTTTCCTATCCTAAAATAAGATGCTTCAATTTCTGAGGTACCGCCTTTTGCCACTTGTGGAAGCCCCCCTATTTCAAGACGTCAGTTAGTCTGCATTTCTCCAATGAAAAAATTAAATGGATTGCGTTATATAGGCCCTCTAAAAATAAGAATGAAAAGATACATTTACTTTGAAAATCCCATTATTGCAATAAAATATTGTAATAAATGAAAATAATCGCTTAAATGTATAAAATAAAACATATGTGGCTACATATAAACTAGAAAATTAAAATACATTTGGAAAAAAACACTTTTTTACAATAAATAAAAAATAATATATGACCAGTTATATCTTTTGACTTGGCTTTTTGAAAAAAACAGAGCATGATATGCAGAAACACTGCACAACACACTGTGTTTAGCTGTATGTCACTTTCTGACTAAGTGACATAATCTGCTTAAAGGAACCTTCTGAGCAGAATATTTTTATATAGTGTCAGCAACAGGAATATTCAAATTTTTGCGTTTTAGAGGCATCTTTTCAATACTCTGTTGCAGTTATTTGCATGCTTATTATAGAGATTCTAACTCAGAGGTGGGTGAACTATGGCCTGTGGGCCAGATCCGGCCTCCTTGTTTGGCCCAGCCACCAAGCAACATCAGAGATTTTTGTTTTCCCCAGTCTGGCCACACAATTGAGACCTGCATAGAACGCATTTAGTCCACCCTTCTGAAGAGTCTTTGCTTCTATCTGAACCCCTCAAAAGTCCCTGTCAGATAGAACAGAATACAGTGCTCCTTTTTAACATCGCAGCTAAACTTCGCAGTCTTGCAGATTCTATGAGAGCGATTATGCTGCTGCTTCTTTTTTTAAACAGCTCCCTTTTCTGTGTTCTAATTGGCTGGAGTGTCAATCAATCTCCTCTGTGCCATGTCTCCTGTACAGATGCGTGCAGCTCTAATCGTGACCAGATCTTTGCTTTCATTCTATATTCCTGGACATATTTTTCTATGTTAACAAAAGAGAAAAGTGTGAAAATGTTCATGTCTATCTGAGAAAAGGGGATAACGTGTGTAGTGGATTTCACCTTCGCGGGTTATTTTTAGAACGCATCTCCCGCAATAAACGAGGGAACACTGTACTGGCGAAACAATGTGTTTAGCTGTCCAGCTGTAGCAGAAGTGCTGGTTTATACTTCCAAGCGATTCGTAACAGCTCGCGTCACAGTGGACGCACAGCCATCAGAGTGGTATCACCCCAATTGGGGCAGAATGTGACATATGCTGGGGATGTCACCCGTGACTGGAATTTTACACCTGGACTGCAATTGCTTAAAAATTGCATCATTCAACTTGAATTTATTTCAGCGATTAAGTATGTATACAAAGTAAACTCTGTCCAGAAAAATGTCTTTTTAACACTGCAAATGATGAAAGCTTCACTGAAGACGTTATTGGAAATACCCACCCTCACACAAAGAAACATCAAGACAGCAAACAACTAGATAGAAAATAGAGCCTTACTTGAAAGTCACGTCAAATCTCATATCTTGCAGCTTTAGAGAATGCAATTTGCTCCTTATTTTTATTTCATATTTTTTCGCCTTTGTATTGCCTGCTTCTGTTTAGTGGACAAACTCATCACTTCCTCCTCTCCCTTTCATGTACCTGCACTTTCACAGACGCAGCAAGTGTCTGAGCAAGCTGTTTTCCATAAACGCTGGAGATGATCGTGTCATGTGAAAAATATAAACACAACTCAGAAGTTCATCACAGTTATCGCTGACAGTTACAAGCAAAACCAGGCAACATTAGTAAGAACTAGACCATGCGATTGGATACTGGATGCGATCGATGCCATGACCGATCGCTTTGAAGAATAAACCTGCCTGAAGACAAAAGAATTGTTGTCTTTTTTTCAGTAACTCTGGATGAGAGCTCAGCCATGCAGGACACTACAGCACAGCTTCTCAGTTTCATTTGTAAAGTTTAGGCAAACTGTGAGATGTGTGAGGAGCTGTAGCCCTCCAAAATGTCAAAAGGACTACGGCTGGAGAGGACATACTATATATTTGTCAAATTTGTAAAAATTATTATTATTATTATTCATGACTTTTTTCTTTGAAAATCACAGAAATAGTGGTTTTGTTATTTGTTATATTACACATACTGCTGTTTTTTTCTATTAATAGGATTATAAAATGACTGAATGAATGAAATTTTATTTATTTAGCAATTTACAACTCCTTCAGGATACCAAAGGGCTTCACAGTTAAAGAAAGACAATAGAAGTTTTAAATTAGACACATTAGAGAAGAAGAAAAGTTTTGTGGCCTTCACACGAAATATTTTGGGGACCCAGCTCTAGAGCAGTAGTTTGGGTGAGCAAACTATGCCCTGGGAGCGATATGCTATATTACAGTGGCTTGCAAGAGTATTCACACCTCTTGAACTTCTCCACATTTTCTCACATTATGACCAGAAACATAAATATATTTTATTGGAATTTTATGTGAAAGACCAACACAAAGTGGCACACACTTGTGAAGTGGAAAGAAAATTAGACAAGAGTTAAATTTTTTTTTCAAATAAAAAACTGAAAAGTGCGTGTGGTATTGTCAATGCTTTTATTTTATTTTATTTTATTTTATTTTATTTTATTTTATTTTACTTGATGCAACAACACTGTTTAAAGTCTAGTTTTAGGGAAAGAAACAATATATCAAACTAAATGGAGTCTCATATGCTACATTCTTGAGACAAGGTAATTCATTTAGCCGCTCCTATTCCCAAGTGAAAAATAATTGCTGTGTTTTACCAGTTGGTTTATATATTTCTTTACAGTTTATTGTTTCATTGTGAATGTGTATTTATTAGACTGATACATTTGAATGGAGTTGATGGATTGAAATGAATTAAACAGTTAAGTTATAGGAATTTGAAAAAAAGTAACAGTTTCCATAAATGTTTCTATACACTTACAGCTAAAGAGAAGTTTGACATCCCTCGCGAGACAAATATATATGTTCTTGCTGAAATTGGGACAGAGGCGACAGACGAGGATGTGTTAAGTGATGTTCTGGAGGAGAAGTCCATAGTTGTCTGTTGAAACTGTAATTCCCCTTCTGTTCAAGCCTGGAATCCATAAATTAGACACATTTACATTGTTCTTAGGAACTTGGCTTAGAAACTTTTCTTAGAAAATTTATTCTGCTCTGATGAATATCCATCTTGTTTCACTTTCACAGTCAGGATATTAAAAGGGATGGCATCAACACGATCTCTGAGCACACAGTACATAATTTCAAAATCCTTGGGAATTGAGCTCCCTTTTTTCCGAAGGCCCAGTTTATGCTGCAGTTTAAGCTGGTTAAAGAACTGTACCCACAACTCAACTTGATACCACAACACCACTTCGTGATTCATTACCCCTGAATTATTCAAAAAAATGACCCAGTTCTTCACTTTTGGTCAACCAGATTTGAGGCAAAACACAGTTTTTTTAAAGAGCACAGAACATTTTCAAAAACATCACAAAGACTTCGGCCCAGAAACATCAGATGGTAATAGCGTACCACTGGGAATCGTTGCCTTTGAAAACATTGATTCTGGACCTGTAAACGTGGTAAATATATTTGATGTAACGGGGACATGATTGCAGATAACCTACACATTGACATGGACTGTGAGGTTGATGTGGTGTCTTGGATTACATGTTATAGGACAGAATATCGCCCTGATCTGGTTGTATTCTTAAAGGTGGAAGATGCAATGCCATTACTATATTTGATGGGAAATATTTTCTTGCAGTGGAACACTTAAAGACACTGGAATTTACTGACCACCTCCATGCCTACTATGTAATGAGAGGAAATGAGTTTCTTTACTGAGAGTTGATCAGTGTCAGGTATTCAAAGCCTTTGACCTTCAGACAACAAAAAAAGGAATGACCTTTATGTGGTCCTTGTTCACGTTTTGTTGTAGAATCAGGATTTTGGTAGAATTTCATTACAAACAAAACAAACATTTTCTTCTGGGTTACACTGTGTAAGGTTATAGCTAAAACACCAACAGAAAAAGGAATAGATTTAGTACAAATTTAATGTTATTCATTCATTCATGAATGAATGATGAACACATTTAATGTATAATGGTAAATACTTGTATGGCCCTTTTCTACCTTCCTTGAAGGCCCAAAGCACTTTACAGACTCAGTCTCATTCACACACACATTCACACACTGATAGTGGCTCGCTGCTGAACACTGGCGCCAACCTTCCATCAGAGGCAATGTGTGGTTCAGTGTCTTGCCCAAGGACACTTCTACACATGGGTGGGCAAGGCGGGAATCAAACCTGAAATCTTCCGATCAGAGGCCAACCGCCCTTTGGCTGCACTTCAGGCGCCACATGCATGCACGGAGGCTCAGTGGAGTGTCCGCGCATGCTCATGGTTGCATTGGTTTTCTCCAGGCACTCGGGCTTTATGCCAGTAAAAAAAAGCATGCTTCAAAGGTTAATTGATTACTCTAAATTGTCTTTAGGTCTGACTGTGAGTGTGTGTGGGTGTGCGAGTGTGCCGCCCTGTGACAGGCTGGTGACATGTCCAGGGTGTACTCTGCCTTTGCCTGACAGTAGGCAGGTTAGGCTCTGGCAACCTCATGACCCTGAAAAGAATAGAGTGAGTTAAGAAAATAAATTCATGGATGGATGGATGGATGGATGGATGGATAACAAGAGTTAACATTGATACCTGAAATGACTTTCACTTGTTCTGTAGAGTAAGGTCGCCTTTAGCAGGAACATGTTGGAAAAAAAGTTGTCTTTGCTCAAATGAGGCCTAAGATGATTTAAACACATTTCTAGTCTTGCACAGAACACACAACAAACCCAAACCAGTTTGGGTTGACTTTGCACAGAAATGCTTAAAGTTAGACTAGATATGTTTGAGTGAATCCCTGGAGTTTGTGGTAAACACTGAACCTCCATGTTCCACGAGGAACATGGAGTCATATATTCCATGGATTATTTCAGATGAAGTTATCATGTTTCATCACTCCACGATCAACAAATCCAACAACTTTAATTTAATTTTTTTCCCCTTTGGTAACTTTTAGTTGCTTTGCCAACAATGCAATTAATTCAATTGATTTATTTTCTTTTGCTTTTGGATTTTTTTAACACGAAGCACAGCCAGAAACAACTATGTTCTACTCAGGCTGTGAAACCTTATATTGGCAGCATGTGTAAACAGATATGATCAAAATACAGCCATTAAAGTGGGAGTTTGTATGCTGACTAGTACTGTTGAATTCTTTGTGTATTTAGCATGTTTTTCCTTTTGTTGCTCTGGATACATTTCTCAGTCCCTCTGCTACAGGCTTCCCATGTTGGCTACAGTTGCCATAGCTGCTTTTTGTGTTGAGCTGTAAAATAAAATGTAATTATGCAGTCATAACAGTTAATAACAGCCAGGGTGAAAGACTGAATGAAGGGGAGTTGAGATTGCACAGGAATGCAGGCTGAACTGAGAACTATATTTAAATAAAACATTGAAAAACAGGTTTTTGAGCCAGGAAGTGAAAAATACCAGAAGGCAAGAGAAAGTTGAAGCAGGAAGAGAGGAGATGATGATCCAGAGAATAAAATATTACATATATTAAAAGTCTGGATAAGCAGACTGAGAACCTGATGCAGAGAAATTCTCTATGAAGATTTTTGGTGTGCCTGCAGGTCTAGGGAGAGTGTAGATAAAGAGGAATAGTGGAGACAGTTTGATTTAGTTGAGGCCGTAAAGGCAATGAAAAAGAAAATGCTGCAACTGGAGTAAAGGAGGAGGTGAGATGGAGGGAGAAGTAAGGAGTTGTTGGGGTGATTAAGCAGCTGAAATGTGCTTGTAAAGAAAAAATAAAGAGGTTCTAAAGAAGAATGCACATGACATTTATGCATTGGTGTACCATCAGGGCCTGCAAAACCTTCAGTGAAGGCCTAAAATTATCTGAAAATAAGTATCTAAATCACAGAGAAATGTCTTTTTTTAATATTTATTTGTCCAAAATATATTTTAGATCATTCCAACCATCCTTTCAGCTTCTCTCACAGCCATAAACCCCAGCTGTGCTGCTGTCAGACTGTTCTTCCTATGAAAGTTTCTAACCCATCACTTTAGCCCTCACTTGTTGCTAGGTTGATAAAAGTCTGCCTTACACCCATACAGTCAGTGCTTCTGCCCTCAACTCCCAGTTTTCTAATTAACTTTCCATTTTCCAACAAACACTGCTGAATAAATGCATTGACGTTGATTCAACCAATCAGAATTTGAGTTAGTCTCTGTAGCTCCATGAAGGAGGATGACATAATCGTCTCTGATTGGATGGTCAAAACTTGCGCTACCAAAAGCTAACTTCTGCTGTACTTTGTTTCTGATGGTAGGCAGCAGCTGCACTTGATTTTTGTTTGAATTTCTAGCTGTTTTGCAGTTAATAATAAAAGAAAGGGGATACATTGTTTTTGTTGCAGGTTTTTTCATAAGCTATTCTTAAAACGGACTTTACCAAAAAAGTTGAGCATTGTCCAAAAAGGCCTTCCAACCCCAAAGCTTGCGAGCCTGTCTCAGCAAGGAAAAGGATTTGTCTGTCACTTTCAGCCTTCCAGTACTTTTGTCTGGCAAAGGTAACGGAGTTTTGTGACAATGTTGAGCGACAAAGGGGCCAGTATGAGGACTGAACGCACAGCCCTACTGACTGCATGGAGCTGCAGCTTCTCATTACCAGCAGCTTCACGGCAGGATTCTGGACAAAATCCTTTTACAGACAAAAAACAGGTTTCAAGACCATGAAAAACCAGTGTTTCTCACCCTCCTCGACCCCCAGAGATTTTTGGAGGACCAGTAAAACTTCCCGCATGCATGCATGCATGCATGCATGCATGCCTCTCCAGATTAGCACAGAGCTACGGAGTGCTCTAATCTAAGATCAGAACAGAACTGACTATCAGGTACAACTTGCAGGCTTTTGCAGAGAAATTTCCCACTGATCTCATGGAGTTTCGTCATGTTTGGAATTCATCTTTAAATGAGTTGGATTTGCTGTATATAAAAATGCTTTAAATAAAAATGCTTATTTTCAAGTTTAATGAGTTGTCAATTGTGCTTTGATATTTGTCGCAGCTGTTATTGCAGTGGGAGGAGATTTGCACATGTGGAGTTTGTTTTTACAATAAGTATGTGCAATTGTAGTGAAATAATTCTATATAAATGATCCATTTATGGTGAATGGAGTATACTTGTATCGCGCTTTTCTACCTTCCTTGAAGGTCTAAGGTGCTTTACAGTCACAATCACAGTCCCATTCACCTATTCACACACTGATGGTGGCTCTGCTGCCGAACACTGATGCCAACCTTCCACAAGAGGCAATGTGGGGTTCAGTGTTTTGCCCAAGGACACTTCGGCGCAAGGCAGGAACCGAACCTGCAATCTTCCAATCAGGGGCCGACCACCCTACCGCTGCACCATGGCCATCCTACAAATTTTGAAGGAATCGCTTCATAAAATAATATTCATATATAACACGATGGTGTTAGAGACAAAAACCAGTGAATTTTAACAAGGATGGGTTTGCCGAAGGAAAACGGAAGGCTCAGCTCTGAAATGCACGTACCGCCACTCCATTTATAAAAAGTGTAAATATAAAGATAGAAATAATGTGGATGGAAACAAATTTAATTGTTAATGACAAAACAAAAGACAGATATGCAGACAAAATGAAGAGGTTGTAAAGGTTTTAAAGGAAATGTATTCTTTGGCAAAATGATTTTGAAAATGTTTAAGTTAACTTGTATACTTACACATGCAGATACTTCACTGGCACTTACTTCACATTAAATTAGATGCATTGCACAGAATTTCTTTGGGCAAAACAAACTCAAACATTGTCCCTACATGTCGGTAGACATTATAAAAGTCCTGTGTTGATGGGTCAGTCCCTTTATAGACATCTCCCTTCACACAATGGGACTAGTGTGAAGATTTGCAGAGCATGACTGGTTCAGCAGCCCCGAAGGAACCAGGTTTCTCTCCAAGTATTAGCTAGGAAACATTGTCCACTGTCAGGATTAAAAAAAAAAGAAAAAACTGCTTAAGGCTGATTTACACTGGTCCATTTGCAGTGCGTCTCTGGTGCATTGTGTTCACACACACAAAAAATAGAGCATTCATAATCAATTGGAATGTTTGCATTTCCTCCATGTCTGCATCTGAAGTCCGTCTCTGCAACGCAATGCAAGCTTTACACAGGAGTTTTATTTCCATTCTGTCAATGCATTAATTTTGCAGTAAAAGGCCAGAAAAACAAGAAACGGGCCAGATTTTAAAATAAAAATTTCCATTGTACTTTCAAAATAAAACTTAGAATATTGTATATTTATGGTGATGGTGCCCATGCAATTACACACAGTAACACCACAGATAACACCATGCCATGAATGACAACAGTTTAATTTTAAAAGTATTTATGATACAAAACAATAATTTAGTGATGAAGGAGAGCAAAGAGAGCGAGACAAACTACTCCACGCACAGGAGAAGCAAGACAAACCATTCTTCCTGAAGCCAGGGGTTAGGGGGGGACGGATCGAAGACGCAACGGAGACAGTGTAAACTAACTGATGGTCGTGAGACGGACTCCCCATGCAATGCAACAGAGATGCACCGCAGATGGACCAGTGTAAATTTGAGGTTACTTTTTGCCTTTTAGGCTTCATGTTGACCAAAAGAATTATTTTAGTTGGACAAAATAAGGCAGGAGACAACTAACTGTTTTTTACTTTTAATCTTCCCAGTGTCACGTGAATTTTTATTGTTTATTGTGTTGCTGCCATTACCAGTTAAATAAAACGGCAGAACATAACTGTCAAAATGATATGCTGTGATGGATTCATGACAAATGCATGCTCCTTGCTACTAACAGCAACTATGACAGAGTCCACCCTACAAAGATCAGGAGGCAGATAATTGTTGGCAGTTCATTGGGTGTTCTCAAACATTGCCTTCACTTTACTGATAATCCTTAATTTAACATCAGGAGGCTGTAATTCGCTTAAATAGTTTGTATTTAGCCAAATACAAGTTGTTGATCATTAAAGATAAAAGCAAGTCGGGGAAAAAAGTAAAAAGCTGAGACTTTTGGAGAACAAGGACTATTTATTTAGATCAAAAAACAGATGAAGGCAATTCAAGCTTTTAAGACTGAGGACAGATTGTTGATATAATGAGAATAAAGTAGTTTTAAGTACGTTATACACCTTGAATTTGTAGGAAAAATAGAATTAAAAGAACACTTTACCAAAGAAAAAGAAAAGATGGTGAATGTATTTTAAAACTTGTTTTGGGGAAAAAAATTGAAATGTAAATGTAGAAGTAGATCAGAGAACACTAGACTTTGCGGTGTAAAAGTCTGTTTGTTATGTGGACAGACTTGGTTTAGGTCACCTTAATGCACTTTTGTGAAATTTAAATTAAGACACTGTCATATATAGATTAATGAGTCAAACACAGAGACAATGTTATGGAGTTGTTGTTCAGACTGCAAGTGTGTCATTATGATAATGTAATTCTGAAAGGTCGCTTTGCTGCAAGAGGTTGAAAATTATATTAATATTTTTTGTAACCATTAAAAATGATCAGTGCAGCAGAACATCAAGACAGATTTAGTGATGAAGTTTCATCGATAAATTTGTAGAAACACGAAGTGCAGTTTCTGAAGCTCTAATCTCTAAATCCAGTAAGTGGAAACAGTTGGTTCTATCCATCATTATTAGGGCAGGGCATTACTGCCAAATTCCTTTGTCCTTTCAGATCCATTTAAGATTTGCGTCACAGATATGTGATGCAAACAAAGAGGAATTGTCATAATTAGTGTCCGTAATGCATTCATTAGAGATCAAAAGTAAAGTCTTTCTAGTACAAAGCGACAAACGTGGCAATAAAAACAGCAATCATATTTATTTTGAATCTTGAAAAAAAAAGATTCATTCAAAATTAATAAAAATAAAAAAATCACAATTAGACTGCACTTTAATATTTGTACATTAATAATTCTTCTCCCTCTCTCTTCTTTTTTTCAATGAAACTTACCTTTTTATCTTGTCTTTTTCATTCAAATTGTGTTGTTTTTAAGGTGAATTTTGCACTGAAAGAACATAAACATCTGCAGAGTTGTCAATGAAGTGATACTGCGTGTTTGTCTTGCAGATGGAAGAATGCATTAAAGTGATTTTCGAGGCTAAAAAAGTGTAAATGGCATCTTTGGTTTTGTTTGAACTTTAGGTTTTCTGTTTCCTCAGATACACGAAGATGAAAACAGCTACAAACATTTACATCTTTAATCTGGCTTTGGCTGACTCTTTGTTCCTGGCCACTCTACCTTTTCAGGTACTTCTTTATCAGTTCAAGTATTTATATGATGTCTTTGAAATGTTCCCATCAAAGTTTCACATTTTGGTTGATTGATCTTCAGCATTTAGCTTCTATTTGGTTATTTTGAAACAGGGATGGGATTCTATAATTTGGCTTCCTCCCACTCCATTTCAAGCAATTAAACTCCACTTGACATACTTCATATTTAATAGTCTCATGTGTCTTATCTGTATGTGTTTATTTGTGGTTAAGATTGATTATAATTAAATTATTTATATGTGGATGTGTACATATGTATACCTATTTTCCAATCAATGTCAAAACTAACTATCCTAAGTTTGACATATCTCTGCATAGATGTATATTTTTGTTGCTGTTTTTTTTTTTGTTTTTTTTGGTTTTGATTTTCTTGGAGAAAAAAATACTTTCCAAATGATCTTTTTTATGTTGTAAAATGTAAGCAACATTAAACATGAGCAGCATTTAAGCAAGTGATTCATGGCACATCACTGTTACATCAGATAATATATGTATATATATATATATATATATATATATGTTTTTTTAAACCTTAGATTGCCAATTTAGTTTATGATTTCTGATAAAAAAAACACTTTTAAGTGGTGAACAAAAATAAAACAGGACAAAATGTGCACATATAATGTACTATACAAAGTAATAAAATTAAAGTCAATGCTTGACATTGTTTATCACATTTTAAAACTTTGATCATACTTCTCTTAGCAGAGTATGATGAAACTAAAAAATGTTTACTATATAAAAAAGCACGACAAATTTCAATCAAAAGATAAACATTTTTAGAGCACAATTCATGTGACTGATGTAATTGCAGAGGGGAAAAAAAGGCTTTAGAACCAGTTTGTTAAGACCAGAGTTGTTTCTGCAGTGGAGTGAGATTTTTTTTACTGTAAAAAGCTACTTTTATAAAAGCCATTTAACAGTGATTTGGTAAACTTTCTGGGTCTCATTAAGTCATTTATGATTGTGCATCAACCCAGAAGTTACAGCTTATATTACTGTAGCTTCGCCACAGATAGGAATATGAAACAAGAACTATTTGTAAAGGGCTGCACGGTGGCGCAGTGGTTAGCGCTCCTGCCTCACAGCAAGAAGGTTCCCGGTTCAAGTCCTGGCTGGGGGACCTTTCTGTGTGGAGTTTGCATGCTCTCCCCGTGCATGCGTGGGTTTTCTCCGGGGGCTCCGGCTTCCTCCCACCGTCCAAAAACATGCTTCATAGGTTCATTGGTCACTCTCAATTGTCCCTAGGTGTGAATGTGAGTGTGCATGGGTGTGTGATTGTGGCCCCTGCGACAGACTGGCGACCAGTCCAGGGGTGTACCCTGCCTTCGCCCATGAGTAGCCGGGTTAGGCTCCGGTGACCCCGAAAGGGATAAAGCGGATTGGAAAATGAATGAATGAACTACTTGTAAATTTTTTTATTGTTTTTGACAAAAATACATAACTTGAAACATTATATTTAAGCATCACAATGAAACATAAAAAAACTGGAAAACCTAACCATTTATGTTTGTTTCTGACATTATTGGCTTTAAGAAGAAATTTGGTGACTGGTAGACTTCAAAGGTTTTTAGGTCTGCAGGTTTCCCAACACAATTTCCGCTTAGCAGTACAAAGTATTTGAACCAGATTAGCACTCCTTTTTGTTTTTTTTTATTTTTGCATTTTAGCAGGCCCCAGGGTCCTATTGCAAAGGAGAAACTCTGTCCTCAAAATCTAATATAAAAAAAATGTGATCTGTCTTCTACAAAACTCTACTTGCAGGTGAATATATTGTCTGAGATGTACAACTTTACAATTTTAAACATTCTTGTTGACTTTTGCTGCTGAGTTAGCAAAAATGGTCCTTTTGCAAGGCCCAATTTATTTCTGTTGTGCAACAAAATGAAAAGAAAACATTATGTCAGGGGAAAGGCTAAGTTAAAGCCCAAACTACAACTCAACTGGAGCCCAACTACAACTGGAATGCGCGAAGTACTGTCGTCTAAAGTTTTCTTGACCTGTTCGTGTTTCAGGGCACTGATGTGTTTCTGGGTTTCTGGCCATTCGGGAATGCTCTGTGTAAGACGGTGGTGTCTATTGACTACTACAACATGTTCACCAGCACCTTCACCCTGACAGTGATGAGTATGGACCGGTATGTGGCTGTATGTCACCCTGTGAAGGCTCTGGATATGAGGACCCCTCACAAGGCAAAGGTAAGGATTCAACCCCTAACAAAAGCGTTCCCACTTGGAAAAAGTTATTCATCCTTCTGTCTCCGTAAATTGACAGCAGCATCGGTTCAAACACAGTTTTCACACCACTTTGAGTTCACCTCTGAGGCTAAGGGCATGGTGAGAGTCAGATCCTGTTTAAACAAGCCTTACATGTGCTGTCACAGTGTTGGTAGAGACGGCATTATACAATTAACTGATACTGACATCACAGTGGTGTCACTCTGCATGTGTTATTCTAGTGAGACTGGGACATTAAGAGGTTAAAAGTGACATAATCAAACAACATTTCAGCAGAGTTGTAAGGAAGTGTGTGAATATGAGGATTTCCAAATACTTTATTTAATAAAAACAGCAGAAAAGAGGTGCTAACAAAATTGACTGTAGCTCCTATGTTGTCCTGTCTTCAGGTGGTGAACATCTGTGTGTGGGTGTTGGCTTCAGCTTTTGGTGTCCCGGCCATGGTCATGGGAAATGTAGAGGAGGAGCAAGAACATAACAGTCAGTATGAGCTCTTTCCCACTGCTTCTGTTTAAATGCACAGGTAGATTTAGCAACTACATTTGGTTTGCAATTGTTTTATTTTTTTTTCTTTACAAACGGCACTCTGGATTCAGCAAAAATACTAAAGTGGGCTAACAACTGTGGAGAACTATGCAGTTCCAACACCTACACGTTTGGGGGCAGTATTTCCCAAATCAAGTGCTGATCAGGAATAAAAAATAAGAAAAGGAGCCATTTCCAATATTCCTGCACCTCTACATCATTTTAACCCTGAGACATTTTCAAGCAGGTTTTTAGACCTTTTTTTGGCCACTTGTAAGACAAGGTGCTTGTACTATTTATTTGTCTTTGGCTCGCTCTGGCTTTTTGCGCCATGGAAAATCTGTTAACTTTCACAGTAAGATAAACTGCACTTTTTTTTTAATTGCAGATGAAGTTTAATTTGTATAAAGCACAGACTGATAAAGAAAAAAACTTTTGTGGATCAATGGTAAACTAAATGCATAAATATGCTCTAAAAGGCAGATTTGCGCAAGAAAAAAAAAGCTACAAAACAGGTAACTTTTGAATTTCGCATATATTCACTTGCATCAACACAATCATGTTTATATTTATTAATCCTATTAAGAAGAAACACTGCTTTCTTGCATGTGAAGGTAACAGAGTAAACACAAGGGAATGTGCTTAAAAATGTGGTTTAACCATGTAACTAAAGTCATGTGACTCAGATGTTTTCTAAGTAATTATTAATTTATGCTTTAGGTACTTCTTATCAGCTTACGTGAAGAGCCCAGTGATTCTCCAGACCCCACACATGCATCCATGTAGGCTAGCTACCCGACAAGCGTTGGCCATTACTGCTGTACTTTTCCAGCTCATCAAACCCTTCCACAGCTTGGGGGGCTTAGCCTTGTCACAGTGAGTGTGTATGGAGGTCCAGAAAAGACCATATTAAATAAATATAGACACCATTAAATCATTAAATAAAGGTGTCAATAATTATTTTAATTTGGCATTAAATAAATAAATAAAATTGGAAATCAATAAATAAATCTTGAAAAATATATGTGGCATTAGCATGTGAAAATTGCCATTAAAAAGCACATTTAAATATTTAATGACATATTTATTTATTTCATTGTCCAGTGTGGGATGGAAGAGACAATATTAAATAAAGCTGGAAATAGAGCTCATCAATCCATCGCAGCCCTTGCGGCGTCAGAATCCCCCCCCCCTATACAGCGCAGCAGGGAGAGAAGCTAGGCGGTCGCTCTACTATACCTACATATGCCCTCCAGCTTCCTCCCACAGTCCAAAGACATGCTCCATAGGTTAATTGGTGTCTCTAAATTGCCCTTAGGTTCGTGTGTGCTGCACCTTCACCCAACAGTAGCTGGGATGGTTTCAGCAGCCTAGTGACCCTGAAAGAGATTCAGTGGGTTCCGAAAAGAGATGGATGGTATTGTTGAGTTGCACTGTGGTGTGTTGATTAGGACTGACAGATCTCAATGTGAAAGGCCAGCACATGTATGCTCTATTTTATGTGCATTTTTTACAAAATACTTGCTATTTTTAATGAAGCAAAGATGTTAGCATGGTCATCTCATTTCAGTGCTTTACTAACCATCCTAATCTATGTTAAAATGTACTCTTTGCTTCCAAAAGGAAAGCACCATTTCAGATAATAGACCACTAAAAAAAGCTGCAAAAGGCCAATCATAAGATGAGTTTTGGTAGTTTCTGAACGGGAAATTGAATCGTTTTTAAAATGTAGCTGCATTCCCATCATTCAACATATGACACTTTTTCACTGAAACTTTGATGGAGGAGTGATGCATGGATGATAGTACTCCTTCCTTGAGGAGTGCATAAAGTTTCTTGGAGTCACCAAAACCTCTGAACAGACGTGGACACTTCAAAGAAGGTCAAAAAAGCATAACAGAGTTGTTAAAAAAAATCTAAAAACTTCCAGAGACCAATGCTTAACTCCTGCTAAGCACTCTTATCAATTCCATCACTGTGCGGGATTCCAGCTGTCCTGTTGGAAAAATGGTAGAAACCATGAGTTGAAACCTCCAAACCTCAACATAATTTATGTAAGCAGCATATTAATGGGCACTCATTGTTCAAACTGCTGCCAGCAGATAAAACGGAAATTACGATCCAGCATCAGGAGGCTGAGGACCAGCTTTTAACCTGGAGCTGTGGCCTCAATCACACCTCTCCCCTCTGCTCACAGAGCGTCATGAGCATGAATCATGCACGCCCAGGCAGCACTGTGAATCTCTCCACTCAGACACACACAACAGGCTGCGAATTATTCAATCTACTGCAGGATCGGAGGGCTGTATTACCTCATCTCAGACTGCATTTTCTCACTCATCTTACCATGATGGTTTCATGACTGCAGACAGAAACCTGGCTCTCCATAAAGGTGATCTTTGACCTAATGTATGCTCATACATATCCTACTTTGAGACCTAAATCACTTCTTTATATCTGGTATTGAATTTTGAGGGACAGAAAATGAAAAATTATGCGATACCTGTAAACAAAGATAAAGTTAAGGATAAACCTTATGTATGCCACAAATGAAAATTCTTCCTGAAACTAGAACAAATAAAGCAAATATTTTAAATAATACGTTTGTGTACAAATGTGTAATTTTGGCCTTATTAATAAAAAAAAATCTTGTTTTAATTAAAAATGAGAGGGCATAAAAACCTGAGAAGGAAACCTGAGAGACACGAAACATGTGATAGGTTTTAAAGTGCCACTTTAATCATCTTTGTAAAAGCATTTCCAGTGGTCTTTTTATTATGATTATGCAGTTTTTAGGCAAAAAAGTATTTTCTTGGACATAGTTTCTACAGAGCTGCAGTATTTCATTAAAATTGGCTTCTGAGTAGTGCGCGGGACTGTTGGTATGGAGCATCCACCTCCACCACCATCACCCATCTGTCAATACTCTCTCCAATACTCTCTCCCCCTAGCTTACAGGCCCTCACATGCTAAAGTTAGCAGTGCAACAAAGATGTTAAGCAAGCTTTAAAATATAATTTCAAAGCTTGAGATCTTTAACTTGGACTCTTTTGCAATTCAACATTTTTTTAATTCATATATATATATTTTAATATAATGTTTTAATGAAATAATGAAATTGGATGTTGGTGTGTTTGTCACAGAGGAATTGATTTTAGAGCTCCAAGCAATAAACAAGTGAGGCTCTATTTTTTCACGCTGGCTTTGCTTATCGATTCAGTGTTTCATTTCATTCTAATCCATGAACATGAGCTGGAAATCCAACCACAGACATATTTTTGATTACATCCCCAGAAGTTTAGCTCATAGATCCAGTCTGGTTTTAGTGCTGCTTTTCTGGATGCACAGATCAAAGCGAATATTTATTTTCCTCAATTTTTTTTATAGAGACTGACAAATGTTCTTATTTATTTAAAATTCCATGAATACAAAACGACTAACTGCGAATTTTTCTTCCTAATTGACAAAGGCTCCTCTCTATATATTTTTGCATGTATATCTGGCAATATGTCGCTTGTGTTTTGGTTTTGTAAATTTCTTTCTAATCATTATTGGGTCTAAGGTTTTTTCTTGATGTCTTGACTGAAATAACTACTTTTTTTGTCATATTATTGAATCTCTCCTGTTGTCAGAAACATCTCTCAGTGTTATAACCTGTTTATCCTTTGTAACACAAAGTATATAAAGAATTTTTAAAAAATTGATAGCAAAAAGTAAAATGTGACTTGATTACTTTATGCTGGGATGGCAAGGAAGGAAGAAACATCCAAATAGTAAGCAGGAAGCTCTTCCTCAACCTGTTTTTATCTTTCGGTAGTGACTATCAAGCCGTGTGAGTTAGAGATAATTGAATGGAAGCCCCGACTTAATGCCTTGTAACTTTATGCATGCACACTAGAATGAACAAAATTTCAGAAAAGGCTCACTGTGGGAAAGTAGGGTGAGTGTGCTTTGCTTTTACCATGAACAATTACCCAAAGCTTAAGCAGCTAAAGGAGTTTGAAACTTCATCACAGATGTGCTCCGTAAGCAGTGTCGGATAAGTTACTTCTAAAAAGTAATTAATTACTTTACTTAGTGACTGGAACAAAATTGTAATTAAATTACTTTACTTTAGTAGTTATCCACTACTCGTTATTTTACTTCACTTTTTCCCACTCATATACAAATTCTCAAGGGAAGAACAGCTTACTCAAACAAGATCCTCTTGTCTTTAATTTAACAGGGATCCTTTGAAAAAGAGATTTTTAATTTCAATAGAACGTTGGTTAATAAAAATAGATAAATACAATTAAAAAAACTATATTTTTTAAGCAATAACCTTGTGCAAAGTATGAACATGGTTCAAGACAACCTGGCTTCATTTGAATTCAGACAACAGTGTGGAAAATGACAAAAATAAGTTACAACATATGTGCTCTACGCTACTGCTCAAAGTCAGATGTGGAAAATACTGTTACGTCTGTATTCATCACTATATTCATCTCTATATTCATCTCTATATTCATCTTTATCAAATCTGAAACCAGTTTTTTGCAAACACAAAGAACTACTCAATGCTTCTATGTTCATTTTGACTGACTTTATAAATTCTATTACAGTGAGTTGCATCAGTCTCTGTCTCTATGACTGTCCTTTGTGCACAATTCGGCACTGCTGCGAGTCTACTAAACTATGCAACCCCCACCCCCATCCAGCCGACACGCCGCGCATGGAGCGCAAACTCATAATGACTACTAGTCACATACAGCTTAGAAAGAAAAATAAAATAAGACAGGGTGAATTAATATAGAAAAAAACGGCTCCCAGGAAGGAGCCGACTCTTGTCTTTCACACGAAAGAGCGGCTTTAGAGTCGTTTCATTCGTAACTGTCACATCAGTACACGGGGCAGGTCTCTGCTCCGCTGCTCACCTGCTGTTAGCGGGGATGACAGGACTCCCTGCAGAATCTCTTTTCATCTCATCTTTGAGCCAGTTTGGAAATCACTGTGACTGTAGCAATGAGGGCATGTCTGTATTGACTTATCCCCAACTCTGCACGCGCATGTGTTAATTAATTACCAAAATTTGAAAACTGTAATTCGTTACATGACTCCGTTACTGACAAAAGTAAATAAATTACAGTAATTTCTTACTTTGTAATCCGTTAAGGGAAAAGTAAGAGGTAAAAGTAAGAGGATCAAGACTTTGGGCTACTGCTTTATTACTTTTCACTGCCTTCTCTTTTCATGGGGGTTTTTCTTCTAATTACTATTAATGGCCATATAAAGCAAAATAATCACCTGTTTCAGACAGCTGGGCTTAAAGGTCAGAGAGACATTCAAAGAACAAAACTGAAGTGAGCAGTTTCACAGAAAGGACAAAGCTGTGTTTAAACTTCAGCTAATCTGGTGTATGGTCGTGAAATACTGAAGTATATAAAAGTTTACCATTGCTGAAATGTTACCGCCCAGGACAGAAAGAAGTGGCATTTGTTTCTTGACAGTTCTTGATAGCAGATCAAGAAAAATAGCTGTTCCAGATCATTTTAGAACTTCATAAATGCTATTTAAACACTGTTCAAACTGCTAGTAAGCTAGTGTTACTGTATCTATCATTAGTTTGCACTTCTACACTGTCCGCAGCTCAGAGTCTCTTAGGATAGCAGCTTTGCACTGCAGTATTTTTCCCCCAAACCGTGTTTTTCATTTAAAGTCCCACTCCATTCATCTTTTGATCTATTGTTAAAAGTGTTCCCCCTGTTTTTTTTTATTATAATTATGCCATTTTTAGCCAAAATGTAAAAAAAAAAAAAAAAAAAAATGTCATTTTCTAGAACATAGCTTCTGCAGAGCAGCTTTCATTAGAAATTCCCCTCTGAGTTGTGGGCTGGACCGTTGGCGTGGACAAACCCCACCCTCCCTTCCCAACTCCATTGCTGAGAGCTCTCTGTTTAAGTGGAGCATGGAGCTAGTGACCTGCCCATTGTATTTGCAACATCACAACTACAAATGTTTTTTTAAACAGCATTTTCTGTCTGCTCCTGATTCACAACGATTTGAATAAAGAAATACTCAAATATTCATCTCTGAGCTTAACTTTAATTTCATATGTCCTCCGTCATGAGAAAAACGCCACAAGAACATGTTAAAAACACCCAAAACACAATTTTCATCAGAGTTGGTCTTTAAAGGAAACCATCCATTATCACTCTTTCATCTTTGCTGACAAAGAGCCTCAGAAGATGTGTTGTCTCCACCATGTCCTCTATTGTTTGTGTTTTGTCTCATGTAAGAAAGACAAAACATTAGTTTTTCACCATCCCTTAAAGAGAAAATAACCAAAAGCAACCCAAGGCCAGTGAAACAGAGCTCCACTTTGAGGAGTGGTGTTTTTTTTTTTCCTTCAGTTCAGTGTATTATCTGAAACCATTTTTTGGGGGGGGAATGTTCTGTTTCAGGTTTTTTTGCTTCCCTCGTGCTTACCCCGGGTTTCAGTTGGCAATCAACTTAACACTTAACCATGCATGAAAATGTAACAAAGCAATTATACTCCCACAGATAATGTGTTTGCATTCTTTTTCTTCTTTATGTTTCTTAACGATGCTACATCTCTTAAAAATGCTTTATTTGTTGTCATTCAGCAAGCATGGTGTTAAGATTTGAGCTGTCCTTTGAGCTTCTGATTTCACATGTATAATAAAGCCACCTTCCTGTTCTTACTGCAGGTTCATTGTCCACTGTGGACAACGTGTGACTTGCCTCAGTCCTACAGCTCCAAGTGTAAATGGTTGCAAAAGTGCCTGAGGAGGGTTGTTGAAGCTGTAATATAAGTGTTAGATAGGTAACACATGAAGCCAATGTCTCTGTTTGAAATTACATTTTTTTTCTCTAAATGACTCACTTCTGTCTCTCTTAAACCATCTGTCCTCTTAACTTTTTTAAAGGAAAACATTTCATTCCATTTCATTTAAACTATGAGAACTCAAACCTTGCATTTTGTCTTTTGCTTTCTTGGAAGTGTTTATAAGTTTTTTGTTAATGTGACCAATCTCAGTCCTCTGTGTACCCTCTGTGTGTTGTCTCCAGGAAAGCATGCTGCTTAAGCCTTGCTACATTTTAGTATTTTAATGGGAGAATCTGCCAGGGTAACAGATCCTCCTTCACACAGCTGTGAGTGTTTGGAAGCAGCATCTTTGCCTTTTAGGGTTGTGTGAGATGACGAGTATTTATGTGTTTCTGCGATCTGGCTTAGATAGTAAGATAGATATCAGAGTGAAAATACTGCTGGAGTTCTCACATTGCAAATATTCCCCTAAAAAGGAAAATATTTACTTGCATTAGTGCAACTTCTCTGACTGCAGATATGCAAAGCTTTTTGAATGATGTGAAAAGGACTAAAATATTAAAACAACAATACATAATCATGGTGTTGTTACCAGTTCATAAAGTGAGTTATTTTTTTTTTTTTTTTTCAAGTGATTGAACTTAGCTGTGAGAATGCCTGACTGTGTATGTTTTATTTGTTTTACTCAAGACATTACAATTGCTGCTGCTCTTTTAAGATGTGATTTGGATTACAATATAGCAGGGAATTCACTAAAATGAGAGCAATCAGCTTCATTTTTTAAAACAAATTTCTTGGAACATTGCTTTTTTTTTAAACAGATTTCTTGGCATTCTTATATGACAGTGGAACTTTTTGCAGGATTTGCCCTTGTGGAATTTATGATACACGAACCTGAAAGTTTGACATATGCAACATATACAGATGGGAGGTCCTGAGGGGGGTGCACGTCAACGCCACAACTCGTTTTTGGTATATGTTAAAGGGCGTGTACTTATAAAAGTACTTTATTACTTTCTTAGAAAACCCCAAGTGCTTTACATTCACACACATACTCACACACTGATGGCAGATCTGCTGCCCAACACTGGCAAACAACCTATAACCACCAGGAGTAATGTGCGGTTCAGTGTCTTGCCCAAGGACACTTTGACGCATGACCGAGCAGTGCGGCAACCAAACCTGCGATCTTGTGATCATAGGTCGACCGTTCCACATTTGCACCATGACCACCTGTTTAAGCTTCCCCACCCACATCCAAAAGCACAGACAAGTTGGGTTTCCATTTAACATATTTGAACCTACTCACCTACACTTAACCTCCCCCAGCTTGGTGTCAGTCATTTTTAAGCACACACACATTCTCTCAAAATTGACGTGGGCTGTAGCAAGTTTGTCAAAAATTCGGAAACTTTTCTGGGTGCATCATATATTTTGTCATGACAAAATCTACAACTATGAAGAACATAGAGGACATAGAGCTGGTTTTCAATTAAAGCCTTGCTGTAAGAACAGAGACAGTGAAATCTCCAGCCTACATGACCGAACACATTGGTGATGTACTGTGAAGTATTTGAACCAATACAGCATTAAAAAAAACAATTTTATTTTTATACAATTTGATTCATATACAGAAAGTACTTGACTGGGGTAAGCATTTTTGGGGGGTTGGGGAAAGACATCCATAGTAATTCTCCAGATTGTAAACAACAGAAGCATCTGTTATGCAGCTCTTTAGCTAACCAGTGGCCATTGAGTCTGCTGCTGTTGTGTTCCAGCCCTACTCAGCTTGATTGAAACCCCGTCTGAGTAAGTTCTAAAAAATGCAACACAGCACCAAATGGAAATCCCTTAAACAGAAAAGACTGAGCAGGGCAGTGTAGGCGGCAATGGAAAAGGGCCAACACACAGCAAGTTTTTTTTCTTTCCAGCTGCAGACAGGGTGGGAGGTGAATACTTCTTTACTAAATTGTTTTTAACTTCCTATTTGTTTTTGAGTGCTTGTGTTATAGTCCAGTATATTTCAGTTTGTGTCATTTAAACTATGAAGGATAGTAAACCAATAAACATACCTATGATCAAGCATTAAATGTGCTATTATATTAGTGGTGTTTGTTACTGGTGTGTCTCAACTAATGTGAAATAATGCCACTCGTTTCTAACAAGTCTTGCTTGTTAGAAACATGATGGGTTTGTGATGTCACAGGATCCTGCAAATCTGAACAACCTAAGACATGTGTGGCTGCAAATGTGTTTCTATTCAGTTTTGTCACAGGAAGATGCACCACAACAATGCATCTCATATCCATCCATTCATATTTTATCTATACCCACTCAGTCCTAATAGGGCTAAAGGGGTTGCCTGAGCCTTTTTGAGCAGGTTAAGGCAGCTGAATATACTTTGTACAGGGTTTGTTTATTCAGTCTATTACTGTATTTGGACTTGTTTTGTAAATCAGTGCAACATAAATTGTGTTGTTTAGGGTCCTAAGAAAGTCGCCCCGGACCATTCAGTCCTGTAGAAATGCCAGGAAAAGTTTACAACACTGTTCATTGCAATCATTGTGAAGACAGCAGACATGACAGGGGTTAAAGCAACATGAATGGTTTCAGTTTGTCTTTACAAAAGAAGGGTTTATGAATAAGGAAGAGGACTGTTTCCCTTCTCCGTTCATGTCAAAGTGTATTTGTAAAAAACAGTGAACCCTTCAGAACCTCAACGCTGCCATGAGTGTTTGTATATAAAAGGGAAAGAGAACAGTATCACACAAAGAGGAACTATAAACTAAGAAAAGATTTATAAATGTGTAAATGGCATAATTATTTTAACAGCTTTGAGTGTTGAACATGATAACAAAAATGTCATATTGGGCTCTGAAGACTGTGCGAACAATGGGTGGGGGGTGTCATGTACAAATTTGTGCAAGTTACTTAGAAGCTGTAATCCATTACAGATTCCTTGTTACCGATATCCAAAAGTAACTAGATATACAGCATTACCTATGATAATGCAAGTGTGAATGCTGTAAACTGAACATGGCTGCTGAGGATGCTAGTGCTGATAGCTGAAAACACTGAAGCTGAGTTTGCTAAAATTGTAGCTAAATGGCAAATTAGCCTAAGAAACTGGGGAACAGTCAAATTTAACTAAAACAGCTAGCAAAATGCTAAAATATTAGTTAAACTGAAAATCAGCTTAAAGAACTGGAAAACTGTCTAATTTTGTCAAAACAGCTAGCATAAAGCTAAAATTTTAGTTAAACTCAAGCCTAAAAAATTGGAAAAATGTCAAATTTTGCCAAAACAGTTAGCGTAAACCTGAAATATTAGCTAAACTCAAAATTAAAACTCAAAAACTAAAATGTCCTAAAATTTGCATTAAAATTTAACTCTATTTACATAAAAACCTTTTGAAAGATGAATACAACGTAAAATGTGCAGTCTTTACTGAACATTTTAAAGTTTGAATGGTGTCTCTAGCTGAAATTTTGCAGTAGTTCTTTGGTTTCATAGTGCACAAAGTTTTTGAAGGATTTGAAGAATTTATCATTAATTTCCTATGATGCATATTTTGCTCAATATTTAAAAAAAAACTATACAGTATATGAATATTGATAGTGGTAGCGGGTGCTGATACACTGAAAGTGGAGCCGCCATCATTGTGTGAATGGGTGAGTGGGACTGTGTCTTTGAACCGTCAAGGAAGGTAGAAAAGTGCTATAGAAGTATATGCCATTTAGCAAAAGTACAAGCAGTAATGTCCTGAACAAGCTGAACGTTTTGAAATCAAGGTTGCTGAAATTACTGAAAGTACGAAGACATTTTTACATGCCGAAAAATGTACGGAAGAGAGCGAAAGAATCACTATGCTATTTCTTTAATGTGTGAATGCTGAGTCAGCATTTACACAATAAAGAAATAAAGAGAAATAGGATCACTATCGTGTGGATGCTGACTCAGCATTCACACAATGGCATTATTGTCACTGAATTGTAAAGCAATATGTGTCTTGTGGTACTTTTTAGTTACTTTCAACATGATACGTGTAGAAGCAGAACATATATCTAAGACCATTTAACATGAATTTATTGGGTGATAAAGTGTAATTATGACTAATTATGCTGTAGTACATATCAATCTAGTCCTGTTTAGTTTTTGGTGGATATGAACCAATGTTTTGTCAATATCTATGAATGGCATTGAACTATTTTTACAAGACAGACTTAATGAAAACTTTAAGACCAAATGCTTTATTTCCTCTTTAAGGCTCTAAGAAGGCTCTCCTGCCTTAGTTCCCTGTTCACATTCTTTGTACTACTGTGACTCTTCAATTGTTGACACTATTAACGTAATTCCAGTAGATTCTGAAGCGGGGAAAAAGCAGCTTTGGGCTGATATGCAAAACTTTACAGTGGTGCAGTGTTGCATATCAATCAGCATAAACCAGCTGATTCTTCGCAGAAAAATCAGCTTTGCGCCAATATCATGTTATGTAATGATATCAAAAGCTGTTTTTTTTAAATGTCAGAATCAGCTGATTGCCAGTTGATTGCATAAATAATTGAAGATTGACAGTGAGTCAAACAGCATGTGTTATTTAGGTATCATCTGCGACAGCTCTGGTGTTAAAGGGTTAACATGGCTTCATGTAGCAGCAACAACAGAACTGACTGGTTCTGGATTATGCTGTTAAAAATGCAAATAGACACCCTTATTAAAAAAGTGAAAATTCAATAAAAAATTAATTTAAGTGTTTTGATCAATGAAGTCCAACAGGAAATGTGTCTAAAAAATGTAAGTCAAAATTTTTAAAAAAAGAAGCTGACAAGATGTAGATTAATAATTTTGCTTATCACTTTTATTATTAAAAGTTTGGCTGAACATTTAATATGTAAAATGTTTTAAACACTTGATTAGTTATGCCTTACATGGGTGTGTTTCAAGAAAAAGTACTACTTATTAGGGACACTGGTTTTGTGTGCAAAGTTATATTGAAACAAACTTGAAACATATTCTTAAACTATGTAGTTTAGTCTGAAAAGATAAAAGTGGACATGACACTTTGGCAAAATTTTAAAACTGTAAAGGTAAAATGATCTCAAGCGCTGTGCTTCAGAAAATCAATCCAGTCCTCAACCTCAAAGGGACTTTTAACATTTCTGATGATTTTAGGTTAAAATACACTCACTGGCCACTTTTTTAGACACACCTGTCCAACTGCCCGTTCAGGCAATGTTTTATTCAGCCAATCACATGGCAGCAATTCAATGCATTTAGTCATATCGACATGGTCTAGGTGATCTGCTGCAGTTCAAAGTGAGCATCAGAATGGAGAAGAACAGTGATTTAAGTGACTTTGATTGTGGTATGGTTGTTGGTGCCAGATGAGCTGGTCTGTGTATTTCAGAAACTGCTGATCTACTGGGATTTTTCACCCACAATCGTCTAGTGTTTACAGAGAATGGTCCAAAAAGTAGAAAATATCCAGTGAGCAGCAGTTATGTGGGCAGAAATGTTTTGTTGATGCCAGAGGTCAGAGGAGAATGGTCAGTCTGAAAGAAAGACAACAGTAACTCAAATAGCCACTGGTTACAACTGAGGTTTGCAGAAGACCATCTCTGAACACACAATATATCCAACCTTGAGGCAGATGGGCTACAGCAGCAGAGGACCACACCGGGTACCACTCATGTCAGACAAGAACAGGAAACTAAGCCTGCAATTCACAAAGGATCACTAAAACTGGACAAAATTGAAAAAACGTTGAATGGTCTGATCAGTCTCCATTTCTGCTGTAGGGTCAGAATTTGGAATTAACAACATGAAAACATGGATCCAACCTGCCTTGTCTCAATGATTCAGGCTGGTAGTGGTGCAATGGTGTGGAATATATTTTCTTGGCATACTTTGGGCCCCTTAGTACTAATTAAGCATGGTTACAATGCCACAGTCTACCTGAGTATTGTTGCTGACCATGTCCATTCCTTTATGACCACAGTGTACCATCTTCTGATGCTACTTCCAGTAGGATAAGCGGCAATGTCACAAAGCTGGTTTCTTGAACATGACAATGAGTTCATTGGACTCAAATGGCCTCCACAGTCACCAGATCTCAACATAATAGAGCACCTTTGGGATGTGGTGGAATGGGAGATTGACAGCCGACAAATCTGCAGCAACATTCCTGAGGGGAAACATTCCTCAGACAGTTTGGTCCATATTCACGGGATGCTATCGTGTCAATATGGACCAAACTCTCTGAGGAATGTTTCCAGTACCTTGTGCTGTTCTTTGCCACAAAGGATTAATGTAGTTCTGAAGGCAAAAAAGGGTCCAACCCAGTACTAGCAAGGTGTAGCTAATAAAGCAGCTGTTGAATGTTAGTCATCATTGTAATCATAAATTATTTTTCTTTCTGTTTTTGACATTTTTTGTTTAATTTCAAAGCCCTGTTTTTCCATATATAAATACTTCTTTGGTGTAAATACTTCAGAACTATTAGTTATGCACCATGGTCCTGAGATGAACTACTTTGCAGTTTAATATGTTCTAGCTAGCATGGAAACCGGAGGTTTGGTGGTTAGCTATTGATCCACTTTCTGCCTGGAGCTGCATCCTAATCTCATCATGGCCTTTATTAGTGAACTCTACAGCTGAGCTTCACATGCTCTCCATTTTCCACGTCACTGTCTTTTTCTCTCATGCCTTTTGGCTCTGTTCATTTCTTCCCTTTCTCAGCTTTTTCATGCTACTTCTTTATCTGTCATTCGCCTTTGTCTCATTCATTTTCACTTTCTATTCACTTAGCGTCGTGCTCGTTAAATTTAATTTCATGTCACTTTTGTCCTCTTGATCTTCCCTTTTGCTCCTTTTCATCATCCTTCCACACTCATTCACATTTGTTACATCTCATTTTGTTCTCATTTCTCCAGGTTAATTCTCACAGACTTTGTTTTATTGTCAGTTCATTTATCTTGACTTCACTCTGTTCTCATTTGTTTCACCTTGATGTTGGATTACTTTATTTATTTTGTTCTATCTTCCTTCCACCTGAGCTTGAATTATCCTTTCTTTTCTTTTCTTGGTCCCTCTCTCCTGTCTTATCTGTTTGCCTTATTTGTTGCCAGGTTGTAACTTCTCATCTGTGTGTGTCAGCTTTACTTGGAAATTGACATTCAGGCATAAAAAAAGTTTACTCCACTCTGCTCTTCTTTCCGCCCTCCTTTTACTGCATCTAAACAAACAGCAGCTTCATATGACAATAGCTGCAGGGAGTCACAGCCATGCATTCAGTATTCAGTAATTGGGGTCAAAAGCCTTGCCAAAGGACACGGTAACTGTAAGGAAGCTATAATCAGCAGCTACCCTGCTGTCACAGGAGATGCTCTGACTAATCCATCCCAGAAACTTGTAGAACATGTCTGAAAATGTGTTGCTGGGGCTGCAGTACATCTGACTCAGCAGTTATGTCTAGAATGTAGGATTTACAAGTTTGCATGTACTTTTAATTAAAAATTGAATTATTGATGTGTTGGTGTGTAGGTATTTCCAGTAGCACTTAACTGAGGTTGCAATGTATTACATGCAAGACAAAAAGTCTGCAACTTCTTAAATTATATTTTTACAGATTCAAACTAGCCGTTGTTAGTGGGAAAATTACAAATATGAGCCTATACTTTTTGTTTTGTCACATATAAGTCACAGTTGAGGATAAGTCACCCACCCAGCAAAAGTATGCAAAAAAATCACAACTTATAAAAAAATATAGTACTTTGAATCATGTTGGATCCAAAGTAACTGTTCAAATTTACAGAACGCAAAACTATTGTTGCCAATGTTTTTCACTTGTAAATAATACTTCTGTTCAACACTAATAATAATAAAGAAGTGTTTTGATTTGTTTACCATAAAAGTTAGAAGTAAAACCACTGTTGATACCAATAGTTGTTTTTTTTTTCTCTCTCTTATTGGACACAGAAAACAATAAAGTATGAATTCAAACTCTATGTATGGAAGACGCTGAATTTGGGAGCAGACGAAATAATACTCAAAGTTTGTAAGATATTTAAAGAGCAAAATAAGTGGTGAAAAACAACCACTTTCTACTCTATATAGAATACTATAGATTTGAGAGCCTAAAGCTATAAAATCACAGTACAGGCTGCTCTGTTCTAAAAGTCTGTTAATTTGTAAATGGTTTAGTTATATTCAGTTACACCACAGAACCAACAAAATACAAGGTATTCAGCCCACTTGTGTTTGAATCCCCTCTCATGGGGGGCTGTAAATGAAAAATAAATAGAATTTGACAGAATAGAACTAATTTGTAATTCTATGTAAAGTTTTCAATTCCTATTTCTCTCCTCTAACTTTTTATGGAATTTAAACTCTGAATTTCACCTGTGAACTTTTAGTCAATTTTTCAGAAAAGCAAACATTTTTTTTTTTTCTTCTAAAGCGTTTGCAACTGCGGGACACAACACCCTCCTCTGGAATATTCTGTGTTGCAGCTAGACCGTATTTAGAGAGAACTGGACTGATTATCCCCTTCCCCTTCGGGTTCCAAAGAGAAAGTACCCTGGTCCCAGAAATCCAAAATCCCATGAACTTCTATTGAGAAATAAACAGTTACTCAGTCATCATGCTTATCAGAATAACCATTCTGGCCCTAATATCTCTTTTAAACATCTTCTTGCATTTTCTATGGTTGACGTCACTCCGATGTTTTGTCTCTATCTTTGTTGCAGCCTATGTGGGGGTGGGGGGACTAACCATTCAATACATGTCCAGTTGAAAGTAACATCACTAATAGTGTGGTCTTGTGTTTGCTCCACCTTATTGCAGTTCTAATATTCAGCTTTGTTTGTTTTAATTTCGTTTCAGTACTGAGTGTTTAGTTAAATTAAAATTATATAGATATTAGTGCTGTCAATCGATTAAAAAAGTAAGATTAATCACAATTTAGGATTGTGAATAGTCACAATGAATCACAATTTTTTACTGGGTAAATTTTATACAACGGTATGTGACTTTTGAACAAAAACATTTGCCAGAGAAAACATTTTTCCTTCATTTTTGTTGTCTGAAATGTTTTTATTTGTAAAGTGTCAATTCAGATATCCCAGAAGTGTAATTTGTGTGCAGAAAACACATCAACAGTAAGACAGACAGAACTCTGAAGAACTTTAAAGACTTTTGTCTGCAGTTTTACTCCAAGAAAACAAAGATGCTGATATACAGTCATAAGATACAAAAATATTGTTTCTGCACTTTAAATTGTCCCGGTGAATACTCAATCTGATTGGCTGCTGGGTGTTGATACGTACCTTTAAAAAGTAGTTCCAGCCAAATAGCCCAAATGTTCTATATCACTGCGCAGGCTTCTTTAAAACAAACTTATTGCTTCATCTTTTGGACAAAAACAAGCGGTAAGAGGTGAACTTTCTCTCTGAACTGATGCTTTATTGAAACTATCAGCATGTATATCGATTTTCTTTTGCCACTGAAGTCATGGTCTGCTGGCCAAGTGACGCATTCTCGTGTTACAGTGACAACGAGACCGCACCATGTATAAACTAGTTCGTTTTTTGTGAAAAAAATAACAAAAATCAATAGCTAAAAATTGACTGAATATTTATTTCTTTTGTAAGGGACCATGTTATAGGTGGAGTATTACCCAACACGAAGTGGAAAGATGTCACTTCTGACGTGTAATAAATCTGCGTTAATAAAAAAAAATGCATTCATTTTCTTTAATTAATCACGTGCTTTAATGTGTTTACGTTGACAGCCCTAATAGGAATACACTGAAATTGAAGTTTGGTCTAAATTTTGTCAAGCTAATATTTGTTACAATTATTCATCAGTTTTCACGAGTGTTTTACATCAATGTGTTGGTTATTTAGAAATGGGATCATATCTGTCTCACACAAGGCTCTCAGCTCATATCTATTTACTCAGCTGTTGGACAGGACAAGGTTAAAAAAATTTAAATACAAAAAGATTAAATGGCATCAAGTTTGTGTGAGTTGTTCTTACCAAACTCAGAGGTCAAATTGAGATCAAAGGAAAACATTTACAGAAGATGCAGACTTTGTCTCCAACAACACAAAGTTGCAAAAGAAAAAAAGTCCAAAACCAGATCAGAAAAAAACACAAACAGTGGAGTGACTACCATCACAAAAGAAGAAAATAACTATTGTGAGGACAGAAAGGAAAGCAAGAAACATACGTTGAGCGGTGACAAATTTTGACAATGCTCGTCACCGCGCACAAAATGGGAAAAAAAAATTGGTTTAGCGGTAGTGAGCTATAGCGAGCATTAATGTAGTGTAGGTTACTTCAGCAAAGGTATAAGGCGTTCTGCGCATGCGGGCTTCTCCCTGGATCCACGGTGATGCAATTTTTGGGCTTATTCGATGTCCATTTCTCCCCGCTTTTTTGACCGATCACCGGTCCCGCTCCGGCACCTCTATGACAACACCACATCAAAGTTCATCGCTGCCATAGATCGCTGCTTCAACGACCGACACCGTTCCAGCAACGCCGTGTCTGCTCATAAGACGCTAATGACAGCTCCACCGACGTTTGTGCAACGTTTAGTTGCCACTAGTGCAACACTGGCGGACCAGCGGTGGTCCAGCGTTCAAGAGTTCTCCGTTCGTCTAGCGGACCCAAGCGTCCACGAACTTGCATCTAGCAGAGCCAAACTTTGACTGGGCGTCGGTGGACGGGGGGTGAACTTTGCCGGAGCGGAGAATGGACCTCTCCTCACCACTGCAATGTTTTGAGCAGCTCAAAACATTCGGAGCGGTGGGAGGGACCCTCGAGGAACATCAGCGGTGGCTGAGCATATGCGACGTTGCTTTAACTGTGATGAACAGTCACGAGTGGTGAGTGATTTTTTTCCCCGCTCCAGGAAGGCTCCAGCAAAGTTCGGGCAGTGTGACCGGGCCCTAACGAAGCTGTGTAGGACTGTTTTTTTTTTAATGTATTATTAACAAGCTTGTAAGTAAGCAAGGTCACAATAATATCTGTTTTAGTGATCTCAGTCTGTTTTAATAGAAGTTGCAAGCAAGGTTTGGAGTTAGAAGCATTGTTAAAATGTTAACAAAGCTAATGTGGCTAACGTGTAGCGTGTCACAAACAAGTTCTAGAATTGCTGTGAACGCAATCAATAAAGTCTGACTGAGGGACGTATCTCTGACTCTGGTGTATTAACCGAGACTTTGTTGTCTCGGTTAATACACCTTATAGTTCAGAATGGCAAATACACAGTGCACTTTATAATCCGGTGCACACTACAGTGTAAAAACTACAGTTTGACTTTTTTGCATTTAAAACATAATATAAAAGTAAAAAAATACATATAGTTTCTGTCATATTCATTTTCCAAACTGCTTTATGCAAACCATTGCACCACCGTGCAGCCCCATGGACAGCATTTACATATATGTTTATATATATAAAAGCATGTATATATATATATATATATATATATATGTATATATATTATATTCGGTGGTGCAGTTGTTAGCGCTCTTGCCTCACAGTAAGAAGGTTGCATGCATGGGTTTTCTCCGGGGACTCCGGCTTCCTCCCACTGTCCAAAACATGCTTCATAGGTTAATTGGTTACTCTAAATTGTCCCTAGGTGTATCCACACCTGTGAGTGTGTGTAGGTGTGTGATTGTGGCCCCTGCAACAGACTGGCGACCAGTCCAGTGGTGTCCCCTGCCTTTGCCCATGAGTAGCCGGGTTAGGCTCCAGCAGCCCCTTGACCCCGAAAGGGATAAAACGGTTTAGAAAATTCATAAATTAATATATATAAAATCATTTACTTCATTTGTAAGTGTTTGGTGAAGAAGTCGGTTATGTTGTGATTAAAGTTTCTTGTACCCCTTTCCCACCTCCCACACGCACACAGAAACCTACAAAATGAAGAAAAAAAAGTCCAAAACATTAAGTTCTTTCTGACAAGGTAAATCTAAACATTTCAAAGTGTCTCATTAATCACGATGCAGAGATTAGATGTGCATTGTGAAAATAGAAAAGCAGGGAAGTTGAGTGGCAGACACGCAGCTTCAATTCCTTTGAGCCTTTTGAGAAACTTGAACTCCAACAAGATTTGCAGGCTCGCATTCATGAAGCAAACTATTTTTGCAGTCTTTGCCATGCATTTGCAGCTGAGACACAAAAGATGGAACAATCCAAGAGGGACCTGTGCTAGTACCTAAAGGCAGGTTTGAGATGGGACTACTGCAGCAATGGTGGCGTTTAAAAGGTTTAGTAGTAATCCTTTCAGCAACTCAAACTGTCTTGTTAGCCGCTGTAGAAATTCTGTAATTACCCCAAAGCTTTTTATAAAGTTTGAGGAACTATAGGTGTGTGAAATTATAGTTAATCGTGATCAATTAATTACGGGTATTTTAACACTATGTTTTTATTGCGTTAATCAAATTTTTGCATTGGACAGTTGTCATGTTTCAGTTTCCATGAAGTCTGTTAATGTCTGAAAATGCACACAACAAAGAGCATTATCCGGCTCAGTCATTTATGGAAAAAACAAATCTATTATTAAAACTTTGATCCTATTATACTTTTAAGTTTAAATTGCTTTTTACAAAAGCTGACAATTTAAAACCCACTGCATTGCTATGTGATGGTTATGCAGCACCCACACCAACTTCACTCTGCTCTCGCTCTTTTCTCTCTGAGAAAAGTGATTGTAGTTAAACAAAGTATCATTTCAACAAAATCCTACTTGCTGGTGTAAAGGAAAGGTTAGAAGTCTGTTATAAAAATAAAAACTTAATAAAACCACTTGTACTAGTTGTATTTTGATCTTTTACTGTTCACACTGTTACAAATTTCAATGAAAATATGGCATAAAAATATCTGAAAAACCACATGTGCAAAGCAGTGAAAGCTACTTTGCTGTGGTGACCCCTGAAGGGATAAGCTGAAAGGGGAACCACAAAATTAACTCATTACAGGTCATGAATAACTAATCACAAACAAAAAAAATAATAATAATTGCATGACAACCCTACTATTTACAGTTTTAATTTGGATTTATTTGGTTTTATGAATGCAACAGATACAAAAATCTTAACTCCTAAAATATTATTATTGGCAGTGAAGATTAAATAAACACAATCAAAAAGATGTGTTCATGCCAGCTGAAAGTCTTGTAAATGGTAGATGGTCATTTGGACAGATTTCTGTCAACTTTTAAAAACCTAGCAACATTAAAAAACTCTAACATCTTAAAATAAATTCTTGCTCTTAATTCTGTCTGGAAGAAATCATCAACCTCTGGTGCAGTTTTTTGGCTTGGTGTTATTTTTCATTGGATGAAAAAATCCTTCCTAACCCTAGAAATAAGTTCATGTGCAGTTCAAAATTGGTTCGTCTTCTAGCTCAAATGCAGGTTTTGCATTATTTTAAAGTCTGAACTTCAGCCAAAGCCATTCATATTTGGAGTCTCTGAGGGGGAGAATTTTAGATGAGGGTGAATGCTTCTGTTTGATTGTGTTATTCATGTATGGTCATGGTTGTTTTCTGTGCATTGACAAAAAGAGAAATTAATCCTTAGAGCCCATGTAGGAGAGAGATTGTCCTTTAACTCTGTTTTGAAACACGGTGTGTTTTGGCTGTAACACAAAGCACTGCATACTTCAGGTCACCTTCAAAAAATGTGTGTAGAGCCTTTCCTGCATTGGCTAATGTGTAGGCGAACTTATCAGATTTTGTTTTTTGCTGGTTGTATTTTGCTGTCTTAAACACACACACACATTTCATCTGAACACAACTGCTTGCACAGAGACAATGGGGTGCTGCAGGGATGTGGATGACATGATAATTGTTTCACTCCTTCTTGCATTTTATTTATACAGCATATGTGAGTTCTCTGTCAGTGGCAAAAGTGATCTTGTGGATATATGTGTGCAGCCATTTTTGCTTTACCTAATTATAAAGCCTATTTACAACACGATTTGCTGTCCTTTTGAAAGAAAGAATACAATTTGTTACATGATAATGAAACTGTGTTGCACAACTGTTTGTGGCAATTTCAAACTGTCTTTGTAACAGTCAGTTAGACTAGGACATTCATTTTTGATCTGGACTCATAGTAGGCAACCGTATATTTTCCAATTGTAGCCGGGGCGTTTATTTAAAAAAATGGCCAGCCGAACCGGCGTTTATTAAAGAGACCAGTGTCTATTGGAGACCAGAGTTTATTCCATCACAGACAGAATGATGATGGGTAATGGGTTCATTTTGTGGTGAAATGTGATCACAAAATGCAGACAAAACCAGTTGAACCTTTTAGGATGTATCGAAATGATGAGAACATTGTATTCTGTTCTGATCAGCACTGGCTGTGAACGTTTCTTTTCTCTTTGAGTCATCAATATTCATATGAAAAATCATATTCGCTTTCATGTCGATAATTTTCCTGGAGACAAAAACCTTTCCAGTTATCCATGTTCAAACCAGTTCTTGTAATTTGTTGTTCGCTTTCTCTGCTCACAAGGAAAACAGGCTCGCTCCTTTTCTTTATGCAGATGTCTCTGCCCTTTCACCCATCTGCTTTTGCAGCTAATTTTTTTAGCCTGTTAGCTACATGGAGGATGTCTGTGTTTATCTCATTTACAGTGCATAAAAGGCATGGGTGATGTTAAGAGATCAGGTTGATTTATTTCAAAAAGCTCTACAAACACATTAGTGATCAGGTCTCAAGGTTTGGGTTCATGAAAACATGTAAAGTCTCCCACAAGCTGCCGAGAGCTTCTCTCCCACGGTGTCTGAACGGCTGCTTCCGCTGTGTTTCTGACTCTCTGTATGGAGTTTGACGGCTCTCTGTCCCACATTAACCCGAAAGGCAAAAATAAAAACAAGAATAGCTTGTCTCGGTAGCTGGCATAGTGAGTGCGTCTTCTCCAGCTCAATAGGTCTTGCAACAGACTGTCCAGAATGTACCCACCTTCGTCCAACAGCAGCAGACTGGACGGGCTCCAGAAACCTCGCTGCCCCGGAAGGGATCCAGTGGGGTAAGAAAATTAATGAACTTCAGAAGAACTATGGATTGATCCACTATGATCACCAGGAACTCGGTTTGCTCTTTTTCTTTAGGCAGCCGTCTTCACCCTTTCATCCATCTGCTTGCTCCATTTTCTGAAATGTTTTGAAATTAACCCCAAAATATGGTTCAGATTCCTCACCAGAATGTTCTTTGGCATATTCCACCACAAAAAGTTTAAACAAAATGGAAGCTCACAACACAAAGCCACAGATACTCAACCCCCACCCTATTCCAGACTGAATACGCAGCACGCGCATAGGGTGGTGGGGGTCTGAAAGGAGCCCAGCTACTAATAGAGGCCGGTGTCTAAAACAACTTACACCTGTTAGACCCAGCGTTTACTGAGACAGGTGTCTACTAGAGACCAACCATTTTTGGAAGGTATAAGATACTTCAGTAGTCCTATCTTTACTTGTGGCCGTTCTGGGCTTTTTTAGCTGTTTGTGTTTTAGGTCATTTTCCTGTAGGGAAAGACATGAACTGCAATTTAAATGACATGATAATTAGCAAATTTCTGCTTCAGAATGCCTTCAAGGTCTTGATAATTCACTGTTCCAGTACAGATACCAGATACGCTCTGTGGTGAATGCAACAAAGCAGCTCCAGACCATTTCAGGACGTTTTCCCTATTTTACAACAGAAATGCTGTTCCTCCCGTAGCTTGCTTTATTTTTTCATCTGTAAACATAGAGCTGTTGAGCTTTCCCAAAAAGCTCCAGTTTTGTTTAATCTCTACCAATAGCTTTGGGATTTAAACTACACGCTGTGGTTAAGTTCCAGCATCATTTTCTTTTTTTATATATATAAAATTTGCTTTTATCAGTGTTGTCCTCCTTGGTTTCTCATGAAGTCGAGTTTGGCTCAAATAGCAACTGATGATGCGGTTCTAAATTACCTGATGTATTGTGACTTAAGATCCTAACCATGAGATTATGCACATAGCATGTATTTATTGGTTGTCTTTGGGCACTACATATAGAGTGAGAGAAAACATCAAACCAAAAAAATGTATAAGTTATTTGGGATTACTATGTTTTCCAGTCTTCAGACAAATGGTTTATTTGCAGCACAATTTTATCAAACTTCTTGCAACAGGAGCAACTTTTTTTTGGCTGTATTTTGTACTCACTCTCAAAGTAACTAGGCTTAATCAAACATAATACACAGTTCACAATTATCATCAAAAATGTTTAAGGTAATTTTAGAAAAATTGAAAAATAATACGTCATACTCCATATGCTAGGGCTAGAAAATGCACTTGGGTTTTTTCTCTGACCCATGTATGAAAAGTTGAGGTAGAAATATTAAAGCCATGCTTGTTCATACAATAAGAAAGAAAAAATAAAAATGATTATTTGTTGAAAACAAAAACAAGATATTTATGACAAATGTGGAGGAATAAATGATCAAATGTCATTTATTTCAAATTCCCATTCATCCATCCATCTTCTTCTGCTCATCCGGTACTGGGTCAAAGGGGCAGCAGTCTAAGCAAAGATGCCCTGACTTCCCTCTCCCCGGCCACGTCCTCCAGCTTCTCTGCGGGGACCCCAAGATGTTCCCAGGCCAGCCGACAGATGTAGTGTCTTCAGCGTATCATGGGTCTTCCCCAGGGCGCCCGGAATACCTCCCCAGGGAGGCGTCCAGAAGGCATCGGGACCAGATCAACTGGCTCCTCTCGATGTGGAGGAGCAGTGGCTCTACTCTGAGCTCTCTTCCAGTGATTGAACTTCTCACCCTATCTCTAAGGGAGCACCCAGCCACCCTACAGAGGAAGCTAATTTCAGCCGCTTGCATCCGGAACCTCGTTCTTTCGGTCATGACCCAGAGCTCATGACCATAGATGAGTATAAGAACACAGATCGACCGGTAAAATGAGAGCTTTGCTTTCCGGCTCAGCTCTCTCTTCACCACAACGGACCGGTTCAGGGACCGTATAATGGCAGACGCTGCTCCAATCTGCCTGTTGATCTCATGCTCCAATCTTCCCTCACTCATGAACAAGACCCCAAGATATTTAGATTGCTCCACCTGGGGAAAGGACACTCCACCCACAGAGAGAGGACCAACTACCTTTTCTGGTTAGGAACAATGGCCTTAGACTTAGCGGTGGTGACCCTCCCACAGCCCCTTCACACATGGCTGCAAACCATTCCAACTCATGCTGGAGGTCCTGGCTCAATGAAGTCAACAGAAAAACATCGTCTGCAAAGAGCCGAGATGAAATCCTATGGTCCCCAAACCAGACCCTCTCTGGCCCCTGAATGCACCTAGAAATTCTGTCCATAAAGACTGCGAACAGAACCGGTGATAAGGGGCACCCCTGCTGAAGTCCAACATGAACCGGGAACAGGTCTGACATACTGCTGGCTATGCAAACCAAGCTCCTGCTCCGGACATGCAGAGGCAGGACAGCCCTCAGTGAGGCTCCCAAGACACCATTCTCCCATTTACCCTTTATCATGTAAATACTAAGCCATACAGGAAATAACATAGAAAAATGAATGTGGTTCAATCTGGACCCACGTTGTGCATGAGAGGGGTAGTGATACAAAAACATTTTTTTTCAAAAACTAAAAAATGAAAAAATAAAATAATCATGTGTGATGGTTTGAAACAAGCTAATTGAGGAATACCTTGACTAATGAACGATAACTAATTTATTGCAAAGACATCAAAAATAAAAACTCAGCCGGGTCACTTTTGACCCATCAAAGGGTTAAGAATATTTTATTGTAATTGACAAATATGGTCTAAATAATAAAAACTTAAACACCATTTAGTTGTGCAATGAAAATCTGTCTATTAATATAATAAGCAAAGTCAATGCAAAAGGACACCCCTGTCAGAATTGAACTTTCACCAGAAATCAAAAGCACCTACACTGTTTTTATAGCAAAGGAACCACTCAACATTTAATTGTGAGATTTACAAATACAATAAATTTAGCTTTAAGAAAATTGTGGTTTATTCATCATCAACATGATCAACAATAAATTACATTTCTGCTCCTAAATTACACCCTTTAAAGAGTTCATTCCAAAAAAACTTTGTTTTCCTCTCCAGTGTAAAGTGTTTATTATTTAGGAGTAAACAACTATTGGATCAGCATTTCCACATTGAAATACTTCTGACATGATTCAGAGACCTCAAGGTCACACAACTTGCTTAGTAGTCATTTGTGATGTAACCTGTCACCCACCAATTAATCTTTGTTGATTTCGTGAAACAACAAATTATACAAATCTTTTTTTGTGTCTCTCTTTACATGCAGGTGTCGAGTGCATTGTGGCTTTACCTGAACCAAAGAGTCACTGGGAACCTGTTTTTGGCACCTGTGTGTTCTTGTTCTCCTTCCTTATCCCTGTGGCAATCATCAGCATCTGCTACAGCCTGATGGTTAAACGCCTGCGAAATGTTCGCATCTTGTCTGGCTCCAAGGAAAAGGATCGCAACCTGCGGCGTATCACCAGAATGGTCCTTGTGGTGGTGGCGGCATTTGTTGTCTGTTGGACTCCCATTCAGATCATGGTCCTGGCTCAGTCTCTAGGCTTTAATTTGAGCAGCCTGTACACCCTGGTGATGATGCACTTCTTTATTGCACTGGGATATGTCAACAGCAGCTTGAATCCGGTCCTGTATGCCTTCCTGGATGAAAACTTTAAGCGCTGCTTTCGTGAGTTCTGCCAACCATCTCCATTTCGCCTTGATACCCAGCAGTCAGGGAGAATGAGGAGCATGGGCAGAGAGGTGGCAGTGGTTTACAGCTGCAAGGCAGGTGATGGAGGGGAGCTAGGGGGAGGAACGCCTAATCCAGCATGACTAGGCGTGGAGTTCCCTTTAGTGGGGGCAGAACCCCCACAGAGGGGAGAGAACCATGGGTCAGGGAGTTCCAACACAGAGTTGACCCAGATCACTGCTCTCTAGCGCCACGAGCCCTCCCGTCCCCCAACTAGGAGACTGGCCTGGGGCGGGGGGGAAGGAGAGGAGGAGAATGGAGTTGAAAGAAAAAGAATATAGGACAAAAATTATGGACATAGCAACCATAGGTGCAGATAAACAAGTTGTGCTGAATGCCTTACTGATACTGGTAGTGGATCAGTGTGTAGCTTAGCCTCATATTTCCAGATTAAAACGACTTTTATTCTAACTTCGATAAATGGGACAACATTTTGCTTTTTGGGAAACAGAGCTTACTGTAATGCAAAATAAACTTTGCTAGAATCAAACATGTCTCTTAAAGTATTCAAGGGAGGAAAAGACATTTTTTTCCAAGCAGACAATAATCCTGCAAACCTGGAAAAGTGCCCAACTCTGCACTCGGGGAAAGTTTGATGCAGCAAGTGTTTGATCGTCAAAGAATCAATTACAGCAGAAGATGCTAAGTAATTCTGAGTCACACTGCTGTGATAGTTGCATTCAGAGAATAAATAAAGTTGGATGGGAACAAAGCAGCAGAAGAAAGTGTGTGTAGAAATGTTTGAAATGAAGAATGAAGACATTTACCACGGTTTACTGGGCGCTATCAGGTTTGAATATAGTTGGTGTGAAACACTTCAACCACAAGTGTTGGATAAGAAGCTTGGCGGCATATACAGATTTATGTGTGGGGTGCTTCATGTTGGACTGAAAATTGTGTGTTTATAGTAAAATGCTGCTGAGCCCTTGTGTATAAAAATACCTTTCCAGGGATAAGAATCATAGTTTTCAGTTTTGGCAGGAAGCTGGATGCAAGATGTAACAAATGCTGGCACAGACGGAGGAAAATTACCACTGAACAATACTTCCTGAACTGCGTACCTGGAACCATCTTGAGTCAAATAAATATCACCACTTCATTTGAATTTTTCCAGGTACTGTGCTAAAAAAAGATGATTTTGTGTTAAGAAGTGGTTATTTAAAGATGTATCGATCGCTGATGTGAATTTTCAGTGTTTGTTTTGGGAATTGCATGAATCATTATATCAAGGGCAGCTTAAACTGAACAAAGACGCACAAAACATGAAAATGGTTATGGATTATTGTCACATTTAAAGGCACAATGACACATTACCACTTTTTGTGCTTTTGTGGTGATCTTTACACAAAAACAGGTTAATTGACACAGACTTAAAAAGTGCAGTTTCCAGTGTCAGTTTTACAAGTAGCACCTATAGTTTGCCATAAAATGTCTAATGGCAAGTTTATACTTCATAGCGATCATCCATTGCATCAGTCGTATCCAGAGTTGTACAGTCTAGTTCATACTAATCTTGGCTTGTTTGATTGCAACTGTCCGTGATAACTGTGATGAACTTCTGAGTGGCATTTATACTTTTCAAGCAACGTGATCATTTCCAGCTTTTATTTTTAACATGAATGACATATTGCTCATACACTTGCTGCAGTCACGCTGAGGCAGAGGAGTGTGGTGTGTTCATCCACTAAGCAGAAGCAGACAATACGGAGGCAGGGAAAAAAAAAAAAAAAAAAAAACAAAGAGGTAAATTGCATTGCATTCTAGTGCAAAATACAACATGAGATCTAAGATCTTTCCAGTCTTGCTTTATTTTCTACCTTGTCCGCTCTGTCTCACTCTGTGTGAAGTGAAGTATTTCCTGTTTTCAAGTTTTCATTCTCTTCAGTGTTAAGACATTTTTTTTTGACAGAGTTGCTCCATAATTGCGAACCCTAGTTGCTCCAAATAAATTCATATTAAATTACATGATTTCCATATGATTGCACTACAGCCGTAAAATTCCAGTCACGGGTAACGTCACCAGCAGATGTCACATTCTGCAGTGACTGGGGCAAATGTGCTCTGATGGCTGTGCAACCACTGTGACGCGAGCAATTACAATGGAAGTATAAACTGGCCCTAAGGTTGGGTAAAAAAAATACTAGCATTTTGCAGTTGGTTCAAGCACTGTGGACTTATGAGGGCTCTCATACTGGCTAACAAAACATGTTTAATATCATAGACAAAACACTGGTGAGTGTATTGTGTTAACATTGATGTGGATCACTTCACATCAACAGCTAGGGGGCGTTGCCACTGTAGGAGTCATGAACTTCAGCACAGCAGTGGTCGTAAGAGGTGATGATGCTGTGACCCCCACTTCAAGGGACAAAGGGGCTTTCTCTCTTTCTCTCTCCTTGGTGTCTTAAGTGGAAATCAGCCCTGAAATATATATATATATATATATATATATATATATATATATATATATATACAACTCATCAGTCGAAACATCTTAAAACAGATTCCAACTCCACAATTTTAATCCAATACCAGTTTTGTAAAACTCTGTAAGATAAGCAAAGATGACATGAAGTATGACAAATAGTAAATAAAATGCGGCTCACATATATATATATATATATATATATATATATATATATATATATATAAATAAATGTGTGTGTGTGTATGTTTTTGTTATCACTTTAGGCACATAGACAAGACTCGCAAAGTTGAATTAACCTCAGTTTAAGATCTGATGATGAACAAACCTTTCAAACCCATGTAAATACATTTTCTTTCAAGTATCTCTTAGTTTTAGTAGTGAAATTGTGTTTCCGTGAATAGAAACATAAAATGTTGTAAGAAAATAAACCAACAATAGTTCAGTTTACTTCCAGTTGCCTAGTGTCAGTTTTCACAGTATTGAGAGGATTGTCATCATTTTCCTGCAATCTCGTGTGCAGCTGATTAGCTGAGAACTGTCCAGGCCTTTTATGCTGTGAATGTGCATTTCCTTTTAGGGCTGACATCCACATTAGTTTAATATTTGTGTCCTATCACAGTATTTAGACAAGTGTAAACTGATACGATGTCTCCAGTTAAACTTATGTTTTGCTAAAATGCTGTTTTTAAACGAATGTCGGGAAAGCACTATTATATGAGTTGTGTCTGAATTCCTTCACTACTCATTACATAGTACAACTGCCATTTTTTAGAGCTGTCAAATCTACAATTCCAAAATCTGGTGCCCCAGAAATTTCCCAGAAGTCTCTGTAAAAAAATACGTTGTGCATCAGTGCTCACAAGACTGGCAAATATACAGTGGATACGGAAAGTATTCGGACCCCCTTAAATTTTTCAGTCTTTGTTATATTGCAGCCATTTGCTAAAGTCAATTAACTTCATTTTTTTCTTCCTTAACGTACACACAGCACCACCTATTGACAAAAAAACTGAATTTGACATTTTTGCAGATTTATTAAAAAAGAAAAACTGAAATATCACATGGTCCTAAGTATTCAGACCCTTTGCTCAGTATTTAGTAGCAGCACCCTTTTGATCTCATACAGCCACGAGTCTTTTTGGGAAAGATGCAACACGTTTTTAACACCTGGATTTGGGATCCTCTGCCATTCCTTCTTGCAGATCTTCTCCAGTTCTGTCAGGTTGGATGGTAAACGTTAGTGAACAGCCATTTTCAGGTCACTTCAGAGATGCTCAATTGGGTTTCAGTCAGGGCTCCGGCTGGGGCATTCAGGAAACAGTCACCGAGTTGTTGTGAAGCTCCTTAGTTATTTTAGCTGTGTGCTTAGGGTCATTGTCTTGCTGGAAGGTGAACTTTCAGCCAGTCTGAGGTCCTGAGCACTGGAGAAAGTTTTCGTCCAGGATATCCCTGTACTTGGCCGCAATCATCTTTCCCTCAATTGCAACCAGTCGTCCTGTCCCTGCAGCTGAAAAACACCTCCACAGCATAATGCTGGCACCACCATGCTTCACTGTTGGGACAGGTAATGAGCTGGGCCTGGTTTTCTGCAAACAAACTGCTTAGAATTAAGGCCAATCTCAATGTCTTCTTATTTCTCACCATCTTGGAGTCCTTCAGGTGTTTTTTAGCAAACTCCATGTGGGCTTTCATGGGTCTTTGGATTGAGGAGAGGCTTCAATCGGGCCACTCTGCTATAAAGCCCCGACTGGTGGAGAGTTGCAGTGATGGGTGACTTTCTGCAACTTTCTCCCATCTCCCGACTGCATCTCTGGAACTCAGCCAGAGTGATCTTTGGGTTCTTCTTTACCTCTCTCACCCAGGCTCTTCTCCCCCGATACCTCAGTTTGGCTGAACAGCCAGCTCTAGAAAGGGTTCTGGTCATTCCGAACATCTTCCATTTTAGGATTATGGAGGCCATTGTGCTCTTAGGAACCTTACGTAGAGCAGATAGTTTTTTTTGTAACCTTGGCCAGATCTGTGCCTTGCCACAATTCTGTCTCTGAGCTCTTCAAGCAGTTCATTTGACCTCAAGATTCTCATTTGCTCTGACATGCACTGTGAGTTGTAAGGTCTCATTTAGACAAGTGTGTGGCTTTCCTAATCAGGTCCAATCAGTAGAATCAAACGCAGCTGGACTCAAATGAAGGTGTAGAACCATCTCAAGGATGGTCAGAAAGAAGAAATGGACAGCACCTGAGTTAAATATGAGTGTCACAGCAAAGGGTCTGAATACTTAGGATCATGTGATATTTCAGTTTTTCTTTTTTACTAAACTTGCAAAAATGTAGGAAATTTTGTTTTTTGTCAATATGGGGTGCTGTGTGTACATTAATGAGGAAATAAATTAACTTCATTTTAGCAAAGTGATAAATGATTTTAGCAAATGACTGCAATATAACAGAGTGAAAAATTTAAGGGGGTCTGAATATTTTCCATACCCACTGTAAATAACAATGCTTTGCATTTCAACAATTTTGTATGTATAATTTAAAAAATAATAATAATAATAATTTATATATATATATATATGTATACATTTTTTTTGTAAACCATCCAAGTTTTCATCTTCAGAATACAGTGAATTCCTAAATGGTCTTTTTGTAAATTGTTTGCATTTATTGTTAATACTTCGGGAAGTAATTTCCATTACAAAAAAAATTGGAACATGGTGTTCAATTTGCTTTTTAAATCCAGGGCACTAGATAGGCCCTCACTATATTGATTTTTTAGATGTTATGTGAGGAAATTTGGACATAGCCATAGTTTGGATTCCTACAATTTCTTTTCTTTTTTTTCCATCACATGTTACTATTTACTTTAAGTTCTTTTTTTAACCTTCATATTCTCTATGACCTGGCATTGCCTTAAATATTGAGTGAAGTGTTAATGAAGGTTGTTATCTGGGTGAGTCTAATTTGTTCTAGTTGTAATGGTGCTTCGCAGTAAATTTTTACTAATCCTGACCTGTCTTCATCTACTCTGAGGACCCCAAGCATTTGGCCAAAGAACAATTTGCAACCCATTGACCAGCGACTTCAATATGAGTTCTGATAACTTTGTGACTGTGCTTACTTCGGTAACCTTGATGATAAAGTGTTAAGCGAGTCTTATGAATACTAGTCTTTTGTACAGCATATATAAAATTGTGTAGGAAAAGCATCAAGCTAGCTTTGACTGGATTCATCTTTATAAAATTGATACAGCTTCAAGGCTTTATGTGAGTAAATGTTACTGTAAACCTGTTCAAGAAACAGAATTTAGTATTTCTGATGTTTCTCCTTTGTAGCTGAAGCTAAAAAAGATAAAAGACTTTTTAAGCACACAGTCATCAAAGTTCTGCTGTCTGTTAGCATTGATGGACATTTGTTATTGTCATCTTCCAATTTAACATTTAAACTTTTTCACTTGTAAAAACAAATCATCCGTAATGGCAGAAATTTTTACCACCCCTTGCATCAGAGCGCAGGGGTCTGATTGCTTTTACTTGTTTACATTTTACAGACCACATGAATGTCAAAAGAAAACCTATTAAGAATCCAAATCATTGAAAAAAAAGACGTTGATGTTGTTATAATAAATAGTATTGCCGAATGAGAGAAAAAAAAAACTGTGTTGTTTTAGTTCCTTTCTTGATTTTTTTTCTTTTTTCTTCTGTGTGACAAGCTACCTGGTAAATCAGTGTGTTATTTGTGTACTGCATTTTGCTCACTGCCTAAGTCACCAATTTATTCAAGACTTTAAGTTTATAACTAGGTTCATAAAAAGATAAAACAATTTCAAAGAAGAGTTTTGCTGGTAATGTGAATAATACTTTTGATTGATTTGTTTTGTGTGTTTTTTTTTTTTTCAATTTCTCACGTACAAGTTGACTCATACAAAATGGGTGCCATTCAGTATTTTAACTTTTTAAGATCTTGTTTGTGGCTTAAGATTCGAGTTAAGGAACAACTTTAAATTGAGTTCCAACTATCAACTAACTACCTAAAGAGAAGATGTCCCTAACCTCACTCTGACTCAACTTGTACGGGTGGCAGAGCTTCTTGCATCAGCTGACTCAGGTGATGCAGCTGTCTGAACTTTCTTGTTTCTGTTCAGCATATGGCAGAATGAACTACTGTGATAGCTGGCTTGTTGTCAATGCATAAAGTGTTTTGCTGAAGCTTGAATTCTAAATTGTATACTTTTCTCTGTTCATCAAATAAATAAATATGTAAATAATCGTTGTCTTACATTTTTTCTTTAAATATTCTGTTAAAAATGATCAGTTGAGCTTTAGGATTTCACAGCTGAACAAATCTCTAAAGTTATGTCTCCATATTTAAAGCAAAAGCAGAAAACGTGTGCAGCTACTGAACCAAATCCTGGAAGCTGGTTTCAGAAAGAGGCAATTTATGTTTATGTCAGCATAAATGTTGACTAAAAGAACAGAAAAGTGCTCAAACACAACTCAGACCAGAAAAACCCTTTCTGCAATAATATGTTCTACGTCCATAGAAGCTGGAGCAAACCTCCTGGAGAATATGAAACTCATCCCTTCATTAGCTGAGGTGTGATGGCTCAGAAGAACTTCACCATCCCACTCTTTGTTCGAGTCCACCTCCAGACTGGGATCATTGTGGGTCTCCTGAAGAAATAAAACATCAAGGTGTTTGGCCCTCTTGGTCTCAAAGAGCAAAGCTCTCTTTAAGGGCTCCCTTGCATCATGAACATTCAAACTCCCCACTTTAAAGGAATCCATAATATTACAGGGGGAGAAAACAACAAAAACTAAGGAAAGTAAACAAAATAATGAACCCATCATGAATTCAAAGACCAAGTTGTTGACAGTCTTTTGCATCTGTTTCGTCAGTCTGTAAACTTCCTGATCAGTCAGATCAGACTCATCCCTGTGTTTGATGAGGTGCTTAGCAGACACATAAAAACCTTTCACATCAGGAAAATATGAGGGAATGGTCAGCTTCCTAAAGCCTTTGGTTTGTTGCAGAAAAAGTCTGAACATCTGAGCAGGATACAGTTTCATGTCCTAACAGAGAGCAAGGATCTGCTCAGAGGCAGTTCACTGCAGTCAGACACAGGCGCTGCCTCCTCTGCGACCGCCAGTCTGTGGGTTTTGACACTCATGTCTGCAAAGACAGAGCTTTCGTCGTGTCAAAGAGACCTCCAACTGCCCCAATACACGCACCTCAAAGTCATTAGCACCCCCTCCCCTACACACAACATCACCTACCGTGCACTCCATAGACTCACCCACACTGTTACGGGCGGAGTTCAAAAACCCAGACGCAGAGAAGGCTTGGACACAGAGGGATAAGTTTGGATCTTTTTTCATTACAGGAACACAAGATCACCTAAGCACACAAAACACTCCAACACAGGGAACAGAAACACACTGGCTTGACAAACAATCAATTAAACAGGCGGCAGCTGTGAAAAACCTCCAGCAGGAGACACAGGTGAGAGGGAGGAGAGGGAGGAGAAAAGGAACACAGACCTGCACAGAACAGGCAGTGAAAGAAAAACCAAAACTACAACAAGATGAACATGTCATAACAACCCCCCCCCACCCCCACCCCCCCAACGTCAGGCTACCAGAGGAGTTGACCAAGGAGTTGTGGGCGTACTCAGCCCACGGAAGCTGCCTGGCCCACTTGCCAGGGTTTTTAGCACACATGGTGGTCTCCAGATCCTGATTAAAACGCTCCACCTGGCCATTGGTTTGAGAATGGAACCCTGAACTCAAACTAAGAGTGACCCCCAACAACTTGCAGGACTCCCTCCAGTGGTCTGCCACAAACTGGGATCCATGATCCGAAACGATGGTGGTAGGTAGTCCATGCAGTCGAAACACGTGCCTGGACAGCACCTCCGCTAACTCTTTGGCGGTGGGTAATTTTTGCAGGGGAACTGCGTGGGCTAACTTGGAGAACCTGTCGATGATTGTCAAAATCACCGAAAAACCCCTGGAGTTCAGGAGCCCTGTTATGAAATCCATGGCGATATGGGACCATGGTCTGGAGGGCACTGGGAGAGGCTGTAGGAGGCCGGCAGGAGGCTGTCAGGGCACTTTCACACTAGCGCACACAGGACATGAAGAAACAAACACCCTGATGTCGGAGGCCATTGTGGGCCACCAAAAACGCCGTCTAATCAAGAAGACAGTTCGAGTGACTCCCGGGTGGTAGGCCAAACGCGAGCAATTACCCCACTTTAGCACTTGGGAACGGAGACTCGAGGGAACAAATAAACAATGTGCCGGGCAACCATCCGGAACAACAGAGACGCTGGACGTGGAGGCTTTGACCCTCCACTCTAGGGCCCACCTTGTGGTAGCCAACACCATGTGTTGAGAGAGGATGCTACTTTCTTGCTCTGACACCATGGGTTCACTCTCCTCCTGGTGTTATCGGGACAGCACATCCGGCTTGATGTTCTTGCTGCCTGGCCGATAGGACAGAGAAAACCTAAACCGGTCAAAGAACAAAGCCCATCGGGCCTGGTGTGAATTGAGTCTCTTGGCAATCCTTATGTACTCGAGGTTTTTGTGATCCGTCCACTCAAGGAATGAGCGTTCGGCGCCCTCCAGCCAGTGGCGCCACTCTTCAAGGGCCAATTTGAAAGCGAGGAGCTCTCTGTTTCCTATGTCGTAGTTTCTCTCTGCAGGAGTGAGCTTGCAGGAGAAATACGCGCAGAGGTGTACTTTGTTGTCAGACGCTCTCTGGGACAACACTGCACCCACCACTGTGTCAGACCCATCTACCTCCACAATGAATTCTTTAGAGGTGTCAGGCTGAACCAGGATGGGAGCCACAGAGAAACGTCTTTTTAGCTCGGCAAACGCCTTGTTGGCTTCATCTTCCCAAAGGAAACGTACCTTCTTTGATGTTAACTTTTGGAGTGGTGCAGCAACTGTACTAAAGTTCCTGATAAAACGTCTGTAGAAATTTGCAAACCCAAGGAAATGCTGGAGCTGTCTCCGCCCATTTGGCTCAGGCTACTCTAAGATGGGTTTCACCTTGGCACTGTCCATCTGAACGAAACCTGGAGAGATCACATGTCCTAGAAATGCTGTCTTGGTGGTGTGGAACTCACATTTCTGGGCCTTACAGTACAGTTGATTCACCAGGAGTCACTGAAGCACGGCTCTTACATGCTGCAGGTGCGTCTCGGAGTCTAGTGAGAAGATTAGAATGTCGTCAAGGTAAACAAAAACAAACTTATTGATCATGTCGCCAAGGACGTCATTTATGAGGCACTGAAACACAACTGGGGCGTTTGTTAGCCCAAAGGGCATAACCAGGTACTCGAAATGTCCGCTGGGTGTGTTGAAGGCTGTCTTCCACTCATCTCACGAGGGTACGTGTTGCGTACTGTGATGTTGTTTAGTCCTCTGTTGTCAATGCAAGGGCGCAACCCACCATCACGTTTACCAACAAAAAAGAAACCTGTCCCCGCTGGGGAGGAGGAAGGACGGATGATTCCTGACTGAAGACTCTTGCAGGTATTGGTCCATCGGCTCTCGCTCAGGAGGGCTTAAAGGGTACAGGTGACCTTTGGGTGGTTGAGTTCCTGGGAGCAGGCCGATGGAGCAATCGTAGGGGTGGTGTGGAGGAAGGGCTTTAGCCCGAGTCTTACAGAACACATCACCCAAGTCATAGTAAACAGGAGGAACCCCTCCAAGATCAGGGGGTTCAGGAGTGTGCGTGTTCTGGACAGAAGAAAGTAAGGCAGCAGCATTCAAACAGTTCAACAAACAAAATGGGCTCCAAGACAAAATCCTACCGGAAACCCAATCAATGTGAGGGATGTGTCTACACAACCAAGGGTAGCCCAAAATCACAGGCGGCTTCATAGTCTCAACTACAAAAAAAGACAACATTTCATGTTTTCATTTCATGTGATTACCAGACACTGTCACTCTCACAGGAACTGTTCGAGCAGAAACTGTGAATGAGAGACCCGTTAAAGACATTGATAACCAGAGCAGCAGGCAAGGACTCTGTGGGTATGTTTAGCCTGTCCACCACATCTTGAGATATCAAGTCCCCATCAGACCCAGAGTCAATAAGAGTCTCGAACTCACCCTGCTGCAGGTCACAAGCTACCAGAATCCTTGTTGGAGGTCGAGAGGGCAAAGAAAACAGGGAAACATGGCTCACCAGTTCCCCTCTCACTAGGGAGCCCTGGTGTTTGCCGAACAGCTTCTGACAAAGTGGCCGACACAACGACCAGCCATGCGTATTTGACGTTCAGTCTGGGAAAGTTTTCCCAAACCCACCTGCATGGGTTCAGGCGGCGACTCAGAGGATGGGATCCCGTTGTCGGGCTGCTGGTGGACAGAGACTGACGGAGTCACCCGCTGCCGTTGGAGACGTGCCCCAAAACCAGGAATGGGTTGCTCATGGGTCCTCTCCCTCATGCGTCGGTCGATCCGAGTAGCGAGGTCGATCAAAGCCTCCAGGTCCTCTGGCACCTTTCTTGCCGCCAGCTCATATTTTACAGAGCTGGAAAGTCCTTGGAGGAACACGTCCAGAAGCGCATCATCAGGCCAATGGGTGCTGGCAGCCAGGGTGCTGAACAGTCCTTAGTTGAGTGGAAAAGGCACTGAAGGATCTGCAGTGAGGCGCCGACCGATCCCACTTAGCCAAACCCCATTATTTTACTATGCCCGTCAAAAAACTCAAGGCATAGGCCACTTTGCTCCTCTCAGAGGGAAACTCACTGGGGTTAAAATCGAACTGGAGCCGACAAGAAGCAAGAAACGACTGGCAATCCTCCGCCGTACCACTGAACTGTTCAGGAGGGCCAAGTCTTGTTTGTCGGGGCGAGGGCTGTTACAGACGTTTCAGGCGGCCACGGAGCTCCATCATCCCAGACATACAGCCACGCAGGTCCTGGGCGATTTAAGCCATCCCACCATGGGAAAAGGCGACATCTGCTGGGGGCAGGGGAACACCACAAGCCTGAGCATGCTCTGCTGGGTCTGTCATGTTGGTTGGAGCGTGATGTTACGGGCGGAGTTCAAAAACCCAGACGCAGAGAAGGCTTGGACACAGAGGGATAAGTTTGGAGCTTTTTTAATTACAGGAACACAAGATCACCTAAGTACACAAAACGCTCCAACACAGGGAACAGAAACACACTGGCTTAAATAGACAAACACACAACCAACTAAACAGGAGACAGCTGTGAAAAACCGAGCAGGAGACACAGGTGAGAGGGAGGAGTAAAGGAACACAGACCTGCACAGAACAGTCAGTGAAAGAAAAACCAAAACTACAACAAGATGAACGTGTCACACACGGTCTCCGGCCCGCCCTTATCCACGCAAACATTGGCACCATTGGAAGCATCCACCTCAGAAACCTCACCATCAACTTCTAACTCATCCACCACTTAAGTGACACCAAAACGTCCGCCTCTGTTAAAAACTCTTCCTCAACAACGTGACTCAACCGTCAACCTCACCATCTCCACTCATACCTTCTGCATTCTTGGCGCTCTCACCAGACTCGCCCTCCGGCTGAGGTCCTTCCTTCACTAATGCAGAAGAAGCCACCGGGTCCTCCAAAGCAACTTGACAAGGTACGGGCGCAGGGTTCAACGCACTGCTCGCACTGAACTTCACCCACGGCACCTGCCGATGCTGCGGCCACGTCCCCCGAGGCAGGAGTGGCACGGTTTGGACAGACTTTCACCAAATGTCCCTTATCGCCGCAACCAAAACATTTAAGAGTGGCAGAGGTAGCAAAACGTACGTAATCACATTCATCCACACACACACCTTGAACACAGAGTTAAAGTCTTCTCTTTTGTTACTGAGGATCATGAAAACCTGCCTGCAGTGAGAAACGATGTGTTTCAGCTGGAGGGGACTTACAGCCAGACAAAACTTTAGGTACAGGTGACATCACCTTCCCGTGCTTGGTTAGCTCACGCAATAGAAACTTGTCACTAATAAATGGGGGAGGGGTGTTGGATAGTGTGATCTTGGTTACAGACAAAGAGAGCTGCATGACAGGTTCAAACACACCGTTGTTGGAGATGCCCTTCTCAACTAGAGTGTCCCCCTGGTCAACCTGCTCTAAAAATAAAACAATCGCACCATTCATTTGGGCATCAGATTTAACTAATGCATGCCTTTAACTGATGTATGCCCATGGCTATAGCCACCTCCTCCACACTGTGGAGAGAGCCAGCACCTGTTTTAATGTCGTGTTTCCTGGTAAATGAAGTGAGAGCCATGGCATTCAGAAAATGCCACCAGCTCCACACCCACCACCAGAGAAAAACCCTCAGAAAACCTTCCAAAAACACAACAAAACCAAATAAATTATCCCCCAAAAAACCAAGCTCCTAAATATCAACACCAATGTGAAAAAAGGGAAAGAAAAAGTAGAAAAAAGATAGTCAAAGTCACAATCTCCGTAGCTCCTTAACTCCCTCAACCCTCCTTCAAGAAGAAGAAGAAAAAGAAGAAGAACGTGGTATTCTCAGCAATTGATTGATCCTATACATCAGCTTTTCCAAAACCTGGTCCTGGGGGCCACTGCCTTGCATGTTTTAGATGTTGCCTCACTCCAACTCACCTAATTCAAATGAATGACTCGTTATCAGGCTTTTGCTGCTTGGTAACGAGCTGATAATTTGAATATGGCATGTGAACTGTGAGGGCATCTAGAATATGCAGGCCAGAGGGACCCCGGGACCAATATTTAAAAAAAATTAAATTAAATTAAAAAAAACACTTCTGCAAAGGATACACTTTACTAGGACACCTATTGCACATTATCTATTATGTTCCAAAAGCTCCATATCCCTGCTGGCTCAGGTGTCAAAAAAGGAGGGGACTGGTGTAAAAGTTGGTTGTGTAGACAACATATCTAGACCCCAGGTAGTCTCTGTTGAGCAGACTAGTGACAACATCAAAAGAGAGTCCCTTTCCTGATGCTGTCTTGGACTTCCCCATGTAGAGCCTGCAGTCAATGGTGTAGCCATTTATGTCTGCTATCACAAAAAACTTCAGCCTCCATTTTGTTGGCTTGGCCTTCATATACTGCTTGATGCCAAGCCTGGCTTTGGTCCCAACCTTCCTCTCATCCACTGAAAGGTGCTTTTGTGGGTGGTAGATGGCCTTGTAGTTCATGTAGATCATCTACATGAGAGGTCTAACACAGTGGAGGTGGTCATAATCTTCTGTGCTCTTCTCCTGCTCATTTTCCTCCTCTTTCTCTGGGTCGCTGATATGGAGACTAGATAAAATGGCCGCAAACCGATCTTGTGTCATGACCGTGGCAGGGATTGGCACATGAAAAATTGTGCTTTGACGCCAAAAGTCAGTCATCTTTGGTAAGTTCAACACTGACGTGTACAGCAGCAGGCCAATACATTACTTAATTTCTTCTGGAATCATTTTAGTCCAGGTGAACTTCTTCCCTTTCTCCTGGTTTTTGACTGGATTATTGTTTGTGTTTTCAATGAGTCTGAAAACGGCAGCATCAAAAAGTGGCAAAATATTTCACCTGGTGATGGATTTCCACAATTCAGAGGTAGTTGGACACCTGGAATTTGTCTAGGTCAGGGATGGACAACTTCAGACCTTGAGGGCAGAATTCCTGCATGTTTTACAACAAACCATGCTCTGGCGTGTTCTAATTGACTGGACACACCTGATGCAGGTAATCAGTCATGAGCAGGGCTTGGATATCTTGAAATCATGCAGACTCTGCGACCTTTGAGGCCTAGAGTTGCCCATCCCTGGTCTAGGTATCTATCTCGGTGGGTGAGGGTCTCCCTTATCATGCTCTTCATCAGTCTTCCACCTTTGATAATGTGGTCAGCGGCTTTGGTCTCTGACCACATCACTGGTTGTTTTCCTCTTCAGCCCTCCAGCACCTCATCACCACCTCCACCGCCCCTACAGGCCCTAACAGGATGCAGGACACTTGAAGAAAAAAGGTATTAATGTATTGTGATTTCTCAGCATAGTTGTCCCTGAACAGACGAAAATATAGGCGTATAATATTTGATAATTTTAAATATACCATAAGCACGGGATATTGACAGCAAAGCAGGATGTGTCAGCTTTAGAAACTGCTGGAATTTTTCAGATATAATTTTTCTCTCAATTTGATAACTTGGGATGGCAGTAGCTCAGGTGGTTGAGCAGGTCAGCCAATGATCAAAGGATTGGCGGTTTGAATCCCTCTCCCTCCAGCCAACTGTTGTTGTGTCCTTGGGCAAGGCACTTTACCCTCCATGCCCCCAGTGTGTGTATGAATGTACCGCTGATGGTCAGAGGGGCTGTTTGGCATGCACTGGCTGCCCCAGGGCAGCTGTGGCTACATCAGTAGCTTACCATCACCAAGTATGAATGAGGTGTGAATAAATAATGGATATAAATTGTAAGCACTTTAAGCATCTGGAAAAGTGCAGATAAATACAATCTATTATTATTCACCACTGCCTTTGACAAAAGCTGACAACAAGGATATTGCTGTTGCCAGAGGGAAAACTCCACCTTCTAAGAAATTATTTTCACCATTAAAAAAAACAAAACAAAGATTTTATAGAGAGAGAGATTGAAGATTGACTACAGCCGATAGTCATGGTTCTTGTTGTCTGCCCTAGCATTTAAAGCATAACTAGGATATTGTAAGGAGTGATCTTTGCACAAAAACACCTAAGATTCGTGACATTGGAGAAACAAAGGGTAAAAAAGAAAAACAAATTGATTCCAGCTTTTATTATTGCAGTTGGTTCAAAGAAGCTCTTTCATAAAATCAATATCTTATTGAAATGGTTTGAGAGCTATACTGACCTTTGGAGTTTTGCTATACCAAATGATTTGTTGGTCTCCCATGGCAGATTAATCCTCCATGACGAGTTAGACTAAAAAGAGTTCAAATGTGTCTATTTTAGAATCTACATTAACCTAACTCACACTAACCGAGACCTGCCTCTGGAGCTTGGTAAAGAGGCTGAGTTTGGGAGACTGGACAATACTGGCTAAAGATAATGGCTTGGCTCCATGTACAAGTTGGGGTTTGAAACCTAATTCACGGAAACAGGTTGGACTGTCTTACACTCCAGAGCTGCCAATGATGAGAGGGAGGGAACTGGTGTGGGTTTGCTCAAAACTTTAGCCATCAATTGTTGAGGGTCACTCCCATGAACTTGGATTCCAGAGTCGTCAGTGTTTGATTCAGTAGACATCCACAGACTGTTAAGGAAATGGAACGCTGCCTTCAGAGCTGGAGATGAAGCTGGTCTGAGAACAGCCAGAGCCAACCTGTCACGTGGCATCAGGGTGGCCTAAAGGGAGTACCCTCAAGACAACAGCTGGCCACTTCAAGGACAGCAGAGACACCAGGAACCTGTGGCGGGGGTTTCAGACCATCACATACTACAAACCAACCCCACAGACCTATGACAGCACCACTCCTCTGCTGGACCTGGCTATGTCTTGAGAGACTGTATTGATGAGCTCACAGATGTCCTCAACGTCATCTTCAACTTATCACTGAGCCAGACTGTTGTCCCCACATGCTTCAAAGCCACCACCATCATCCCAGTCCCAAAGAAGTCATCTCACTCCTGCTACAGCAACAACCGTCCGATTGCTCTTAACCCCATTTTCATGAAGTGCTTTGAGTGGCTAGTCATGCAGCACATCAAGTCTACCCTCCCCACCACTCTGGGCGCAAGCACATAATGCGTTCGCACACGCGATCCCGCACACACTCACTGACATACAGCAAACACCTTCCATAGGCATAATCCTCCTTCTCAAACCAGGAAAAGATCCCACAATTCCTTCAAGCTATCACCCTATTTCTCTAATTAACACAGACATAAAAAAATATTTGCAAAGCACTCGCGCAGAGAATAGAGAAAAAAATCACTCCTCATATAATTCACCATGATCAAACTGGATTCATCAAAGGTAGACACTCAAGTGACAATGTCCGCAGACGTGTTAACATAAAAGATTTTGCCACTATTAAAAACCAGGAAATGACCATACTCTTGTGGAATGCTGAAAAGGCATTTGACAAAGTAAATCGGAAGTTCCACATTGCTGCCCTCCATAGGTTTGGGTTTGGGAAGTCCTTCATTGATTGGATTAAAATCTTATATCACAACCCAATTTAAACCCAACCCAACCCAGTTTTAAACAAACAGACTTCTGACAGTTTTTTTTTTTCTTGGAAGAGGGATTAGGCAGGGTTCCCAACTCTCCCCCTCTCTTTTTGCTATATTTATTGAACCTCTGGCTGCAGCAATAAGACAGCGTGAGGGCATTAAAGGAATTCCAACAAAACACAGCCATTATAAAATTAGTCTTTATGCAAATGACATATTACTTTTTCTAAGTATTTCACATTCCATTAGTGAAACAACAATTACTAATAAGTTCTCCATCTTAGACTACTTAATTGGAACAAATCAGTTTTATTGTCACTAAACAGTAATACAGAGGAATCTCAATATTAGTCAGATCAGGCAATATCAAATATCTAGGTATTTATTTCTCCCCGAAACTATCAGAACTGGTGCAACTAAACTACACCCCATTACTAAAAAATATGCAGGACGATCTATCCCGCTGGGTCAACCCGCCTCTGTAACTGATGGGTAAGGTAGCAACAGTCAAAAATGAAAATTTTACCCAAAAATAATTATCTCTTCTCAATGATCCCCCACACAACTATCACCTAAATGGTTTTAAACATTAGACCCATCCATATCCAGCTTCTTATGGAACAATGAACCTGCAAGCAATAGTCTACAAACTTTTAAAATGCAAAAAGCTGTGGAGGCTTGGAGTTACCTAACTTTCACAACTACTTTCTTGCCAACAGGTTACAACACGTCTTAAGATGGTTAAAACACAGTCCAGAAACCAACCTATGGATTGTTTTGGATTAGGCATTTTGTGGATAGATTAACCTGTCAGATCTACCATTTGTCAGCCCAACAATAAAAGAACATGATTGCTACCAAAGTAGTAATAAAAGCACAACTATAACAGCCTTGGGGGAATTTCTAATATGTCAAATTTCTCGGTTTTACCATGCAAAATGACACCCTTCTGGAACAATCCAGACATCCTGATAAAAAAAAAAAAAAAAGGTTGCACTTCCTTGCTTGGCCAACACTGTGCGGAACACTACTTGAGCACTTACTTATTGATTTAAGTTTCATAATTCACTAATAACTGCAAGAAAAATATGGAATAAATACATTCTTGGAATATCAGCAACTTAAATCTGTAATTACTAAAATGTTTAACTACAGTTATAATAATCTAAGATTACCAGAACTAGTTATCTCCATGATTAATTTTTCAATAAATAAAACTCTAGTTCTGTTTAGGGTTTTGGTCTGGGGGAGGTGAGAGGGGGTTGGTGTTAAATCATCAAGTGTCAAGTGGGGGTCAAGGGGGTCAAGTGTCTATTTCTGTTGAGGTTTTTGGTCTCTGGGAGGTTGAATTTAGAGTCCAGTGTCTAGTTCTGTTAATAGAGTGTCTAGTGTCTAGTTATGTTTAGGGTTGTGGTCTGGGGGAGGTTTAGAGGTGGTGGGGAGGGGTTGAATTTAGGGTCCAGTACCTGGTTCTGTTCAAGGCTTTGGTCCGGGAGGAATTTCAGGGGATTGGTAGTGGATTTTAAGGTCTGGTGTCTGCTTATGTTTACGGTTTTGGCATGTGTTAGAGAAATAGCTGGAGATAGAGGGAGATGGAAAGAGAAAGAGAGGGATATAGAGAAAGACAGGGAGAGAGAGTAATTCTGGTGATTTGGTATTTGATGAATCCTTTGAAGGTGTGTTTGGGATGGAAGCTGTTGTAGTGGAGAAGGGCTGTTGTGTCTGTGGATTTACAGTATATACACCATATATTTACAGTATATATATGGTGTATAACTTAGCTGTTTGGGTGAATTGTGGGCCCAAGTAGGTGGTGAAATCCAAAACATTACCAGAGTCTTGGTCCTCTGTTAGTTTAATATTGATTGATAGGTGTTGTTGCTCAGGGATTTGGGTTAACTGGAAGAACTCTGTTTCCGTGCAGTTCCAGATTCCCCAAACATATCAGGAAGGTTTGAGGGCAGAATGGAAATGTATCGAGTGCGTCCTTCTCCAAATGTGCCATGTAGATAGTGGCGGGTTAGGATTAGATGATGAAGTTGATGAAAGTCACTTGCCCACTGTAGAAACAGCACATTGTATTGTCTTAGTGAGGATCTTGATTACTAATAGAGGACTTTCTTTCTCTTTGAATAATTTAAGTACTTTTTCAAGAAGCCAGCTAGAAATTTTTCTTCTTTCCAACAAGCAATTCAAGAACACACTATATTTTATAATCAAAAACCTTGGTTTATACTGGTTTTGCCAAAAGGGTAGATAGGATGGGCTCCACTTACCAGTAGCTCTAACAATAACTTGATTCAACATAAAAAGAGATTTTCTTGTTATAAGCAAATAGATCCAGTTTTTATATAAAACATAGTACTGTCTTACTTAGGAGCTGAAATACTGATAGATTACATCATTATTCATTCAAGATGTCTCAAATCTAGCAAACATTAGAATAAAGGGGCTCGTCCGGGATTTGAACCCAGGGCCACTCACACCCAAAGCAAGAATCATACCCCTAGACCAACGAGCCTAGATACATAGAGCTTTTGAAGAATTTTGTTCAAAAAAATCATATTGCATTCCAAAGATTTTTCCTCCAAAGATTATATTGCATTCGAATCAAGTAATGTGTTTCTTTCCAACATATATTTCAGAAACACACTATATTTTATTTTCAAAATCTTTGAATTGACCCATCCATGGTGTACACCGCTTTTGCCCAAAGGTAGAGGGGATGGGCTCCAGTTCCACTGTGAGACCCAAACAGTAAGAAAGCGTTGGAAATAAAAATAGAAAGGATACAATTATCCTGGGTTGACTCTTCTTTCTTTATCTCCAAATCTCATGATATTACAATTTTTATTTCTCTTTCTGAACTGATGTTGCTGGATTGTAAACTCTAACCAGAAAAAGGTAACCATTGCTTTCAATTCAAATAAAATATTAACAAATGGTGTAAAACACATTTGTTTTGTGCTGAACCA
>BSAI01000015.1:25734738-25766615 GCA_036245035.1 Adrianichthys oophorus
GTCATGACCCAGAGCTCATGACCATAGGTGAGTATTGGGGCGTAGATCGACCGGTAAATTGAGAGCCTTGCTTTCTGGCTTAGCTCTCTCTTCACCACGACGGACCGGTACAGCGACCGCATAACGGTGGACGCAGCACCAATCCACCTGTCGATCTCACGCTCCAATCTTCCCTCACTCGTGAACAAGACCCCAAGATACTTAAACTCCTCCACTTGGGGAAGGAGCACTCCACCCACCCAGAGAGGGCAAACTACCTTTCTCCGGTCGAGAACCATGGCCTCAGACTTAGCGGTGCTGACCCTCATCCCAGCCGCTTCACACTTGGCTGCAAACCGTTCCAATGCATACTGGAGGTCCTGGTTCGATGAAGCCAACAGGACAACATCATCTGCAAAGAGCAGAGAGGAAATCCTGTGGTTCCCGAACCAGACCCCCTCCGGACCTTGGCTGCACCTAGAAATTCTGTCCATAAAAACTATGAAAAGAACCGGTGACAAAGGGCAGCCCTGCCGGAGTCCAACATGCACTGGGAACAGGTCTGACTTACTGCTGGCTATGCGGACCAAGCTCCTGCTCTGGTCATACAGAGACCGGACAGCCCTGAGTAAGGCTCCCCGGACCCCATACTCCCAAAGTACCCTCCACAGGACACCACGGGGCACACGGTCGAACGCCTTCTCCAAATCCACAAAACACATGTGGACAGGATGAGCGAACTCCCACGAACCCTCCAGCACCCTGGACAGGGTGTAGAGCTGATCCACAGTTCCACGACCAGGGCGGAAACCGCATTGTTGTTCTTGGATCTGAGGTTCGACTATCGGCCGGATTCTCCTCTCCAGTACCCTGGCATAGACTTTCCCAGGGAGGCTGAGGAGTGTGATTCCCCGGTAGTTGGAACACACCCTCCGGTCCCCCTTCTTGAAAAGGGGAATCACCACCCCTGTCTGCCAGTCCAGTGGTACTGTTCCTGACTGCCATGCGATGCTGCAAAGACGCGTTAACCAAGACACTCCCACAGCATCCAGAGACTTGAGGTACTCAGGGCGGACCTCATCCACTCCCGGTGCCTTGCCACAGAGGAGCTTGTTAACTACCTCTGTGACTTCAGCTTGAGTAATGGGCAGCCCCACCCCAAGGCTCTCAGCCTCTGCTTCCTCAAGAGAAGGCGTGTCAGCAGGATTGAGGAGATCCTCAAAGTATTCCTTCCACCGCCCGACAATGTCCCCAGTCGAAGTCAGCAGCTCCCCACCTGCACTGAAAATGGTGCCTGCAGAGCGCTGCTTCCCCTTTCTGAGGCGCCGGACGGTTTGCCAGAACCTCTTCGAGGCCAATCGATAGTCCTTCTCCATGGCCTCACCGAACTCCTCCCAGGACCGAGTTTTTGCCTCTACTACAGCCTGAGCCGCAGCTCGCTTAGACTGCCGATACCTGTCAGCTGCCTCTGGAGTCCCACAAGTCAGCCAGACCTGATAGGACTCCTTCTTCAGCTTGACGGCATCCCTTACTTCCGGTGTCCACCAGCGGGTTCGGGGGTTGCCGCCACGTCAGGCACCAGAGACCTTGCGACCACAGCTCCGAACAGCAGCAGAGACAATGGAGGTGGAGAACATGGTCCATTCAGACTCAATGTTACCAGCCTCCCTTGGTACCTGTTTGAAGTTCTCCCGGATGTGGGAGTTAAAGACTTCCCTGACGGAGGGCTCAGCCAGAAGTTCCCAGCAGACCCTCACAATACGTTTGGGTCTGCCGAGTCTTTCCGGCCTCCTTCCCCGCCATCGAATCCAACTCACCACCAGGTAGTGATCAGTGGACAGCTCTGCCCCTCTCTTTACCCGAGTGTCCAAGACACACGGCCGAAGGTCTCCTGAAACGACTACAAAGTCGATCATTGATCTCCTGCCGAGGGTGTCCTGATGCCACGTGTATTGATGGACACCCTTGTGCTCAAACATGGTGTTTGTTATGGACAAAATATGACGAGCACAGAAGTCCAACAACAAAACACCGCTCGGGTTCAGATCAGGGAAGCCGTTCCTGCCAATCACCCCCCTCCAGGTGCTACTGTCATTGCCCACGTGGGCATTGAAGTCACCCAGGAGGACAATGGAGTCCCCCGTTGGGGCACTTTCCAGTACCCCTCCGAGAGACACCAAGAAAGCTGGGTACTCTGAACTGCTGTTCGGGCCATAAGTCGAAACCACAGTCAGAGACCTGTCCCCCACCCGAAGGCGGAGGGACGCAACTCTTTCATCCACCGGGGTGAACTCCAACACTTGGCGGCTAAGCTGGGGGCTCACAAGTAAGCCCACCCCAGCCCGCCGCCTCTCACCATGTGCAACTCCAGAATGGTAGAGAGTCCAACCCCTCTCGAGAGACTGAGTTTCAGAGCCCAGACTGTGCGTAGAGGTGAGCCCAACTATATCTAGCCGGTACCTCTCAACCTCTCGCACAAGCTCAGGGTCCTTCCCTCCCAGAGAGGTGACGTTCCATGTCCCAAAAGCCAAGTTCCATGACCGGGGTTTAGGCCGCCGAGGCACTCGCCCTCGACTGCCACCCAAACCACATCGCACCGGCCCCTTCTGAGCTCTCCTGCAGGTGGTGGGCCCACTGGGGAGTGATCCCACGTTGATCGTTCGGGTTTTACCCGACCGGGGCCCGTGGGAGGAGCCCCGGCCACCAGGCGCTCGCCTGCGAGCCCCAACCCCAGGCCTGGCTCCAGTGTGAGGCCCCGGTAACGCCAATCCGGGCGACGCAACTGGATCTATGATGTTTATTTTCATAAAGGGGTTTGTGAACCGCTCTTTGTCTGGCTCGTCACCCAGGACCTGTCTGCCATGGGAGACCCTACCAGGAGCCGAAGCCCCAGACAGCATAGCTCCTGGGATCACTCGAGCACTCAAACCCCTCCACCACGTTAAGGTGCCGGTTCATGGAGGGGGCACAAAAATATGTGAAATTAATTGTCAGTCATTATTCATGCCTAATTGGACAGTTTGATTACACAAGTGAGATTGGCCTGCAGTGACACTGAGTTGTTTAGGTGTTCCCTTTATTTTTTTGAGCAGTGTACATAAGCAGTTGAGTGGCAGTCTAATACAAGACCAATAGAAATGGTCTCACTTAAAAGGAAATATATTTTTTAAGATTTGTTTTTGTGTTTAACAACTAGATTAAAGAGAACTAAGTTTGAGAGTTAGATATACAAATTTTGCTTCTGAATTCAAATGGATACTTCAGCAATGATAAAAAAGGCAGAGGGAGAAGGTCAAGAAGACAACATTTTTATTTATGTACTGCTTCGTATGGTATTCATAATGTATAACCTAAAAGCAGCACTTTAGATAAAAGCACTTTTTGGATCAGCAGAAAGGCAGGTAAATCAGAGGAAGTGGTAAAAGAAGCAACAAGAAGGATGGAGTTGAAAAAATGACAAAAAAAAGACGCATAAAAAGTTAGAATAGAAGTAGATAAAAGGTCAAAAGACAACAAAGTGCTGAAAGAAATTTGTGAAAGAAAAGGAGAACTAAAATAGGAATGAGGAAAGAAAAGGTCATGACTCATGAATAAATAAACTTAACTCCAAGAACTGCAATCTTGAAAGAAGAAAGCATTTGTGATAAATTGAGAATAATTGCAATGTTTGATAGATGTTGAAGGATGCCAAATAACAGAAAAAACCAACAAAATCAAACATATCATTTTAGGTAACATGTTTAGGTCAGAGATGGCCTGTTCTTACAAGACGGAATGAATCAGAAGAGACACTTAGCATGTAGCAATTTACACTGACAAAATTTGTTTAAACATACTGTGTGCTTGAAGTCAAGAAGTCAAACAATTGAATAGATACCATTTAAAAACATCTTTGTTTTTCTTTAAAAAGTGTTGATTCTCTTTTCGTGTTGAATTTCTAAAAAAAAGAAAAAAAGAAAAAAAATCAAATTTATTGTAGATGGGAAAAAATTGAGTAATTCAAAAATTTATTCAGTTTGGCTTTAGCATTGTATATAAGTTTCATATAATATAATAAGTCTAGCCAATTATTTTACATTTCCATTAATTGTTATATAAAAATTAGTGGGGCTGTGAGGGTTCACGGATTTCAATCCAAAAGGGTGAAGCAAAGGACAGTGAGCAGTGAAATACGTGCTTTTTTTCTGCTTGTGTGAAGACAGAGATGCAGATCTGCAGTGACTGTCAGATAGAATGAAATAAAACATGAATAAAACATCCTAAGCTCTCCTTCACCCTGTGACACTGATTTGTCACATTTATAGGTTTTTGGAAAAACTGGCATTTTAAAAAATATATTTTTTATCTTTGAATCATTTGTTCCACCATCTCTAGGGTTTACAGAGAATGGTCCAAAAAGAGAAAATACCCAGTTCTGTCGGAGTAAAGCTTCTATTTGGGGATTGACTGAATCATGTCATTCTTAGAATCTGACTGACTCCATATATGCAAACCTTTAGTAATTGGGCTTCTGCGGACGGAACAGAAAAAGAGCTAAAGGGTTGAGCAGCTCAAGTATATAGTGAACAAGTATTTTTGCCACTGTTTCAAACATCTTGCCATCCTCCTCCACATTTATAGAATAAAAGAATGCTTTGCAGCATTGATAGGGAGTTCAGTGCTTAAGTTTCTGAAGGATTAAATGTCCTGACAAGATAAAAAAAATGTTTTCCTTTTGTTTGTCCATGTGAAAAGACATTTTTCCTTTAGTATGAATGAGCTTGAACAGCTACAGTCTTTTTTCTGTCTAAATTGACAAGCAGAACATAATTGAAATTTGAAAAGAAAAAAGGCCACACGATGAAAAAAATCAGAGATAAGTACTGCATGAGCATGTTTTCATTTGCCTTCTTTTACTCCCTTGAGTTAGTTTAGTGCAATAGGTTTTAGTCACTGAAAGTCTACAGAAAAAGGTAAAAGGTTTCCATAGGCCAGATTGAATCAAAATGGTTGCATTAATTTTTAATCTTGAAATAAATAATGCAAAGGAAACCAATTGGTTGGAACGTAAATAAAAGTCCATGCTAGTAGCTTTTCTCTAAACAAGCCTTTTTCCATCAACTTCCCCAACTATGTGAAAGAAGGCAATCTGAAACAAATCATGAACCAAAAATCTTAAGATGTTTATCACACACAAGATGAATCTCTTTTGAAGCCAATACCATTCAAGTTATGCAGAAATCTACCAATATGTTCTTTTTTTCTATTATTTTTTCTGTTTGTTTAAATATAGGGTTTCCACACTTACTGGATACTTCATCAGGCACACATGTCTAACTGCTTTCGAATCAGCCAATCACATGGCAGCAACTCTATGCATTTAGACATGTAGACACAGTCAAGACGATCTACAGCAGTTCAAACCGAGCATCAGAATGGGGAAGAAAGGCGATTAAAGCGACTTTGAACTTGGCATGGTTGTTGGTGTTAGACGGGCTTGTCTGAGTATTTCAGAAACTACTGATCTACTGGTGTTATTAACCCACAACCATCTCTAGGGTTTACAGAGAATGGTCCAAAAAGAGAAAATACCCAGTTCTGTCGGAGTAAATGCCTTGTTGATGCCAGAGGTCAGAGGGGAACAGGCAGACTGGTTCCAGCTGATAGAAAGACAATAGTTACTCAAAAACCACTGGTTACAACCGAGGTCTGCAGAAGAGAATCTCTGAACACACAACACGACCATACTTGAGGAAGATAGGCTACAGCAGCAGAAGACCACACCTGGTACCACTCCTGTCAGCTAAGAACTGAAAACTGAAGCTACAATTCACAAAGGATCACTAAAACTGGACAATAGAAGATTGGAAAAACATTGCCTGGTCTGATGAGTCTCCATTTCTACTGGAACATCAGAATTTTCAACTACATGAAAGCATGGACCCATTTTACCTTGTATCAACAGTTCAGGCTGGTAGTAGTGGTGATGTAATGGTGTGTGGGACATTTTCTTGGTACACTTTGTACCCCTTAGTACCAATTAAGCATGGTTACAACACCACAGCCTATTGTTGTATTGTTGCTGACCATGTTCATTACTTTATGTCCACAGTGTACCATCTTCTGATACTTCCAGTAGAATTTGATTTTTTTTTCTCTCCAATGTATGATGTCAACTGTTCGTGTCACTGTCCCATCAGGTGTATGTTCCTAATGCTGATGAAGTTTTGTTGTGTTTACAGATGCCAACATGTTGATTAAAACAAAAATAAGTAATGATCAGAAATATGTCAAGATCAGTGAACCAAGTTTGGAGGAATTCTTGAGTTCTGGTAAGCCATTAGTCACAAACTGAGAAGCTAAAGAAAATAATCACCTGTTTATGACTCCGTTATCTTAAAGCGCGTGAAAACTTTATAAAATTAAGGCTTTTAGAGTATGTTCAAGTTGGCATTTAAAATAAATCAACTTTTAAAAAAAATTGTATTATTGTATGTATGTCTTGTAACTTTTTTTGAAGTTCTCCATTCCACCTGTCAGTGAAGGAGTCAGAGTTTAAGTTGAATCAAGAACTGAATCAGGTGGATGCAGAGCTCTTTGCAGAAGTTTCACAGCTTCCCAGAGCGGTAATGTACATGTCTTTTAGCACAATGAACGACTTCCTTCTCAGAATGGCACAACCACGGCATGTGAGAGAGATGTATGCTCGAGGCATAGTTGAGATGTTCCCTTGCCTAATGGATCCATATTACAAAAATGGATATGTTAGTTTCAAATGTTAATCTAAATTTCTTTGTAATGGGGCCTATTTGAGAGTAAAGTCTAATAGCCACCAATACTCAGTTTAATCATTCAAAATAAAAATAAAGAATAAAATATGATTATATATTGGAATGACTTGATCTAATGCAGACTATAAAAGTATAATGCTTACTTCTTGTTTTTAATTTGAAAGGAAAATTTTTATGATCCTGAAAGTGGCACCGTGTACTTTATCTCAAAGCAGAAGATCACCATATCAGCAGGCTGGCTGGTGGAGGGCCATTGGCTAGAAGAAATGCTTTGTTTCAGCCTGAGATCACCCTGACTGAAGAGCAATGCAAAGAGGCCATATCCTTTAGGAAGTATTCATCTAATGAGGACATCATAAATTAGAAAATGAAGATGACATTTGAGTACCGTCACAATATGGTGCACAGCAAAGATAAATCCCCAGATGTCTTGACTGGGTTTCCATGCTTCAAAGACATCTAAAGACTGGTCATTAAATATTAAAACAAACCAATTATCTTTATGTAAAAATACACTAGTTAACTGTTATGGTGTGTCTTATTGCAGATTGACCAAGACTTTATCTTGCAATTTGGAGACGAAGTGGCTGCCAAGTTTTTGGAAAGGTTAGTCCCTGCACTCCATATAAAACATTTCCTGTTTGGATATTATGTAAATAATTCACAAGATGAAAAAAAAATCAACTGGACAAAGTTTCCAGATGCTTGACCTCTCATCCAAGCAGGTTAAAAGCTGAGAAGCCACTCAAATGAGAAACGAAACGTCTTCAAAGCAGAAACTTTGTCCAATTGATTTACTTTTTCCATAGAAAAACATTTCATCTTACTATGACCTGGATGACTGAGAATCTACACAAACATGTTGTTCACAAAATGGTGTTTTGTTATCAATCAATACTTCCAACTAAATTATTCAGCTATTTTTACAACACATTTACTGTGGCAGTTGAAAGCCCAATGGTTGTGGGTATGAAAGATGTTTTTAAACTTTAATGCACAGCATGATAATTACCAAATATTTACTTTATGGGCTTGAGTTGGTTTGTTAATTGTTTGACTTAAATAAAGTACCTTTTATGTGAATTTCCCAAACCAATATTTATTGCAGACAGGCTCCATTGACCTACATTAAACAGTGTAAAAACACTCAGCCTAATTTCTATTGTGTTAACAGTAAAGCAAACAAAACACTGATTTTTGACCATGTTTATGTGCTTGGATTTCTAATATATAGGGTTATTTTTTCCTACTACAAAGGCAGCCTACTGTGTTCAAGCAAAAGGTCTTCCAGCAGAGTAAGGCTCTTCCCTTCCTCATGCAACCTTGAAGATCAGATTAATTTTGCAGAAGCTATATCACCTGACGAAGAAATGGATGACATTATTACCTCTGGTTTTTATGTTTTGGTGTGCACTTCAACCAACTGTTTTTCTTTATAATTGTAACTGTCTCATCTTTTTCATCTTCAGAGTGGAACAAGCGTCCAAGTACATGTTGATGCCATCACCAGCACCACTCAACCCTATCTGCTTGCGATTGGTACTAAGAGGAGCACAGTCCAGGATTTCTTCATTCTTCTTGACAAGCAGGTCATTCCATTCAAGTCATCCAGTTCACTTGGAGCTTTTGATGAACTCTTTAAAGCACATTTTCTTTTTTGTACCCTGTACAGTCCACAACATGTACACCTTCATAAGGATAACTATCTACAATTTTGATGTTGCCCAAGTTCAAGAGAGCCCACTTGTGGCAAAGATCAGGGCTCGAATGCTACAGTCTACTGACTAGTTCACACAAAAACAGAACAGGCTGAAAACTTAACACAGGTATCATTAGCATTTCACTTATTGCTCTTTGACCTCTCTCTCTAGTTTATGGGATTAGTTAGTTTTGTTTGTCGTGTTAATTTTGTTAACGCCAACAATCTTGTAAGGCATATGCATGTATATTTTGATATACAGGATGGGCTATATGTGAAAAGTCTTTCACTTTTTTCAAATAAAGACTTTGCTCTTCTCATTCAGTTATTTTACGATGAATTTGAGACTGCTAATCCACTGGGGCCCAAAAAAGGTATACATAATTTAGGGGGTATATATTTTACATTGAGACATTTTCCACCAAAATGATGGTGTGTTGACTTGAGTTATTTACAGGTTTCTATCACACAGGAAAGTATTACATCTAAATCCTTGAAATCAGTACTCAGAGGTTTTTTATTAGTAATTCACAATACAATTATAAAAAAATAAAATAAGCAAGATCACACTGAGAATAAGCCAAGTCAAATTTAAATAACGATGAAACATAATCAAAATTCTAAAAAAAATGAACTCATTTTGATCAACATAAATTAGATCTGGATTTTTATGAATCACCTAAACATCAGAGAATCAAATCTAACTAACCAAAACAGTGGCTACACCTTATACTACAAAATGTTTTCCAGAATGCAGAAGGCTTTTAGTTAGAAAACATGACTCTGGAAGTTTGTGTAGTGCAGCTCCTCTTACAGCATAAAATAAATAAAATACTACACTAAAACATTTCTCTGCAGAATCCTGATCCATGTTTCTACATTTCAGTGGGCCTGGATGTTAAATACATGAATATTACACTGCAAGGTAAACTGGGATATATGATTAAATTTGCAGGTAAAAGAACAGCGGCAACTGAGAGACAAAGAAATATGATTCAACGGCTGTGCTCCCCATCATCCCAGCCTTTTCAGAAACACAGCGAAGCAAGGAAAGGTCAGAAAAAATTAGAAAACTTCTGGTCCAGCTGCTGAAAAGGGCATCAATATACCAATAGAAGTGTGAACACACTCTTTTATAAATGCTTTTAATAATGTTCAATAACATTTGAAAAACACCACTGTGCAAACAGTTTTTTACGGTTAATTAGCTGTTGCCTTCCAAATCGATATTTAAACTGAGAAAGAAGTTTTTCTTTTTGGATCAATCTGTGGAAAAGCTGTCTGTGGTGAGCAGTTCTAGACAAGAGGGCATCTCACTTATGCTGCAAGGACCATGAGCTGCACAATGGAACCATCTCTGCATGAATCTGGGACTATTCCAAAGGCCAGATTTGATGGGCACCAAAAGCATCCTCCCCATCTTTCCCTGTTTTAACCTTTTTTTTGCATTGCTGCTGTGTGATTCATTGCTCACCACTGAATTTCTTGACAGATCCATTTCCTAGAGTTCATAGAAAATAGAGCTCTTTTCTGTTATGCATTTTGTAATATATACATATATATTTTTTGAAAAAAAAAAACACCAGCTTAATTTAATAGTTAGGTTGCATTGCTACACATTACAGATGTGCGGGTGATACGAATGATTAGAAAAAAAGTTTTATCATTTGTTCTGCATGATAATGATAAACTTTACTCTTCTTCTTCCTTTCAACATTTCCCTTCAGAGGTCACCACTGTAAATCAGCTTCCTCCATCTAACCCTGTCTCCTGCATTCTACTCTAACACTAGATACCTTCACTGCATCCATAAACCTCCTCTTTGGTCTTGCTCTAGAAGACCTCTTGCCTGGCAGCTCTAGACTCAGTATTCTTCTACCAATATTTTCTCTGTCTCTCCTCTGGACAGGACCGAACCATCTTAGTCTGGTCTCTCTGGCTTTATATCCAAAACTTCTAACATGTGATGTCTCTCTCATGTATAATTCCTGATCCTATCCATCCTGGAGAATCCCCGGCATCTTCATCTCTGCTACCTCAAGTTCTGCTTCCTGTCTTTTCCTCAGTGCCACTGTCTCTATGTCCAACAATGTGGCTGGTTTCACCACAGTTTTGTACACCTTTCTTTTCATTTGGCTCATCAGCTTTATTCCTCTGTATCACACTTCTCCTCCATTCCTCAGAAATCTTCTCACCACCTACGATCCTGTTGAACAACACAGTCAAAAACTTCACTGCAATTTCTCCTAGACGCTTCCATACCTCCACAGGTATGTCATCAGGACCAAGTGCCTTTCCACTCTTCATCCTCGTCAATGCCCCCTTCAGTTCCTCCTTCCAAGACTTTGTTACTTCCTGCTCCACAACAGTCACCTCTTCTATTCTTTGTTCTCTCTCATGTTCTTCCTTCATCAACTCTTTAAAGTATCCTTTCCATCTGTGCATTACACTATTGACACCTGTTAACACATTACCATCCATATCCTTAGTCACCCTAACCTGCTGCATGTCCTTCCAGGGGCGGCTCCAGGATTTTTTCTCTGGGGTTACTTAGGGGGTGCTAAGTGACTGTAAGGAGTTGCTAATTTGCTCCATGTAAAATTCAATTTCAAAGAAGGAAAGTAACTGAAACACATATTCATACGATGTTAATTAATACCAGTGTAAATGTAATGTCTTGTCAATAGATTGCACTTTTTAACTGTGTGAACTGTCAAGTTAGAAGGGAAAGAGATCTTGAAGTGTGATAGGGAAAAAAAAAGTCATTTAAGAAGAGCTGTTGAGAGACCACCGGGGTACCAGCGTCAATTGCTTTTCCTTTGCCATGCGGCAAATTGGCTGTTTGAGTGTAAAAAAAAAAAAAACAGTGTTTTTGATGGCCAAAACAGTGTTCTTTACTCCCCTTTTCCTGGCGATTTATTATACTTTTTGCTTGACATCTGTCCAAAAAATCTGCTCATAAGCTTGATGCCCGAGCCCCATGTGGGAGGAGCTTCTGCTAAATGTTTTAGTCTGATTGCTGCATGAAGCGGTGTCTGTGTATGTCTCATTACAATGCATGGAAGACACAGAGAATGATTGGAGCAGTGACGTACAGTGAAGGTTGTGGCTGGTCAAGCTCTGACTCTTTCAAAGCCAGATTTACAAACAAATAAGAGGCCTATAGGGGTCATTCTAGAACTGGAGAACGTTTTATGTAACACCCATTATATTTCAAGTTATCCACAACCAAAATGCTGAAACATGGAATTTCTGACTACATGATGTCTTCAGACCAAATCTACAAAAACTGAGAAAAAAATGCTTGAAAATAACAAATCAATCTGGAGTAACCCCTAAAATCAACATTTGTCAATTGGCCTGCAGTTCACAACCAGATTTCCCTGGAGAGTTCAGATAAAGATCATGGGGTTAAAAATGCAGACTAGAGAGGAAATTTTATTTTAAACTACTGCTGTTGAAAAGAATAATAAAAGCTTTAGTAAATACAACGATTGTTGTGAGTCATGTACAGACCTACATTGTAACTTCCTTTATCTTCTCTGATCCATGTTGTTGTGGTAAATAAGGCATGTGAATATATTAATTGAACACTAACACATTTCTCTTGTTTTCTTAGAAAAATATTGTTTCTCACAAGATTTTTGAACTGTCCATGTTTTCATTACTGTATTTTATTCAGGATGAGCTCATTCCATAGTTCATGTTGGTGGGAGTGTGTGACAGAACAACAGCAGAGCATTCACATTGTAGCTGATGACTGTTTGAAAGTAGCGTAATAAATCAAACTTGTTGCAGGAAAATTCATGTTAGAATTGTCTTTATTCTTAAACAAATGAGGCTGATCTGGCAGCACAGGGGGCTGAGTTTAATCCACATGATGAGCTGTGCTGTCCTTCATCAGCCTGAAAGCAGCTCTGCAGAACAGGAGCAGAAGAAACAACGCTGTCATGACAGCATAAGACTTGAGAACGAACTCAACAGCTGCTGGGAGCTCGGGATCGAACAGCACAGACTTCCCACGGCCCAAGTGAGTGTACACCAGCAGATGGATCTCAGCGGCCCGGGAACCCTGGAGCCAGCAGTAGTACACACCTTTTACAGAACAGCATATAACATAAAATGTTTTAGTCATTTTTAAAGCTGGCGTGCAGTTTTTATAAAACGGAGCTGATGTGGAAACTGCATTTATGCAGCAAATGTACCTGAATCCTGTGTCTTTGCTGGCTGGAACACGAGGTGGTGCCCCATATCTATCAGCAGTCTGGCGGATGTGGCCCTGATGTTACCATCTGATGGGTGATGGAACCGATAGATGGGTGTAGAGTCTTGATCCCAGGCCACAGCCATGTCAGGACGGGCCCCGGGACATCCAAGGGTGAGAACAGTGTCTGCTGGGTGGCTCAAATAGAATGCCTTAATCTGTGCTGTCTGGGAGGCAAAACTGTTGCATAGAAGAGACACCATCATAGTACAACTTTTTACATTATAAAAGTGCAAGAGTTAAAGGGCAACATACTGGAAGTTTAGGGATAGGATCTCTGTGTGGTTAAATATACATGACCTCCCTAACATAAATGCCAGTTTAGAGCTATAGACTTAAAAAGTGTTTGCCTCTACAACACTTTAAATGTTGATATTTGATATCCAAAAAACTGACTCACCTTACCATAATTTAAATCTTTCAGCATATACTGATGAAATCAGAAGCAAAGTAATGTAGTTTGGATGACTTTAAAGTGAAACAGATACAATATCTATGACTGCAGTTACAAGGACAGGGGAGCGCCGGTCTTCTTCTGTCACTGCCAGGTGGACTCATTGACTGTATATGAAAACTGGGCTGAGTGAGTGTGACATCAACTATAGAAATTGACTAACTCCAACAAAATAAAGTAAATTCAGTGGCCTTTTTTTGTGATATGGACACCACCATGTTGGAGCCATTCAATGTCAGTGTTTGGTCTGAGTCAGTCTGAATCTTTGTTTCTATGGTAATCAATCTGGCCAATCAGCTGTGAGCTTGTTGGAAGTTCACACCCCTTCCACTAGAAAGCGGGCTACACAAAATCTGTCGATCAAACATTTAAATATTTAATGTAAGACCACCTATTTTTATTGAGGCATTTGATTAGGCAGTTTATACCATCAAAAACTTGCACTACAAAAAAAATAATTAAAAAGATGGCTAATTAAGAACATGCTACAAAAAAAAAAAAAAAAAAAAGGTACCAGAGCAAGAACAGTTATTCTGACATACAGAATGACTTAGGGATATTTCTCAGTAAAGGTTTATGGGATTTTAACCTCTTGGAAGCAGTGGGTACTTAATGTTTGGAACATGAGGGGGAGGGGTGACTCAGTCCAGTTCTCATTTACAGTCGGTTGGTAGGTCTGCAGCAGCACCCACTACTCCAACATTAAACATGCTTCACGTTAGAGTCTGTTTAATGCATTACACTGTAAGACATTTCTCAAAACATGCATTTCAAAAAGTATTAAATATGAAAGTGACAAAAAAACTTCAGAAAAATGTGTTTCATAAGATTTCTATTATTAAGGTAATTCTTAGCAAAAGTAGTTGACCTTGACATTTTAACCCAGCTCTGTGAAATGTGCTTAGATAGATTCTAGCTGGAGCAGGAGGCTTTTGTATGTCTAAACTTTTAAGTACATGCTTAAGGCTGTCATTTGGAAATTAAGATTTTAACCAGTAGGTTTTTTTTGTTTGTTTGTCTTTCTTTTTTTAAGATCATTCATTCGTTTTTTTTTTTTTTTTTTTCACATTCTGGGATGAGTTAACTCACATAGCCAACAAATAAAGCGTTTTGAGGTAAACAAAGAACTTTATTAGGCATTCAACCTTTGTTCGACATTTTTTATCTAATCATTTACTTATTTGTTTAGTATTTCAAAGATTTCTCATGTCATCTTAGATTATTATAGTAATTTGTTTATTTATTTTTATTTTCTTGTCCTCAGCTCTCCTTCTACCTTTTTCGCATGAATCTCCAGTTTTATGAGATATACGGAAGAATGGACTCAAATCTCTGTGTACTATTCCTGGGATTGTCTAATTTTGGTTATTTCTTACATGGCCAATGTTATTCGCACGTATTTACTTGCGACTAGAATAAATAGTTGAATAGTAGATGGAAATTCACGTTGATCACACGTAATAGGTGCAGCAAAGACGCACATTGCTGCTTTGCCCGCATGTATTTTAAATGCATCCAAGGCTGGATTGTCAGCTGCACATATTTAAAATTATGCTTAAAGTTCAAGCCCCAATAGCTGTCACGCATCTAGGTACGTGAAACGAGTTCTCCGTATCCTCTGGCAGACCGGGAATCTGCATTCATCCAAAAAGGCAAAGTCTGTCTTCCTGAAATACCAAACACCCAGAACTCACAAAACGCTACCATGTACTGTATGATCACATGACTTCTGGAGATGAAACGTAGCAACATTAGAACATTTAAAACCTGTTCAACAGAGCTTTGAACATCTAACTGAACTTTGAAGTGACTTTCAGACTGCTGGTTCTACTCCCAGCTGATGTGGAGCCTTTGCCTTCTTCATAGTAGCAGCGTGCTATAACTATCACCTCGTCTCTCAGACTGCTTTACCTGATACTGAAAATAACATTAACAGAAATGTAGAAATGCTCTACTGTGGAGGAATGAAAACACAACAGGTCATAAAGATAAAGACAGCGATCATTAAATGTCATTCATATTAGTTAGCATCAGCCCAAATGAAAGTGAATATTCTCACTTTTTTTTTTTTTGTTCAGCCAGGGCTGGACTTCTTTTTTTTTTTTTTGACTGCACAGACCCGGAGGAAAAGTATGAATTACAGTTACGGGTAATATGCCAAATGGTTTCCGAGTTGAATCTGCCGATCACTGAGCTCCGTGCTATGACTGAGTGACAGTTAACGGGACTTTGACATTAATTACATACGACCAGTAACATTTAGCCTTGGAGGCCCCTAAAATACATGTGGCAATCCTGCAATCTGCATATTAGCTTCACGTAGTGCGTGTCGCCAACATGAATTTCCGTCAGTTTTTGAGCTGGTCATACATGCAAATACATCAGCCTTAGCAAATTAACTTCAAAGTTTGCTATGAAGGATGACACAAATAATGTTTTTGCCCTTTATTTTGGGGTGTTTCAGTAGAAAGATGAGCAATGCGCTTGACATCATTTATACTCTGGGTAGCTCCAAAAGACATCTTGTTAACTCCAAATACAGTACTCCGCTATTTCCATGTAAACAACATAACCGGAAAAGATTGAGTGGTCAAGTAGGTCATGCGTAGAGGTCATTGGAATGTTTCAGGAAAAAAATATATATGCAAGTCATGTAATTGGAATGTGTGTCAGTCAATAAAAAAAATCATTATATCTTTGCTGAGTAATTAAAGGTAAGAATCGAGGTAAAAATATTTACTTTGACATTTTATCCATTGCTGATTTGAGCTTTTTGATCAGAACAGTTAGGTTTGATCTAAACTTGCTCACCTGGATCCAAGAAAGGAAGCAAAAGCCATTAGTTTGGAAGGGGGAGGAGCTTCTGTCTGACATGGCACCTGACACCTTCTGACCTCCATCTTTGGACCAACTTTGCTTTGCTTGAGTTGGGTAAAAGCATTAGGTACTGCCTCAGAACCACAGGACGCCACTGTCTGGTTGGTCCACCTGTAGCGCACATGCAGGAAGTGAGAGTGGACGAAGCAGAGTCCTATGCGGACCTGCTCCCCTTCAACGCTGCAGCGATCGCACTGAGACCAGGGCTGGAAACTGGTGAAGACCTTAAAGAGAGGATGGATGTTTGCTGTCTCCTCTTGGCTTTCTTTTTTAAGATTTTGTTGACCTAGCCTGGAAGAATTATATTGTATTACATTGCATTGAATTACATAAAAAAATGAAGCGTTTCACTCATGTTGTTTAACAAAAATAAATATTTTTTAGGGTATCAGCTTATGTAAATAAAGCTAAAAACGTTCTTCTTTAAATTAGCAATTTACACATATTTACATGAAGTCCTTTTTATTTACAATATTGACTGATCTGTTAAACTGTTCGTAATTTTAGAAAAATTGCAGCAATAAAAAACAGCAAAAAACTTAAAGGGCCTATATCATGCTTTTCCTAAGCTTTTGAGAGTAAACAATATCCATATATATATATATATGATAATATAGTATCGGCTGCACGGTGGCGCAGTGGTTAGCGCTCCTGCCTCACAGCAAGAAGGTTCCCGGTTCAAGTCCTGGCTGTGGGACCTTTCTGTGTGGAGTTTGCATGTTCTCCCCGTGCATGCGTGGGTTTTCTCCGGGTACTCCGGCTTCCTCCCACCGGCCAAAAACATGCTTCATAGGTTAATTGGTTACTCGAAATTGTCCGTAGGTGTGAATGTGAGTGTGCATGGTTGTGTGATTGTGGCCCCTGCGACAGACTGGCGACCAGTCCAGGGGTGTACCCTGCCTTTGCCCATGAGTAGCCGGGTTAGGCTCCGGCAACCCCGTGACCCTGAAAGGGATAAAGCGGATTGGAAAATGAATGAATAATATAGTATCTTTGGCACACTTAAGAAGGAACTATTTACAAAAAATGCGTTATTTTAGTGATCTCTTTTCCTACTGTACCTGAAAGACGACTTGATATCTGAGGCACTGTCTTTCTCTCCTTGTGGGTGCTGTCAATTTCATGACGTCATCCTAGAGCCACCCTCTGCAAACTTTTGCGAAGATGCATGTGTATATTGTGCATTAAAATGAAAGCGCTTTGTCAATCACCACTTGCTCTGTGGAGAAAGTGTGTGTGTGTGTGTGTTAGCCTGAGGACAGAGTTAGTAGTGCAGGCTCTTCCTGGAAGTGGCTGTTCTCACGTGTCTAGGTCACAATGTGAGGACTCACTCGTTCATGTGGATTGGGAGGGGCTGGTGCTTTGAGAACATGTTTTAAGAGGAATATTCAGAGATGTGTGAATGGAGCAAAATACAGCGTGATGAGTACCGCGTTTTTGCAATTAATTAACATTATAATACACCTAAAAGCTCAAAGTTAATTTGGAATGATATAAGCCCTTTAAAATACACTGTTTCCCACTCTTCTGTCCTGACCTCGGAGTAAAACTGAGTGTTTGAACCTCCTGGATGTCCAGGTCAAAACCAAAGAAGAAGTCTCTATGAGCAGAGCCGCAGATATAGAGGCCCGAGTCGAGAGGCCCGGCTCTGAAGACCAGCAGGCTGAACAGCCTGATTGAGAATCGGCTCCGCAGGTCACTGCTGTGAGGGACCTTGCTTGTATCCAGCAGCCTGTTGCCATGGTGATCCGTGAGTGCTTTGGTCTCTCTGGAGCTGGCCTGATGCTTCCTAAAGAACCACACAACATACTGGACCTGAAACCCAACAGCAAACAACAAGAAAGCATGAGCAGCAAAGACATTAACATGACAAGCCATCTTTTTCTTTGAGAAATCATTGTGTTGCAGCATTACAGTCAGAATTTATGAACAATTTAACAATAAAACTAAAAATGTATGATGTTTACACAAACATACAGTAAGACTCAAAGCAGAAATTTACAACATGGGTCCTAATTATGTCCAGGTTTTTGAACTGACAATAGTTTTAGGTGAATAGTGGTAAAAAAGAGCAGCAGTAACAGTTAGATGAATAAGATTGTACTGGAATGGCTGTTCAGAAAATCAATACATGAGGTGTCTGAGGCATCAGTTACATGAATTAAAGGTAATTTAAACTTAAACTTAATTTAAGAGGATTAGTAGAATAAAACGAATATTAAACATGTATACAACAACTTGTGAAAAGCAGCATTACCTCCTGGGGTTTACAGTGGCAGGGCAGCTCCACAGTGACTCCAGCTAAATAGGCAGCATTCTCAAAAGTCAGAAAAGCTGGACAAGCTTTGTTAGCAAAAATGTTCTCCTTATCCTCCGGGGCTTCATAACTCCACACCCCAGAGGACAGAAGAAGAAGAAGGAAAGGTGAAACCATCATCAGGAGCACTTGGCTTTTTAGATTTGTCCAAAGTACAAAAATCCTTGTTACTTTCAAAAAAGGCAATTTTTACCTTTGTTAAAAAGAAATGTCTAGAATGCAAACATGTTTATTTTTAAATTGTAGAACTGATATAATGCCAGCTATAATATATATACACGACTCATTGTATAGCATAGTTTTATTTAAAAAGAATGTAAAATATTTTATTTACAATATGATGTAAGTCTAGCTATTGAAACGAAATGTTGTCATGGATTTATAAAATATGGTATGAACAAAATATTTGAGTTTTTAAAGAATTATAATTAGTAAAACAAGCTAAATCAACTGACAGTTGGTAAATACAAGCACTTTTGTTATTGAGTTAGGTATTTAAAGTTCATTTTTATTTTAAAATATGAAAACATGATTTATTATGAATTTTATTTAGGTATTTCTCCTTTTTGTGCTGTTAAAGTTCCTCTGAATGGAAGCGATGAGCTTCTTTGACTTTCCTGAGTCCGTCCAAAGTTAGATTACTGATATGTTATTCCTCCCATGACAAAGGTGGACAGGACTTCATGCCTGCCATGGAAACCAGTGAAAATCAACACTCATTGAAAAAAAAAAAAAGGGTGGGTTCCAGATGACCCCACTCCCAACGTTAGCATGCTGTGGATGGCAGAAGGGCTAGAGATGTTAGCTCCGTGTGGCTTTCAGAGTGAGTGGATGATGTAAATTGTTAATAACAAAGTCACCAGCAGCACCACAGCCTTTTGCAATATTCCTGAAAACGTGACCCAAGATTGACTGCAAAAAAAAGAAAAAAATCCTCAGGTCAAAATTTCACCGTCAGTGTGGAGCCTCATGACTCACTGTTCACATGAGCCTGTCTGGGATTCAAACCCTCCTCTACTTCTCAGCTGTGCTCTCCAACGGCGAGTCTGTGAGCACTTTTGATGCACCATTACAAAGCAGAAATAAATTAGCTCAATGAAGCATCGCTACCCCCCACCCCCCGGGAGGATGACAAACGGGCCTACGGCTCTGTGACAGTACAACGTGACTGCTGACCAACCTTCACCTCACATCACAAACAAGAAACTGGTGATGGTAGCCGACAGCTTTGATAGGATAAATGTATCCATCACTGTGTTTGCGAGTGTTTTTAATTGTGCCACGGCAAGTCAGTGACAGTCATCACTACAGAAATCCTCTCAGATTTTTTTTATTACGTAAATTATTTATTAGAAATTACATATGGAAGCAATGTAAAGATTAGGCTGTGCTCTTTTAAAGCCACATTTTGTCCTTTAAGTGTGTTGTTAAAGTCATAAGAAAAAGCTCCGTTAAACTGTGACACCACATAGAGTATGTTTTATGAACAGAGACACACTCATTTCTGTGCTACAGAGCTCTGTGTTCATATTCCACAATGAAAATAATTAACTGCAATATTTTTTTAGCATTTGTCATAATTTAGATTTGAAAACTAGGACTGGCTGCTTTAATGAAAGCTGCATCAGTGTAAGGGGATGGGATACAAATTTTAACCTGCTTTCTTTACAGTGGGTGCTGGTGATCACAGTATTTGTTTTGCTTATAAATTAGTAATAAACATGGTCTAATGGAAAAAAATTGGATATGCATTCACTGAGATTGACTTTCAACTGTTTTACTCCCGTCAATCTCAGACTGTGAGCAAAACAAGCAGTTGGTTATAGCAGAAGCTGCCAAGTAGAATTCAAAAGTGTCTTTACTGGGCTGCAGAGATAATCTCCCCACAATATCCTGGATTTAAAAACAACTTCAAGAAGACTGCTTGTCTTGTTTTGGCGGGATGCGGTGGATGAAATTTATCTTATACAGATGGAAACAAGGCTGCAGACATTTTAATTGCTTACTTCAAACTGACAGCTGTTAAGGCAAAACTGTGTGAAAGGCTGTATTCACAACAAAACAGCTTCTTAAATCAGAGCAAGAAAGATGTTCTCTTGTCATTTTACTAATCGGGATATCTGGCCTAGACAAGCCCCTCCTATTTAGGAGACTCGAGAGGAAACAAAATTAATTTTGTTTTCAGAAAACTGAATGCTGATAAAAGAATATCTATTGTGTAATGTAGTTTGTTACACGTGTTCATTTAAACATCTTGAAGTGCTTATTTTTAGGGATCCCTATTTAACATTTAAATGCGATCCTGCAATGCATATGAAGGGCAAAAAAATAACATTTAAAAATAAATTTAAAAAATAAATAAATTTAAAAAATGAATGACTCAATATGTGAAAAAATAACGAAAAACAAAACAACATTTACACTGCTACTTTTTCAGAAACACACAAAAAAATACATAGTATAAATACATTTATTGTATTTTCACATTTACTGTTTTATTTCATCTACAGTTTCTGCACGTATATATTTATACATTTCTTCTCTACACGTGTAAATTGTGGGTGCTTCTGTAGTGTACATGGCCCCGCCCATACGTCCCTTTCTATGTGAAAACTGTTTGTCAATCAAGCTAAAAACTCTAGTTTAAAGGATTTTGCAACAAGTGTATCTTAAGAATTGCACTGAGCATGTTCTACTGTTGACTATGTTTGTTGTTGTTATTGTTTATTTTTAACTTATATGTTAAATTGAAAATGAATACAACTTCATTTTAAATCCACAGAGCTCTAAACCAGACCTGAAGACAAAAGACCCAGACATTAACTTTTGGGATCAAAACTTGTCAACTGTCTACAATTTTCTTTTCATTTTCTAATGATGCAGAGAAAAAAGCTACAAGCTAAATACAAGGGGAAGGGAAAAAATGGAAATAAAAAAAATAAGTAAATGTAGAAATGAAGAATATAGAAATGTTCATAAATAATGTATTTAAATGCAGAAACAATTACATATCTATAGTTAGTAAAAAAAAGCTAAACTAACTAAATTAACAACACATTTGTTGATTTATTTATGTATTTCTGAGCAAAAACAATTTTTGATGTATTTTTGCAACATTTTTTCTTTTTTAGAAATGTTGTTTTTTATCTTTCACAAATACAAAGGATCTCCTAATACTTCTGTAAAAGTTGTGTTTTTGAAATGTCACATAAATAGTGTTTTCAGTGATGACAAAAGGCTCTTCCAAAGGGTAACAGTGGGTTCAACTGTTTTTTGCAAATGTCAGAGATCTCACCTGGGTCATATCCACATGGATGCATTGGAAGTCACTCAGAGTGTTAGTTTTCCGGTTTTCAAAATCCATTTTCCAACTCCAACAAACTAGCTAGAATCCTTGAAACAAAGAGAACTGAATCATAGTGCTTATTAGTACATTGATTTTCATACAACTCAGGCCCTGGTTTCTTTAGAAAAGGTGGGGTCAACACACCTCAACACACACACAAACACATTACACAAGGAAGGTGGGACTACTGATCTTCTGTCCCCTACCCCTTCCCTGGTGGAGGGAACAGGGCCTTCAGCAGCGGCTGCCTTGTCTCTTGGGTGTTGGCCTCCTGGGCCCGGCGGCCTCCTCCCCACGCTGGGAGAGGGATCTCTTTGTACTCTGGCAAGTCCATGAGCGGGGGATTACATTCCATCTGAGCCTGGAGGGTGTCTGTGTCCTTGTGGTGCGAGTTCTGGTCCTTACCCTCGGGTGCCGAGCCCCTTCTGGGTCACAACATTAGGAGAGCCTGGTCAGGCAATGTACACCTTCGGGGACCCCCACTTCTCTTGGTCATCCCTCCTCTAAATGGGGGTAGCTGACCCCTGCCGTGCTCTCTCCTGGATCTCCGCAGCTGCCTGGAGCTTTGGAGCGGGTCTCTTTGGAGCATCTCTTTGGAGCATCCCCCCACCCCAGCCCCGGCTCGTACCCGGGGCTGGGGTGGGGGGATGCTCAGAACTCCTGGGTGGTGGTGGGCGGCTTGTCTGGGGTGGTGGGGCTCTCGGGGGTGAGGCCCCGCGCTGGGCCACCTGGCGCGGTGGGACGGCTGCTCTCCTGACTGGGCTGGGCCTTGCGCTCTGCACTTCCGTACCTCACTGCGCTCGGCTGCCCATTTTAGACCAACACTCACTATTGCAATGGGTATAAGCTCCAGCATTTTGTTGCCTGTAGATTAACAAATCTACCTTCCCTTCCCAGTAGTCCTTCTCTAACTTCTATAATCCACCCCCCCCACCCCCCCAACTCTCTCCTTTTCCCCCTTTCCTTTTCCATCCGGTCCAACAGAAAGAACACAAACAAAATTAATATTAATAAAGTTTTGTTTAAACTACAAAAGGGGCTTATACCAACATACATTTTGTGTTCGCTATGATTTATAACCCCCGATTGTAAGAGTAAAATCTGTCTAATACAAGAGGCTCTCAGCTCATATCTGTCTGCTCAGCTGTTGGACAGGACAAGTTAAAAAAAAAAAAAAAAAAAGAAAAGGTGGGGTATTTACTCCATCAAGCAGCTGCCTGATCTGACAATGAGTATGCTACATAGGGATTTTAACATATAACCATAAATCATAATCATCATAAACCATCAATGTAAAAAAAAAGATTATGATAATTTCACCTCATTCTGTGAGGACTTTTCTCATCTGATGAAGAAGGATAAGTATAAAAGCAAACAGATTTTAGTGAAGACCACGACGTATTGTAATAAATTGGCCATCATTAACAGTATGACAGCTATGGAGTGATGGTTGTGAAACATTTGTGGTTTAACAAGAGATTCATTGGGTTTAAATAGAAAGCAGTTTTCTGTTTGTGTCAGGGTTCAATGTTTTCTGAACCATCCATCCAGTCTAGCTTCATTTCTATGCAGACTTAATGGTTCTAAAAGCAGGACACCTTGGTTTTTATTCGTATGATGAGCTTGACCATGAGTCACCAGTAACGTTGCTTGAAAACAACTTGGGTGTGTGTCTGATCACAAAAGTTTTTTTGAGCATCGCCCCATGGGACTGACAAAAATCAATTAGGGGTATTGGGGGTCAGGGCTGTAGTTGTGTTTCCAGTTTTAAGTTGTTACCTTCATTTGTTTCTTGTTTTTGCCTTCCTCTCGTCTCAGGAGTGTTGACTTCCCTTCCAGTCTCTTTCTCTCTTCAACCTGGGTCTACTGACCTCTTATTGTGTGCACTTGTGCTTGATTGTCTTACCCTCCCTCCAGTTATAATTTGCGTTTTCCCTCCACTTGTCCCCAGATCGTTTTATGTGCCTTCTGACTGTTCCTTCTTAAGTGCAGCGAGCCTTCTCGCCTTGTTTTCAGTGTTTATTAAAATAAACAAGGACTTTTTGTTTGAACTTCCTGGGGCCTAGGTTTGTGTCCACATCTGGATCCTGACAATCAAAAGTCCAGATTTTTTTTCCAGAACCAACTATTTGTCAAGCACTATATGCAGAAGCATGACGATGGAGATATAATAGTTTGGTGTTTTATTTTATATAAATTTTATTATTTTTTAATAAAGAGATCAATATCTCTTTTTCAATGGTTGCATGGCCAAGAAGCCAGCAGCATATGTTGTAAAACTAAAGTTTACCAATAAAAGGAAAGACAAATAAATTGAAAAAAAAAATACAGGCACTTAATGGTGGACTAGGGAAGACACGGAAGAGTGGCAAATTAAAGTATTAGTAATGTTTGAAGGACTCTTGTGGTTTTCAAGATAACACAAAGAGTATCCTCAGAAGACTAAAGTTGGATGGCTTCATCTTAGTTTGCTCGGTGTTCCAGGTGAAAGAAGATTAAAGCAGTTATAGAACCAAAATAGAATCTTTAAAAAACTCTGCCAAATGTGTGATTCAGAAAAAGCTGTATTGCTGTGGCAAACCCTGAAGGGATAAGCTGAAAGGACAACAACAACAACAGAGAGCATAATGAATTCTTGACCTTTTGTGGGAGAGAGCTGAGATAAGTTGGGACAAGCCCAAGAAAAGTTTTGTAGATCAGAGTCATCCACCCTTTCTTTGACTGCTTACAGAAGGCTACTATGCTCTGTTGTACAGTAAAGAGCAATGAGTTAGACTACTACACCCTGTACAAATATCACAGCACAATGACACACAGGGTTTAGAGACTTAAGGCATTTTGTCGAGACATTCATATACAAAACATCACTATAATCCAACAAAAGTGACATATGGTTACAGATTCCAAGAGAATATGGGCTATGAGGGAAAAGCTGATTGTATTTCTGTAATAGAATCCAAGCTTCAGCCACAACTTCCAGTTTGTTTTCCTGATTATATGTGACATAAAAAACTCAGATACAAAAAATGTTGTACAGTTTTCTTTGTCGTTTCTCAATGTGATACTTTACATTCAAGCACAATAATGGAGGTTTGTTTTGCAGATACATAGTGCCATACCTTTTACAGTAGGCTTAATGTAACTTCTCATTTAAGTTACAGGCAGTCTTTAGGAAACTTTTTCATTGTATTAGCCAAGATAAATCTTGTGTTACATTTTCAAATTGGAATTTTAGTTAAAGAAAGTTCAAAAAGTTAAACAGCAGGACTGTAACAGACTGTTTTCCTTTGTCAAACTGTACACGACTTGTTTGACTCTGGTGCAGAGAATGCATAGCCACAAAGTCAGCCATCTCGGAATAAGTCAGTACGTTCTGCCTTTATTTAACCCACTTTGTTGGTCACATTATGTTCTCTGTCTGGAGGGTTTTGCTACAATTTTGCTTTAAAAAAGTTCATGTGAGATCTAGCTAACACATGCCAATTGAAAAGATGAAAATGATGGATGAAACAGGATTTCAAGCCATTGATCTAAAATGTTCAGTGCGACATGTTAGTTCGCAAGTCAAGCTTTGGCACAATTTCAATAAGGACTATTTAAGCTTCGTTATTAGGTCACTCTATACACCTTTATCAATTGGTGCTAACTTCCCTGCCTTTCTTCACAGTCAATCACAATCATATGTTTGCCTTTACATAAATAAATCTTAATTTCCTTCTATTTTTTTAGACAGTCCTCCTTCACCCCATTCTCCACCTGGAGCGATGCTTTAGGGTGTATTCAGACTGGACACATTGGGTTCACTTGAAGTGAACCAGAGTATGTTTCCCCCGATAATTCAGAACTAATTTTTAGTCTGAATACACCCAAGTGGACCCTGGTCTGGGACCAGGAACCATTCTCTGACCCATCTTTGGAGGTGCTCTTGGTTCAATTCCAATCAGACTGAACTCTGGTTCGTTCTGAGATTCTTCTGTTGGAATCCACTTCGTCCTCTTAGTGGAACAAGTGAACCTAAACCCTTGATAAACATGAATCAACGAAGATACACAGCAGCTCATTAAAGCAGTGGTTAGATGAATGCAGGTTTATTAAAACAACTTTTAACATAAAACACATTGTTTCTCACACTGTTTTCCCAACAATCTACATATCATAAAAACTTATCAGCGTACCATCATAGCCGACATCTTAGCAACCACCGTACCAAAGTAGCAGTAAAATGTGACCTTGATACAGACGTTCAAAATCGATCAGTGAAATATAACGTTTTTAAGAAAGAGTGAACTATCCCGATAAGGATTACAAAGTGCAGGACTTCCATCATTTTTTTCTCTTGTTGTTTTGCCCTGTCTTCGTAATTCCTGGCCAATGACTGAAGAGATTTTAAGTGACGTGTTTTATTTACAAGCTTTGGCTCAAAACAGAAACTGGTTAAAGGCAGTCTGAATAAAGACCAAAAGGAAAGTTCAAGACTCAATCCAGATCAAATTAAGCAAACTCAGTCCAGACCACCTGACTTTTCCACTCAGAATACACCCTTAAAACAGTCTGGCCCTTTACCACCATTAGTATCTAGGCTCTCCAGTTTATATGCATGTTTTGAGTTTATCATGCAAGACATCATCCACCCACACCTTAAAGTCCCATTCCAACCAATTTTTTTTCTTTTGTAAGATCTTTTCCAGCAGCCTGTGTTGTTTTTTAAGAAATATTTTATGCCCAGCGGCAGTAGCTCATTAGAAATACAAATCTGACTTGTGGGCGGGACTGTTGGCTTGAAGAAACCCCTCCTCATTGCTGGGACTGTCTGCGTGCTTACATGCATGCTTATATTCCCAAACTAGCATTAGCCCTGCTATAAACATGGCGAGCAATATTGGATCAATCCAGCCGTACAGTTTTGATCCAGAGGCCAGCTCAGATGAGGAAAACAAATGCACCCAAGGGGGTGGAGGAGCAGAGAGATAAGAGAGACTCTGGCACGCCCAGTGAGTAGCTGCGTCAGAAGCTCCAGCTTTTTCTAGCATCCAGTTTCTAACTCAATGTAATTTGAATCAAGAAAATACTCAGAAACGCAGTTTTATTCATAAATTATTTTATATAAGTCCTCTATTATGAGAAACATTCTACAAGAACATGTTAAAAACACAAAAAGACCATTTTCATTGGAGTGGGTCTTTAACCGCCAAAGATAATGGACATATTTCTTGCACATCTTTCTGTCATAGAAATAAATCTTTATTTGCATTCCCAATATCTCTCCTTAGTGAAGCAGCATCATATTATTTGCATCAATGTTACGAGAATAACAACAGTCAAGATAAACAAGGAAGCTACAAATTATTTCTGCCTAGTGCAGAGGCCCTGACTATTTCCTTGTGTTTTTGTTCAGCAAGAACACTTCCAGGCAATGTTTTTTTTTTTTTAAATAGTTTTTTTTCACAATTTTTTCCTAAAATGTAAAAAGTGAAGTCTTACAGTTGGAAGTTTTTTGATTTGTTCAACTTTTTCAGACGTTAAATCATTTGATCTGGCTTTACAGAATGTGCTTTTTTTATGTTGGAGAAGGGTAAATAGCACATAATTGTATAGCGTTTTTCTACTTTCCTTGAAGCCTCAAAGCGGTTTACAGTCACATTCACCCACTCACTTTTGCAGCAATAGAAAGTGTAAATCATATGGCTATCGTGTAGTTTATCAAGTAACAAATTTTCCAAAAACAATGATTTCAGATAACTGAAACAAAAGAGCTTTTTTACTTTTGGCATTGGACTTCTGTGTTTGTTTGTCAGGAAGTGGTGGTGATGTACCCAAAATGCAGGCAGCAGAAAAGTAAAACATTTAAATAATTAACTAAAACATCACAAAAAGCATGAAGAGCCAAAGAGGTGGCAAGGCAGAGCAGATGAATAACTGAAAACCAGTCACTTATATAGGCTGAGGGTAATTAACAGAAATGAAGACAGCTGGAGATCATGAACGGGTGTGACTGGGGCGACAATTCAAAACAGACCATGACCAAAACCCAAGCAGATTCCTCACATTTTTTCTGTGTTTGCTGAAAGTCAATACTATACCTATTTTACTATTTATTGAAAGGCTTACTGAAACATGTAATTACACAGCAAGTTTTTTTGTTTACTGATATGTTCCCATGCCTTTATTTCTTATGTTCGCGTAAAGTTTTAGTAAAAGAAGTACAAGAACATTTGACTCAATATTCTGAGCTGATGTCAGATAGAGTAATGTCCAAGGCCCTGCATCAAAAATCAATCTCATTAATATGTTAAGCACAGCTTTCATTTGATCTGAGCCTCTCTTTGCCATCAGAATGCCAACTAAAGACACATACTTCTCTCCACATAAGCCCCTATTTTGAGGCCTGGTACACTTTCTAGGACCAAACATAGCTCCCCACTGTTGGCCATGGAGCAGTTCCACTTGAACACTTGGCAGCAAAGCAGCTCTGAAGAGGTGCTGTTAGAGGAGGAAGAGGTGTTACTTATTCATTTTCCACTCAAGATTTTCCAGTCAGCTCAATGATGCCTGCTCCTCTAAAGATTATATTCCTGCTCTGCGCAACTCCAAGGGCAGTCAGAGGAACTGGCTTCAGAGCTTGACTCTGATATTCATGGCGCCTTAGGGTAAACTTTGGGTCACCTCCCAGGAATAAAGAGCTATGTGAAATATCTATCTTGTAAAAATAGTACTGAAATAAAAAAGTTGCTTCTCACTGAGTTACTGAAACACTTCCCCAATCCTGTGAGACTGGGTCTTTTCTTGTTTTCACTCTCGATAATCCTCAGGTCCAACTATGAGAACGTGTGAGGGTATTAGTTCTACAGCTGCTGATGATATGCAAGAATGAAAACTGAAGTTCACAGTCTCTGCAAGGTAAATATTAGTAAAGACATTGAAATAGATTTTAAAGGGGAAAAAACATTTCTGTATTTTCAGTTGACTTTGAGAGCGCTTCTCATTTATTTGCATAATTTCTCTTGTTTCATGTTTCTTCTTTTCTATCAGGTCATCCACTTCACTTGTTCTGCTCAACTTTGTTTTATATTTATTTGGTGTCAGATAGTCTCTACAACAGTGATGTCCAGCCTATTAAATCAGACCTGGTTGTTTATGTTTTCTGATTTGCCTCTGCATGTTCCTGTTTGGTTGCATTTGGACCTGAAGCCCAAAGCTTCTTGCAGCATTATTTCCTCTAACAAACTGTCTACAAACAAACATTAAAGCCATGGCAACAAAGTCTGTTTTACTTGGAAACTATTTAAACCATACTGAAGATATTTTTTACATTAGTGAAAGTGCATCAACTTGTATTTATTTGTCATTGTTGTTTTATTGTCATTGTTGTCATTGTTATTTGGTGACTTGAATTTTAAGCTCCAAAAAGGGTTGTGAAAAGATCTAGGAATAACATAATGCGAGTTGGCAATAGTCGTGTTATCATTACCTCTGAAATTGCGCAAATTGGATTTGCGATACTAAATTTGCTTCATGAACACACCACAATTTTGAAAACACTTGCACGTATTGAAAAAGTTTTTGTGCTTGTTGGAGGTGGTTTTTGGGGCGTAGCAAAAAATTGACAAATTTTGCTAAACTGCAATGGAAACACTTTTTTCAAAGGCAATGCGCTTCTTGGAAAGAAGTGGCTGCGGTGAGCGCTGCACAGTGGGCGCTACGATGGGTCCCGCAGCATCACATCTCATTAAAAGTTCAGTGTCAAGCAGAATTGTTGGAGCCACAGCTCCTCTGTAAAATCACCAAGATTTCATCAAAATCACCGCTCCCACGTGGGAGGAGCTTCACCAGCTTGCAGCTGCATGGTCTGCGCAGACGTCTCCTTTGACAGACGATGATGAGCGCTGGGGCTGTGACAGAAATCTGTATGGATCTGATGTTATCAAACAGAAAAATGGTCCAACTGCTTACTTGTTATTGTTATTTTTTAATACCACTGAACAGGCTTCTCTCGTGTTTACAATTATATACATTAACATGGTCTATCACGCGGTCTCCAGAAGTTGTGACATCACTCAAATGCTCCCATTTTTTGAATCAACTTAAAACAATACTAGTTGTCATCCATCCCCGTGGTTTTGTGTTTATTCGCATAATTATGATTTAATGGAAACAGTGTCATCGTGAAATTGTGTTTATTCGTCATTTCTAGAATGTTGATAAAGTTTTGTGCATCTGTGTAATGGAAACGCAGCTAATGTCATGTGTTGCAACCATTTTTCACATTCAACTTGAAGAAAAAAATATAAAAGAAGAAAATACAACAAAAGGTCAAACTTTTCACCGGTGTCGTGGTTTTAAACTAATTAGGACTTTATACTTGGCAGAAGGATAACAACATTTCTTCAAACAGGGGAAATCATTTTTTCATTTTTTCCTCAATCTCAAGCAAGAAATAGTTTGTCAAAATTGCACAACAAACATTGACAAAAACATGTAACATTCAATTGAATTGTATATTGTGTCGCCAATTATTTCAACGCATTCCTGAACCAGTGGCCTGTCATCTGTTGAGGCTTCAGACTGATGCTTTGAGAGCTTCTCTTTTTATTATCTGGATTATTTGATATGCTTTGGAGCCTCGGTATAAGAGGACACATCACACATTTATTTGTTGGGCTGCTGTATCGTTTTCCACTCCTCAAGGGCTTGTTACCCTTGGCTCTTGTTCTTTGTCCTTGGTGAAACAGTGATTCAAGTGGTCAGCAGTAGATGTGATTAGAATATCTGGAGAAGTAGCAGGACACTTGCCTACCAGAGCGAAGCTAGGTGACAATTTCTATGGTGTAAAGGATCCCGATATATGTTTTGGATCCGAATTTTAAAAGTTAAAAATATACCCTTTTAGTCCAAACTACATTATGTTGTCCTACACACTTACGAGGTCTTCCAAGTCCAAAGCTTTCTTATGCCTTATCCTAGCTTACATGATGTCAAGTTAGAGCTGTTTACAGGGTCAAACAGAAAGAAAATGCATCTTGCCAAAGACTCCCTGACATTGTAAAACAGTCTAATGCTTTTCTCTTAAATAAACAGAAGTACTCCTACCAGATTCTTGTAAAAAGCTATAAAAAAAAACAACTGAAGCCTCAAGTAAAGTTATTCTGTGCAATTATTGTTCATGTGTTGATGAATCCTTTATATTGGGTCTGAGCACAGCGTTTGCAAATATTGGAAGTCCCTTGCCCTTTGCAAAAAAAAAAAATGTTTTTTGGGGTGAAATGCAAATAAAACACTCCTCTTCTGTAAGGAAAATGTAACAGCAGAACTAAAGACAGCAGAAGGTACACGCAAGTGTTTTGGACCTCACACGTACTGTCATTAATCTACTTAGCATCCATGATGTCAGCCTAGCATGCCTGCTGTCTGCTGAGAGACAAATGAACATGGGCTTGGCTCTTCCACTTGTTTTGCTTTAAGAGTATAGACTGAATTATTAAACATATGTAGATACATTTCATGCCCGCTGCTACACTGAATCTGCAGATCAAAGAAATAACTTTTAATTTCTCATTTCTTGAACGCCTTGATAGCTGAAGCAGTTGGCAAAAAACGGGAATTTCCTCCCCACAGCTTCTCTCATTAAGCAGGACGTGATTTCAATTTAGGACTCTGTGGTGAGCTCTGTTGCTCATTCCTGTTAGGTTTTAAATGAAAATCTATCAAAGTGGTCCATTTATTTAAACAGAGGACAACAGGGTAAATCAGATTTTGTAAAACTAATATATTTGTGCATAAGAGAGCAGCAGTAAAAATATTTAATTCCAACAATTCTAGCACTTGGTTCAGTTTTTTGTAGTAAGACTTTTTGTGTCTCACACACAAGTGTAATGGCTTATCACACCTGTTTACAGTTCCAGTGGGGTTTTGAGGCCAGATGCATTAGCTCATCTCCATTTGTTTCTTGTTTTCTGTTTTCATTTAAAAAAACAAGTATTAGCAGTTTCGGATTAGTTACAGAAAGCTGGACGGATCTGAGTTTCTGTTTAACTGCAAGACACTGCAAGACAGATAGGGAAGGTTACCCTGTAAAGTAGGCTGCTGACATCCTGTATCTTGAGTCCAAAGCTCCATCCATCCATTCATCCATCCATCCATCCATCCATCCATCCATCCATCCATCCATCCATCC
>BSAI01000015.1:25766625-25777175 GCA_036245035.1 Adrianichthys oophorus
TCCATCCATCCATCCATCCATCCATCCATCCATCCATCCATCCATCCTCTGAACCTGCTGAATCCCTTTCGAGGATGCAGGGGTTCCTAGAACCAACCCAGCAACTGTTGAGCAAAGGTAGGGTACATTCTGAACTGGCGCCCGGGATCTTCCACCATCTCAAATCTTTAACTGTGACCCTGATTTCTCGCAAAGTTCTGACCTGCAGAGAACGTGCTTTCTACAATATCAGCTGCAGAGGGACAAGGACCCTAATAAACAATGTCTGCAGACAGAACAACGAAGAAAAACTTTGTAAACTCTCTTAAACCCAGAAGGATAGATGTTAATTTGGCAGCACAAGAAGGAATACAATCCACAAACAATAAACAGAATATGGATCTCTTTATTGCACAGCATCACCATATAATCACAACAATAAACTTCTTGTATCAATTATTGATGATTGTTAAAATGATTGATCTGTAATAATCACTTCACTTGGTTTCTAAAAATGTGACTTATAACTATTGATTTTTCAAAAGAAAAATAATCTGCACACATTTTTAATCTTTCATACTTGATCTGCAGTATATTATTTTTTATTATTTTTTTTCCCTCAGATAAAAATCTGCATTTATTTGAAATGTTGACACTTGATTTATATTATTACTTTTTCTAATGAAAAACAATCTGCACTTATTTTAAACTTAGATGCTTGATCTGCATATGCTATGATGAATCCTGAAATAATTTATGTCCAGTGTCATGATCATTATGTATTTCACCTTGTCATCTGATTTATTGAAGCTAAAGAATTTGTAATTACTTGAATCTGTGTCGGTAATGTATAAAGCTCTGATTAGAAGTTATGAACCAGATATCGATAACATCTATAAAGTAAATGGTTCGGCGAATACGGGGTGGGATTATATTAACTCCACTCCCTTTCAAGCAATCTACAATCATCCAATGTTTGATATGTCTTTGAATGGATTTAATTATTTGTTGATTGTACTGTTTATTTCTTGCTTTGTTTGCTTGAAATAAACCATTTCAAATCAAATCTTTAAGACCCACTCCAATGAAAACCGTGTTTTTGTGCTTTTAACATATTGGAGGACATATTTAAAGAAAATGAAGCTTAAAATTGAATTTCCTAGTATGAATTTATTCAAGCTGTTCTGAATCAGGTTCAGGCAATAAAATGCCATTTGAAAAAGAGCGTATTTGTCACGTAGAAAAAACAATGGGCAGGTCACAAGCTCCCTGCTCCGCCCCATTTGCAGACAAATAGAGACATCTTCAGTTTTCTCGTCCGAGCTGGCATCTGGTTCCAAACTATGCGACTGGATAGCTTCAATATTGCTTGCCATTTTTGAGACACCGGTATTGTTAGATTGGGGGTGTGAGGGCCTGTAAACTAGAGGGAGAGAGTGCAAAAAGAGAGCTCTCAGCCATGGGTGACAGGAAGGGAGGGTGAGGTTGCTCAACGCCAACAATCCTTCCCACAACTCAAGAGGCAAATTTTTGATGAACTACTAGAGCTCTGCAGAAAGTATATCCTAACAAAACAACACAGGTTTTTCATTTTATTTATTTTTTTGGCTGAGAATGTCATAATTCTAATTAAAAGACCACTGCGAAGACTTTTACAATATATCAAAAGATGATAGGAGTGGGACTATGTAATGTCAGTGCTCAATGAGGAATAATGCATATTTTAAATATATCCTGGATGGTTCTCAAGAAGAATAGAGCTACAGCACATGTTCTTGGGAAGCCTCTTGGATGTTTAATGTTGTGTGCAGTGGGAACACTGACTGGTTACATCCATTCATCTTTTGAACCTCCTTAAACTAGTTCAGGGTCATGGGGTCACTCGAAGGGTTTAAGCAGGTTCAGAAGATTCTTGATCCCTGCAGGGTCATGGGGTCACTGAGGTCTATGCCAGCTACTGTTGGGAAAAGGCAGGGTTCACTCTAAACATATCACCAGTCTGTTAAAGGGTCATGGCTGATTGCAATTTTACTCATTCGAAGTTTTGTTTTAATGAAGGTTGCTTCCATCACTTTTCAGTGTTTTGTGGAGTTTGGGTTTAGCAACAATTTTGTCCTGTTTTCAACATTCCCCAGTTTGAAACCCCAGGGGTCATTTGATTCTGGGTGTTTAGTTTTGTTTTTAAACCAGAGTTTTCCACCATTTGAATCACAGTGTTCTTTACTGAACTTTGCTCTGAGTCTTAAACCTCTGCTTTAACAAGGCTGACCTTCAACCAGACTTCCACTTCACTGGACTTGCCCTTGGGTGGGCTCATTACCTTGGAGTATTGGATCTGGGTTCCATGGCCAGAGTGTGTTATTTTTTGGGAAAGACAATTTCATTAAAACAGCAACTTGTGTACAGACAAGTTATTAAAGTGTTTCACAGAAATAAAGGAAGTTTAGCTATGTACAGTAAAGTTGAATTAATTAAAATAACTAGAGATAAATACCCTTCCCATTCAAATGTATATAAATTAACTGAAGGATTGGAGTTCTAGTTCTAGGGTAGTCATAAAAGATACAATGTAAGTTTGGAGGTAAAGATAAAAAAGTGGAGATTATTTAAGTTCATCAAACAGCTTGTTCCATCTTTGTGCAGCATAGAACCTGAAAGCAGTTTCACCCTAAACAGTTCAACTGAAAATAATAAGAGATGTAAGTTTAAGTGGCCCCATGACAGACTGGCAACCTCTCCAGGATGTACCTCATCTTTGACCAACAGTTGCTGGGATAGGCTCCAGCATCCAGTGACCCCAAAAGGGTCACTGGATGAATGGATGAAGACAATGACAAATTTGAGCTACTCGATCCAACTGTTTGAGTAAAGAATGCATGATTCTTCAGACTGGAATAAACTAAATGACTCATTAGAAAAGTAATGTATAGTTTTATACATGAATGATAGTCTCACATAAACAGAAACTCAGTTTAATGGCTCATCCTTTATTTATTTCCATGTTGAATGTTTAAGTACTAAGACGAAGGCACACTCCACATTTTAAATATTAACTGAAATAAGAATGTTACCATTAACATTTTAATCTCTATGAATAATACATTGGTTCAATCTGACAAGCATCAATTCAAATGTTGGATTTTTAATAACAAATAAGAGGGCTCTCTGAAGTCTTTGAGGTTTGTGAGATTGATGCCTGTAATATGGAACAGAATTATCAGGAGGATTATGTCGAGTCTGTCTCTTCTTTTTTTTGAACCCCCCAGTGAATAGTCCTGGGATATGAATGAATCCTTGGACAACCAGTGACTTTCCAGCTTTGATCCGCCAAGCTCCAAATGTCAACACCTTTAATTTCCTGTCCCTCGCTTTTTTAATTTAACCTCTCTACCTTTTCTTATCTTTTTTTTAATTATTTCCTCTTTTTGTAATTCCCACATTATTATTGTGTCTTCATATTGCCATAATGCAGACTACTTTCCCTTTCATTTTGCATTTCTTTTCTATAGCTAATTTACACATTACCTGCTGTGTCCTTCGGCCTGTTCCCTTTATACTTTCTTTATTGATGAATCTTTTTCACAAAAACATGCTAAATCACTATTACATCAAATCTTTTTACATCAACACAAATAATACAGTTATGTCAGTGGCAGAGCTAGAACATATTATACGGGGAAAGGAAGCAGAAGACTTAGGAAGTGTGGAAGTAGAACGGAACGCTATTACAAATGAAATGATCACAAATATGTATTTCAAACTGTTTTTAATTGTTATTAATAATGAAGCTGCTATTAATATTATAAAACAGAAGTGAAAAAACAGTGTAGAAATTCTTGAAAGACCAGATGGGCTGGAATACACAATACAAGGGCAAAGCAAATAATATGAGAGGCTCAAGATTTCATTTAAATATATTGGTTTTGTTATTTTTGCAACGCACAAAGAAGCAATTATTGATGATTGCTTAATCTAAAGTCAATAACAATACTGGATTGGATTAGAAATAGTTTATTTTAAGCAATCAATAAATATTTCATAAACAAAACAATCATCAAAGGTTGAAATCCATACAAAGACTGTCTTAAACATATGATAATTAAGCATCAAATTATAGATTGCTTGAAAGGGAGTGTGAGCCAGTGAATTTATATAAACCCACCCTGTCTCTATTTTACCATTTTCTTGACATGAGTTATTATTATCCGGTTCATGACATCTTATTAGATATTTATACCTTACTAACATAGATTCAGGTCATTAAGAATTCTAAAGTATCAATAAATCACACGACAATATGAAGTACATAATGATCACAGTAGTAGACATACCAGTATTTCAGAATTCATTACACCATATGCAGAACAAATATCAAAAATCTCACATCAGATATCTCAAAAATCAGGGTCAGAGTTGAATTTTAGACATAGTGGAAGATCCCAGGCGCCATGATTTTATTTGAAATCATATTCTGCTCTTCTATTACTCCATTTGTTTGTTCAGATGCTCGTGATCAAGCACGTCTCAAAGTCTTTCATGTTCTTGACAACCAGAACGTTGGACTGGTCAGGCGGACCGAGTAGTATAACCACGCTTGTTGTTCCACGTCATCCACTCTTCGCCAGATTTTTGACCCGGTTATTTGATTGCTCATTCTGAGCATGGAGTCTCTGGATCCCTTACAGAAGTTTAATCAGAGTTAACTTAGCTTGGATGTTGTTAAACGCCTTTCTAATATCGTTAGTGACACGTATCCCTTGGGTTTTCTTTGGAGCCATGGTCACCCCTCTTTATTAACAGAATTACTACTTTTAGCAGTGATTCTGCGAGTAAATAAAGTTTTTAAGTCCCTTGAGAACGATGAGCATTGCCAAAGCTAGAGGCATGCTAATTAACCCAGATCTGGAAAAGAATATACATTATTTTAAATTATATAATGTATATATATATAAATGAAAATTGACTCAAAACACCCACCCCATCCTCCTGTAGTCCTGCCCCTGAGTTGCATACTGTTGCTGGTGTTCAGAAGGGTCGACTTTTGCTTCATTTTTTTCGGACGTATATCCATGCATATCTTCTGGGTCATATAAAAAAAAAAAATGGATCCTGTGCTTGATCCTCTCTGAAACAGGATGCCAGCAACCACAGTTGTTCATCAGAGATTTAGTATGTTCTGAAAACCAAGCCAAACTTATTTTTCGGATGCAGTTAAATATCGATTGTGCTTTACTTCATGCAGTAAAAGTGTAATGGTCTGTGACAGAACCCAAGATAATAAGCAGGCCCTGGTTGAAAGTTAAGTATCTTATTAGGCCCTGGCATAACTGGGAGTAGGAGTGGCTGGCAGTGAACAGTCTGTAGCAGGCAGTGGGCACAACAGAACTTGACAGGAAACAGAGACACTGGACAGTTGTTTTACACTCTTACTCTTAGCAGCAATTGATTGATCAAACTCGGCTTGACTTTAGTTAAATGGCATATGGCATATACTATGCTTTCCTTGATCCTTTCAGAACAAAACATCTATTTTATATATATATATATATATATATATATATATATATATGATAATATCTTACATTTGTCACAGTAAAAAACAAATAATTTATGAAATATGCGTCATTTTTATGAGCTCTTTTCCTGCCCAGAAGTAAGATGACTCGATCTTTGGAGACCGGCTATTATTCCATCACAGACAGAATGGAAATGGCCAATGGGTTCATTTTGCTGTAAAATTTGGTCAAGAAATGCAGACAACACTAGATAAAGATTTCAGGATCTATTGAAATGATGAGAACATTGTATTTTGTTCTGATTAGCACTGGCTGTGAACACTTCTTTTCTCTTTGAAGCTTCACCGATCTATGTATCAAAAATCCTCTCCACTTCAATGCCAATCATTTTCCTGAAAAGATGTGCACCTTTTCATCTTCACTCAATAATCCAAGTTAAAAGGAAAAGAAAAGCAGTTCTTTAATTTGCCGCTCTCTTTCTTTGCACCTCCAACAGGAAATTGTTTACCTTTTTCTGCCGCCTTCTTCTCTATATCATCCATCTGCTTGCACCATTTTTGGATCGGTTAGGTTGGGGATGGGTTAGGTTAGGGATGGTGGATTATAGAAGTTAGAGAAGGACTACTGTGAAGGGAAGGTAGATTTGTTAATCTACAGGCAACAAAATGTTGGAGCTTATACCCATTGCAATAGTGAGTGTTGGTCTAAAATGGGCGGGGCCTGTCCACACTCAGCTGTTACATACCTGCCGGCTCCAATAGTGTTCACAAACGTGTCCACATCCAGTTCACACGCACACTTGTGCATACCAACCAACACATGTAAAGCATTACATTCTGTCACGCACACTATTTGAAGGTGCAAAGGTGAGCCGACGCCTGTACTCAGGTGAATGTTATGTTAAGCTGAAGTGGATGATGGAATGCACAAAAAAGGAGGGAGAACCCCCAGACATCCCCACACCAAGACACCCGCCGAGGCGGCAGCGCCGACCAGGGCCCGCCCCCGCACCCATACTGTGGGGTCAATGGAGGAGATCCACCCGCCAGGCAGCCCGGCCAAGCACCCAGACCAGGGCCCGCAGGACAGCCACACGGGCCCCCAACACCCGAGCGCAGTGAGGTACGGAAGCGCAGAGCGCAAGGCCCAGCCCAGTCAGGAGAGCAGCCCTCCCACCGCGCCAGGTGGCCCAGCGCGGGGCCCCACCCCCGAGAGCCCCACCACCCCAGACAAGCCGCCCACCACCACCCAGGAGTTCTGGGCATCCCCCCACCCCAGCCCCGGGTACGAGCCCGGGCCCCCCACGGAAGACCCGCTCCAAAGCTCCAGGCAGCTGTGGAGATCCAGAAGAGAGCACGATGGGGGTCAGCTACCCCCATCTAGAAAAGGGATGACCAAGAGAAGTGGGGGTCCCCGAAGGTGTACATTGCCTGACCAGGCTCTCCTAATGTTGTGACCCAGTGACTCAATTATTTTGGAGTCAGCAGGTACTTCATCTTTGGAACGCAAGGCGGCAGGGATCAATCAGTCCACTTCTCATTTCCAATCAATGTTTACATCACATCTGTGTGCAAACTAGTCACTGTTTAAATTCAAAGTCTGCTAACCCTATAGAAAGTTGCCCCACATTTCTTACACTGATTAGACTAAATTTGAAATTGTTAGACTGGCTTTAGCAACTACAGGTCTATAGGGAGTGGGACTTTCATATGGTCAGGAAGCTGCCCTCAGTCTCTCCCTCTGGTGGCCTGCACACACACTCTCCAGAGTTTTGACGACTTCCTGGTTCTCCTCACTATATCATCCAGCTCATAGACATTAATAAAGAGTAGACGCCGCATCGACCGCTGCTGCCTATTGGCGCTGACGAGCCGTCGGGCCGCCATCTTGGTCCGGTCGCCGCTCCACTCAGTGTAACCTGTTTGGCAGACGCAATCAAGTGTCAGTGCGTTTAATCAGTCATAACTCGCTGAATACTAAATTGATTTTCACAACGATTTTTTTTATTGCAAACGTCATACATGTAGCTATGAAACAGGACACATGGTTCAGTGTATTTTAATATTCATATTGGGCTTAGCAGTAATAGAATATTCTGATATACATATGAGATGGTAGCTACCATAACACTGTGTAAAACCCAGGCATTTTGCAAAGGAAAAAAAAAGCACACACACACAAATATATGATAGAGAAGCAAAAAGTACTATTCAGCTTATTCAGCTATTCAGTTTTAATAAATGAATAATATAAACAATATAATTCATTTTTATAGAGAATCAATATAATTCATATATTTATAGATATAGATACAGTATCAATATAATTCAGAAAGAGAGAGAGAATGAGAATAACAATAAATGACTAGTCCGGATAACAAGAACATGACAAATAATAAACCATATTTACAAATGTACAAAGTTGCTCATGGAAACTTTACATGAGCTAAAAACCCTGAAGGAGGACTGCTTTGCAGAACTTTTTTCTTGTGCTCCCTTTCTGCAGGTCAAGGGAGGTGAGTTTGGCAATGTAGTGCAGCCTTATCTTCAAAAACACAGACACAACCAATGACAACAAGTTGGAATGATGGTTGTCAATGCCAAATTGTGTCTCCTCAATGTGTTCCCCAAGTAGAAAAAACATCTTCTGTTCCAATCTCCTCACGGACGATGTGCGTAACTGTCGACACCTTTGGAGCTTGCTTTGTTGAAGCTTGGTGATGGAATCGCTAGCCCACCGTTGTTTTTCAGGGCTAGAAGGTGGTACAGAATATACGATCTATAAAGTCTGATTTAGCCTTCATAGCCGAGTGAGCACCAGCACTATAGCTAGCGTTAGCTGGCTAAGCTTTCGCTGGTGGACATAAATACAGTACAATAATATTATATTTACAAAATACAACCAAATAAAAATGTCTTACTTGTTAAAAATCAATCTCCCGAGCCCTACTCTTAATAGTCCACCTGTTAGAACAAGAATACGCCACACAGTGCTCATGCATCATAACTACTACCGCTGTTTTGGTTTGTGTATGTGGGGAGGACGACCGGACCAAGATGGCGGCCGCATTTCTTGCGGCTCAGCAGCCAATGCGGCGTCTACTCTTTATTAATGTCTATGATCCAGCTGCCCCTGCAGCCACTCCCAGAACTTCCACAGCTGTGATTCATCACCACTCAACCACCACAGTATTAAGTCAGAGCTCTTAGTTCTGCTTAGTGCGAAGTATTGATCATCCATGACAATTCTTAGCGTGGCAAGCTCTGCTTTATTGGTTACTACTCTTTTTCTTATCCTACTCCTCTCTGTCAGCCGCCTGCCTCGACTCCTGCCTTCCCTTGACCATCGTTAGCTCTATCTTTGACAAGCCCATGCCGGTTCTGATCCTCGCCTGCCTGACCACTGCCTGCCTGAGAACCAATAACCCTGCTTCCTCAAATAAACACTGCAGATGGATCAAACCACCTCTGACTCTGTTATAAATATTATGATTATCACGCTTATGTCTTTGTGAAACAGCCATTTCCATAACTTGTCCAAGACAGTCAACTTGTTCATGCTTTTTAGCAGCAGAGTGTTTATCTTTCCCATATTAGTTAAATTTTTGGGTCTGCCTGATAATGTGGAACGTCCTTCTTTAGTAGCTTTTCCTTTAATTGAACTCACCTGAGAACTAACTAATGTCTGAGGTTGATTTCAGTGATCCGAAAAGCCCTGAGACACAATATCATCTACGAGTTTCATTGAAAAACAAAGAATTTTATCTTTTTGATGCAAAATTACAATTTGCATAATAAGTTGGAACGCACTGTAAATAAATTGTTTAAGGTCAATTTCTTGATTTTTTTTTTCCCTGTTATTGTCTCTTTTTCACTGTTCAAATGAACCTATAATTACCATAATTACAATTTCTTTTTAGGTGGGCAAACCTACAAAATCAGCCAGAGATCAAATACTTCTTTCCTCCGCTGTAAATGTCAGAATGAGATTGTTTCTACAATAGTTCTCAGTTTGTTTAGAACAGAATCATTTCCCAAAAAATTTGTATTTGCAGAAATGAAGGTATTGCTAATGAAATCTGGTGAGTAAACTGTTCATGGGGATATGTGTTACATGGAAAATAACACGTTTAGGGAGTTTGGTTCTCTGAAGCATTGATAACTCAATGCCAAGTGGGACAGAAATGGCCAGTGATGCTGCCATCAGTTTGATGAACCCACAACCAAAGGCACACTGCTCTTCTCAGTGGATTTGGCAGTTAGATAAATCCACAGAACTTTCACATCAACCCACACCTGCAGGGACAGAGATATTTTATCTTCAAAAGAGAAAAATCCTTCAGTAAGTCTGATATTTTTTTCTTCATTTGTTTTTTTCAGCAGTTTGTGTGTTTTCCTGTCACCCCAATAATGTCTCATTCAGTCAAATTCTGTTTCAGTTTTTTATTTCTTCCATCTCTATGTCAGCAGCTAAATCTATCTGCTCCGCTTCTTTATTTCTTCCTCTTTTCTCAGTCTCTCCATCACTCTCCATTCCTGTCTTTTCCTCCTGCCTGCAGCTCATTTATTTTCTCTCACTTGACTCAAAGAGAGCTTTATGAAATACAATCCATCAAACACGTTGCTCCCTTTTTGCCCTCCATTTTTCCCTAATGGCTGTTGTTGTTTTGGGTTGCTATTGTCACCCCTGGTCATTTTCTCTGCAATATTTAGTGATCCTTGTTTCATTTCTGTTGATCCCTTCCTGGCAATTTGCATCCAAATGAAAGACTCTGATAAGGAATAGAGCAGAAGACAGTCATTGATTATGCATCATTTGGTGTCATGTGAATACTGGAGAGGCAGAGCTTAGAAGAAATCTGTGCTAAAGTGTTTGCCAAGCGCTCTAACTTTGTGTGTCTGTCAGTTTGTCTGACATGATAGGAAGTTGTGAAACTGAACAGTATGTTTCTCGAGAGACAAGATTTAAGATTAAGTGTGTATTCAGACTGGGAAGATTTGGTTTGCTTAAAGTAAACCAGAGCTTGTGATGATCCTGAACAAATTCAGTCTGAAT
>BSAI01000015.1:25787175-25879440 GCA_036245035.1 Adrianichthys oophorus
TGGTGCTTCCTTTAGTGGCTGAAGGTATTGGTGATCTGGTTTTCTCCCAGCACGTCTCCTCATAGAAGACCTGGTTGTACTAATGGTCTTAATGGGATAAGTTGAGGGGGCAACAAGTCTTGGAAGGGAAGCAGTGTGGATGGTTGAAGCAGTTTGTTGGGGAATGGGGGAAGAAGGTACATGATCCAGTCAGTCACCTCTACACACAGATGTCTGTACAGATGAAGAGGAGGTTTGGACTGGTGTGGACATGATGGGGGCAGGTGATGTCTGGACAGAGTGTCTGATGTTGGCAGCTAAAACATTACTGCCCAGTGGACTGGGGTGACTGGGGCTTTTGGAACTTAGGAAATTAAACAGTCAGAACAGTTTGTCGTTTGTGTGGATGTCCTTCAGGACACTTCAGGCACTTACGTCTTACCTGCACAGTCCAGGCATGCACGACTTGTGCATGGTCAGCAAGGAGCCAGCACCTTACTAATGACTAGACTGCACCAGTACGGTATCATACGACAGCATCACCCACACGTTATAAATGCTTATATTTGCATTCTCCTAATCTACCTTTTTTTATGACGTCCCTTAAGATGGCTGGACGAGCCGTACACACCTGCACATCCCTTAAGTAGTGGCCAGATCTGTTTGTAACCCTCTACAGACCTGGACAACCTAAAAATCCGTAGCCAAAGATGCGTTCACACCATTAAGTCACTGGTACAGATGCAATCTGAGGTCCTGTGGTGCACTTTGAGTGACGAGCACGGCGCGAAGGTCTGGCAGCAGTGTCATTTGAGCGGCGTGGCACGGCAGGCCACAGTTAAAAAAAATCAGAACTCTGGGTAGGTCACCGCATCGCTTCAACCAATCAGGGACATTTTCAGTGACAGCAGGTAAAAAGCACATCCAATTGAGTAATTTCATCCACTAGTTCTCCTCCTGAACTTCATTATTTTTCTTAACCCGCTGTAACTCTTTCAGGGCAATGGGGTTTCTGGAACCCGTCCTGGCTACTGCTGGACAAAGGTGGGTACACCCTGGACAGTTTGTCACAGGGCCCATGGAGCTGGAGTGATTGCGTTAACTATGCCAACTCCCAGGAAGTAAGCTGGCAGCCAGACAGAGAGTCGCTGTGGGATGGGGAAGCAGCCTGATCGAGCCTCCTAAACTTGGTGACATTTTTCTCATTTTCATCAAGACAATGATAACAAAGGTCCCCAATTTTATTCTTGTTTTTATTGTTGTCCTTTCAGGTTGATGCAAGACAGCAAGCCTTCAAACTCAGTCAGAGAGAGACGGGAAGACTCGCTGCAGGAGTGAGACTCTCTGTAACCGGCAGAATCTCTGAATGATCTCATGAACCCAAACACGGAGACGTGATGACCATGTTTTTGAAGAGCTCTTTAAAATAAATAAACCTGATCTCTAAACATCATCCGTGTCTTCCATGCATTGTAAAGGAGATAAACACAGACACCTCTCCATATGGCGATCAGGCTAAAAACCTTAGTTCGTAGCTCCTCCCACATGCAGCCGGGGCGTCAAGCAACACTTTTTTGGACACGTGGCGAGCAGAGAATTCACCAAGAGGTGAAGGAGAGGCAGCCCACACAAATTAGCCATGCGAACAATCGATGTGAACGAAGCTTAAAGGGTGCATGTGACTGAGGCATAACTCTTGTTCTGCAGCTATACCAGCTCAACCAGGAATGAATGAGGACGGAATTGCTTTGGTAACAAGCTACCTTGTGGATAATTGCTGAACTTCATCTAGTACAACCCATTTTTGTTATTGAACTGGCTTCAACCCAGAAGCCAAAAAGTTGGTGTTTGGCCCCCAAATGGAAGGATTCTTTGTTCAGACTCAGGACACACCAATATAGTATCTCCTGGCCTTCACCCTGATGAGAAGGCAGCTGAGGACAAGATCAATGTTAGACTGTTTCTTCTGGATGAATAGTTCAGGATGAATAGTATAAAACAAAGAGAAATCTTTGGATACGTAGAAAAAAATCTTTAGACGAACATAGCTAACCTTTCCTCAACTATCTACAGTTAATGAACCTTAAGAGAAAGATATTTATTTTATGCATTCACCTCTTTCAGACTCCCATCTGAAGAATTATGAAGAAGATTTTTTCACGCACATGAATCTTTTATTGTACAAAAATGAGAAGAAAAATAACTAGAAGGTCCAGGAGGTCAGAAATAAAAAGAAGTTGTGGATGAGAGGACAGGAAGAGTGAAGGAATGACAGGAAGAGAGTTTGATGGATGGAGGAGAGTCGTGCAAAGATATGTGTTAAAGCAAAAGGAAAAGGTTTATTTGTATGCAGATGTACCACATGCACATCTGTCACTTTTGTCTTTTATGTTTTTTAGATACCTTCTACTTTTCAAGATATTACAGAAAATGTATATTTCAGAGTAAAACTAAACAAAAATAGAGGTATTTCTTTCTCAAATATTGTAAGGAAGTTCTCACTAACACGGCTTCGCAGTTTACTGCAGACTATTTTCTACTTCAAGACCTTTCTCTCTTCATCTTTCAGAACCACGCACAGAGCCAAACTGAATTTGTTATGCTGTATCTTCATCATGTCACATGACAGCGGGGTAAAAACAGACTTTGGTTGGTGCTGAATGTCAGATGGAGTCGCTGACAACTCTGCAAAGTGATGACGGGGTAAGGAAGATGTGCTGACAGAATGTTTACCCCAATTTGTCCTTTTAGTGAGCAGTCACTTGTTACGTTTGCCTTCCACCAAACTCCACAGGGTTCAGATTTCAGAGGTTAGTTGTCTTCTGCAGAGACACATTTCCACTTCAGACCCCCCCAATCACCCCAGCTTAACAAATTATCTTTAAAAGAACTTTTTGAAAGGAGATGGTATCATCTCTCTCTTCTGCCTTAGTCTCCTACGTACAATGGGTTGACCCGTACAGGTGCTACAAGTGTTTGGGTTACTCAGGTCTGTGCCAGGTGCAGCTGCCTCTTAATTCTTAGTCACAAATACCTGATTTACTTGAGGAAATGTGAGTGTCCATTCAAATGCAGTGGAGCAAAGAGTACAAATATGCAATCAAAAATGTAGTCGAGAAGAGAGTAGAAGTTGCTTATATTTGTACCATTCTGTTCTAATTTCAATGTTTCCCCTTTATTTGCCTGTTTATATTCATGTGCCTGACTCACCCTTGACACCTTTACATTAGTAGTGTGCGATAAGATTCCTAATCAAATTTGCAATTTAAAGAACTGCCATTACATTTTAATTAGCAGCACACCTGTCCTGCAATTGGCTTGAAAGTTTAGAACAGAAAAAGATAGGAAATTTTGGAGCATTGTGAGGCCAATGAAGAATTAGTGGGTGAAAGAGTTGGGGCAAATGTTTAATTTTCTTTTATGCAAAGCCATGCTCCTGTTATCACTGCACAGTTTGACCAAGTACGCTGCATTCCACCAACTTCTGTTATATGTTCGAAATCTCATTATGCATTCTGCTTTGCAGCAAGGGTGCAAGGTGATTACAGGTACTCCAACAGGAACAATTTAAATTGCTGCATACTTCTCCTAAGTTGGATGTGAGAGAGGTGAGTTCACCTGAGCATTAGCTCTCGTCCATCTGAGACTTTGTCTAGACGTCTTTTAAGTGCTTCTACTTTGAGCAACCAGAACCACCGTCTGTCTATTTGAGTTCAGATTTTCTTTGTAATTAAGTGTTTCCCAAGAAGTCTGTATTTTTCTCTCTTTTGCACACATGCATGCACAAGCACGCAGATTTTGCACAATATTTTTTTTTTTTATCTCCTGAGACAGAAACTTGAGGCGATAATGGAGGATGGGAGATAGCTAATTGCAGCTGAGATTTAGTGACCGTATACAAACACAAACTGATTTTGCCTGAGCCACACTGATGCTACTTTGTTGCACATATGTGTCTGAATATGAAATACTATTAAAACCATCCAACTGCCTTTTTGGTAAAGTTATTAATTCGAAATCTGCCGACATTTGAAAGCTGCTCCTTTTTTCAGCTGCTTCGAGAAACTATGCTTCTGAATACAGATGAGGATAAAGTTGTAGGAACTTTTCTGCTAGTAAAAGAAAAAAAACCTGTAATGGTCACAAAAATATCTTAAATCTGACAAGAGTAATAAAAAAATGAGCTGAACTCAATCCTTCCAATGCATCCACTCGCAGACAAATAGATCCATGTACATCTTTGTTTTCTTTGTCTGACCTGGTATCTGTCTCAAAACTATACAGATTGATAACTCGGTCATTGCTCGCTGTTTTTTTGCTCTACTAATGTTAGCTTGGGGTTGTAACCTAGCAGGAGAGAGTGTAAACAAAGGAATGCTGGGATATGAACAGAGGGTTTCTTCTGCACCAACAGTCCCACACACAACTCAGAGGCGAATTTCTAATGTCCTGCTGCTCTGCAGAAAATATGAGTAATGATCTGACTAGGACAACCCAAACTAGAAGCACACACAGTTGCACATGGGAGCGCTAAAACTTCCCTGTAACAAGGATGGAGATCTCATGGAATGAGGTGGAATCCAGTCAGAGAATCAAACAAACCAAACATTTGTAACCCAAAGGCCGAAACTCTGAGGCAGAAAAGGCAGATCAAAACACAGAGGAGGCAGACTTGATCTTAATGAAGCAAAAAAAAAAAAACTGTGTGAACTGTGTACTACTGGACTGTGAGCTATGGCACAACGAAGTCATGAAGAGTGTGAAGAACTGTCAGTACTAATTACTGGGGCTCACAGGTAGAGGAAATGATGGTGATTGAGGACACCAGGTGGAGACTGGGAGAGCATGCAAAGCAAAACTACAGAACATGACGATGTCAACACAGGATTTGGGATTTTTCATATAAAAAACTGCATAATCATAATTAAAAGACCACTGGGAACAATTTTACAATCTATAAAATATATTTGGAGTGAAACTTTAAAGAAGTAAGAAAACAGACAACAAAAAATGACGGTGTCCTTGTGGAAACATTTTAAGCATAGGAACATCTTGAACAAAGGTGGGTCCACTATTCAGCCTCACAGGCATCTTAATTAGTTTTTTCTGTCCTTTTTTTCTGCTTAGATCAAGACTAATGAAGAACAAAGCAAGTAAAAAATAAATAAATCAGGCCAGGATCAGACAGGGTAAAGTCTGAAGGGTGAAAAATGCCTTCGCCAAGACAGAAAGAGCTTTTTTTCTTTTCTTCTTTTTGCCTTGGAAGTTGCAATATAATTTAGATTTCAAACTTTTCTTAAAGATTGCAAATGTTTAAAAATGACAACAGTCTCTGTGCTGTTTTGGTGAGATGTGTATACCACAATGAACATGGAACATAGAACGAGGAGGGGAGGAGATTAAAAAGACAATGACAACGACTTTTAAGACCATCCATCCCCAAACAGCTTGATGTCATGAAAGCATTACAAACCAATTGTGGCACTGATAACCGAAAGGAAAAGCAAAAGAGAAACTTTTCTAAGAGGACAATTAAGACAAACTAAGAGGTCATGGTTTATTAGTGTCAAATTACACCATCCAACACTGTTTGAGCCAGCGTGGAGTTGAGTGGAACACCACTGATGACGGCAAGAAGAAGCTGTAATGGTCTGAGGTGTTGGTTGTTGCAGGCTGCTGTGCTCCTGATTGGATGCAGCTGTTTTCGTTTAGTTAATGATGTTGCAGGTATTTAGGGAGCCCTCACAATGTACTGGTTGGTGTTGGAATGTTCTGTTGGTTTCCTTTGCGGTTTTGGTGATTTAAGTGTTTTGTGAAAACAGCTGTGGATGATCATCATATTAACCTGGTGTGACTGGCAGATGACAACTCAAAACAGAACATTACAAGAACTAAGGAAATAAAACTGACAACCAGGAGCACAACCCTCACAGATGCAAGGCTGGAATTGCCATACTGCACAGTGACGAGCCACAAAGCCCCTGACATGATGTGTTTGGACAGATGATTTTTTTGAGAAGACACTGACTGAATATTCCATCTATCAATCCATGTTTCAAACTTGCTGAATCCCTTTTGAGGTCACAGGGTTGCTGGAGCCTATACCAGCTACCGTCAAACAAAGGCGAGTTACACCCTGGGCACATGATCACACACACTCACATTAACAGTTGAGGACAATTTAGGACAAATGAAGTAAGTGTCCAACACTTGAAAACAATTTAGAGCACGGGTATCCAAACGCAGGCCTTGAAGGCCGGTGTCCTACATGTTTTCCAACCAACATGCCAATGAACCTCCTTCTTGGCTAAAGACAACTGATCCAGGTAATCAACATCAGAAAAGGCTTTTTGGAAAACCAGCAGGAGTCCGATCCTTGAGACCTTTATTTGGACACCCCTGATTTAGAATCGTCAATTAACCTGTGAAACATGTTTTTGGACTATGGAAGAAAAGAGTGCCTGAAGAAAACCCACGCATGCATGAGGAGAGCCAGCTGGGGTTTGAACTAGCAGCTGAACTTACAGAGGCAAAAAATGAAACATGTCAACAAGAGGAACTCAGTTTGTGGAAGAGGCTCTGTTATGGTTTGTTCATTATTTGTTAATTTAAATTAGGACAGTGCATATTCATCACTGTTTCACTGTAACAAAAACATAAATATGCCAGAATTAGCACAGGAACTAAATTACATCTGTTGTTCTAAGGCAGATAAAAGAGAAAACATAAACATTGAACACATTGAGCAATTTTGACAATAACACAATAACAGACAAAGGTGAAAACACATAACTGATACAGAATACAACAAAACAAAATAGACAAACGCAGCGAGAAAAAAGAAAAACTCTCCACAGTTTCATGGACTACAGGGATGGTTTTAAGTGTGAGCACAAGTCTGGTTTGTTTTTAACCACTGTTGTAGCACTGTTTTGAACCTTGCATAGTTTTCACAGTTTCTGATATGAACTGGAAGTGTATTAAAAAATGGTGTGCCTCTGACAGACACCACCATCTCACTCAATTTGTCTTTGTACTTGGTCTGGGATGCCTTTCTCAGTCTCTCCAGGAATTTGCGATGTTACGAACTATTAATGCAAATTCAAGCGAACTCCACAAATTGTTGCACACCAGCAACTGTACACTTTCACTTCAACTGTGACTGGGTGACAACGTTGCTACACGACCATTTCTGGAGCCGTATTCTTCTCTTTTTCAAACTTTTTTAGCATTCTATTTTAAATAAACAGGATAAACATGGTGATCTGAGGCCTCATTTGCTCATGCTGGGTTTTTTGTTTGTTTTTTTAAGTTTATAATTTTTCCCTGCAGAATGTAAATTTTCTCCAAAGTATGTTTAAATTAATACACAAATATTTTTGATTATAGTGAGCAAGGAGAGCCAAAAGTAAATTTTACATTTCACAGCTCTATTATGTTAAATGAAAGCACAGCAATGTCTGTGTTGTATGTATATATAGTACATGTATAATATCCTATATTGTATATGATGTAATGGCTGCAACCTTTGGTGCAGTGGTTAGCGCTCATGCCTCACAGCAATAAGGTCCCCAGTTCAAGTCCCTGCTGGGGGACTTGAAACAGTGTCACCAACGGGGACCTTTCTGTGTGTCCGCGGGTTTTCTCCGGGGACTACAGCTTCCTCCCACCATCCAAAAACATGCTTCATAGGTTAACTGATTACTCTAAATGGTCCCTAGGTGTGGGTGTGATTGTGGCCCTGTTTTTAGTAAAAAAAAAGCCAGCAATTTTTGTTGCAACTTTCCACAAATGTTGCCGCAAATAAGGCGTTTTAGGCAGCAACAATCATGAATAACTGCTGCGAAATCCTGGAGGCTCTGTTTGCTGCATTTGACACAATGAAATCTAAAGACTATCAAGCCAGAATGCCTTGATAATCATGTGTTTCAACAGGACAACGATTCAAACAGCTAGAAACATCTAAGTACATCAAATTGTAAAACTTCAAATTACAATGTAGTGACCCTCTGTGAGACTTGATTTACAGAGGGTTACTGTTATATCAGTGGGAAAAGTGGAAGCATGCTGTCTGAGGAAGGCCCCCTCAAAACCTGAGACAATTTAAGCAATTTACTCAGTAGGAGTGGACCACATACTTGCTGAAGAATGCAGACGTCTCTTTGACTGTCACAGAAATCCATTGATTGCAGTGTTAACCTCAAAAAATTGTGTCATATGATACAAATTTACGGTACCCGTAATTCTTTTCCATGTCTGTTTTCATCCAGTCATTTCCTTAACCTGCTGTATCCTGTTCGGGGTCACAGGATTGTCCGAGCCTGTCCTGGCTACTGCTGGGTGAAGGCGGGGTACACCCTGGACAGGTTGCCAGTCTGTTGCAGGGCCAAACAATCACTCCCACACACATTCATACATGCAGATCTGTTTTTTTTTTTTACTAAATAACTCAGTTAAACAACAATTTTGTTTTGTTTTGAAGTTTTTCTATTATGATCATTTCTTTCATTAACAGAAGGATTAAAGCACTTCTGGCCAAATGTGTATTTTGGTTGTTTTTATTGGGAAAAAAAACAGCTGGTGTTCCCAAAGAGATTACCTCAACAATCTGATCTGTCATTTTCCCACAAATCTTGAACTCCATTCAAAGAGGATTAATGTCTGAAGAGGAGGTCAGGTAATTTCATATCTGCAGGGGGAGATCCTCAGCCTGTCTGAACAGGCTTAGTTTGTGTTTTTCCACCAACAACAACCTGCAGGATTTTCAACCCCGTTGACTCAATGTGTTAAGACAGCCGAAAAGACGACTCAGATTGGTTTAATAGAGGGTCACACAGTCAGAACCACAGTACAATTTAGTTTTGAGATTACACTTGTATTATGATGATCCAATACAAAGAAAAGCTCTTAATAGAATAAAGCAAGATTATAAACAAGGACACACACCTTTGACATAATTGCACTACATGGCAAATTAAACTGAGTTAGATTAAGAGCACCCTAATCTGTCTGTCAGGGCAAACAATATAGCTCTGAAGGTAAAAAGAAGCAAGTCTAAAGCTAATGTTTGCTCTGGTTCAGTCTGTGACAATGTGTGATAGTAGGTTTATGTATATATATATATATATATATGTATATATAGGTGGTGCTGAGTTTCCTTCACCACCATTTGTGTTAACTCTCTCCACAAAGATGCCACTGATGTGCAGTGGGAATGTGGCTGTTATTTTGCCTCTTGAGCAAGTGAACCAGTGAGAACTGAGCAACAACACCCCCCCCCCCCCGCCCCCCGCCAGACTGCCGTCTGGCTCCGCCATGGACGTCCGTATTGAGAAAAAATGGCGACTGAATTGGTTTAATTTGGCTGGAGCCGGAAGTAAGACATTTCTAAGAGTGACATTACACTCGCTCAGTCCAGTTCTATTATGCAGTCAATGGGTTTTCCTCAAAGCTGTTTCCCAGATGTTATTCCTCATATCTATAAGCAGACTTATAACTTTAGAATTAGGGAGAATCCAAATTCTCTGAAGCATAGAAGTTTACATTTAAATGTAACTGACTTGTTGTTTTAACATGACTTTTTAAAGTTATAAAACCAAAGTTGTTATGTATTTTCCAAACGCTGGCAGCTATACACTAATGTAGATGACTGGCGAATATTGATAATGTCATTGAGGGGTAGTGCCTGTTTGGGCCGTCCGAATTCTAAGATACTATTTTTCTATAACTCTCTGTTTGGAGGGCTAAATGTAGAGATAGGGAGAAGCCATGGGGGTGTGGTAAGAATTCAGATTCGGCCTTAGAGTACAACTAGAAGGGTGTCATCTGGGACTTTAATTGCAGAGTTGATGTGATGGATGGGAGCACAGTCATGGTCTATGGTGAACAGGAGTGGAATCAACCCTCAGTGTTTTGGGGATCCAGTAGTGATCATGATGGTGAATTCCTCATGGTGAATGAGAACCACTTTAACCCTGGCACAGGTGACAAGGGAGAGGTGCAGTACTGCTGGTTTCTCCACTAGTAAATCAGGGATGACAGTGTCAAAGGCAGAGCTGAATTTCAACATCCTTATGGGGGTCTACGGTTTGGCTTCTTGACTTAGACAGGAGTGGAGAGCTGCGGCTACTATGTTGCTGGTAAATGTGTTTGCTTTGCATGCAAGGTGATGGCGTTCTAAGGTGGAAGGTATACAATCTCTTGTGTGATGGGTTATGAGTCCGTCAAAGCATTTCATAACCACTGGAGTAAAGGAAATTAGTCTGACATCGTTACACTTAAAGGTATTTATGATTTTGGGGGACAGGAAAAATTAGATGATGATGAGTAATAAGGATGACTCTTCTGTGAGAAGACTGCAGTTGAAAGAACAGACTTTCACTATTTGACACCCCGTCTGGCCCTTCAGTGTTCCCTGGGTTCATCGACCTCAACTCACAAGGATCCTTATGTACTTGGAGTGTGAGAGGGTGTGTGTTTGCAATATTTAGGGGAAGTGGGTGTGTTTGGGGCCGTGCTACCTCAAATCGGTAAAAGACGAGGTGTTTTTTTGGATGTTGATATTAGAGCTTGTAGATGATTTTTCGTAGTTTTTCAGCAACAGCATTACTATAATAATAATTACTACATGTAATCATTGCCAGATGTGAGGTCTTGTTGGGTAACTGGCCCTCCGCTTTGCTTATGCATTTTGCTTCAGCCATCTTGATGCCTCTCTCCAAGCTGGCCCTTGCAGAGCTATAGTGGGCTTTGTCCTCCAGACCTGAAGAAGAGCTCCAGTTATCAGGAGTGGCTGGACATCACTGCTCATCCAGGGCTTCTGGTTTTGATAGACATTAATGTGCTATTGTGACTACATTGATTCAGAATTGGATATGAATCAGCACAGTGTCTGTTACAGATCTGATTGTTCCAGGATACTCCACTCTGAGTTTGCAAAGTAGTACATTGCCCTTTCAGGTTTTAAAAACAATTGGGGTTAGCTTATCTTCTCAGGGCTGTATGTTGGATCATAGACTGTATATGAAGACTGGAATGAGTGATCCCGCCCCCATTGCGTTCCATATAGGAAGTCCTGGCAAGTTCCAGGAAGCCAAAACCCCATAGATTAACAGCTATTACCCAGTCATTATATTTGTCAAAATAACCATTCTACCTCTACTATCTTTTTCTTACATGTTCTTGATAATCCAATTTTTTTTCATTTTTTTTTCATTGCAAGTTGAATTACAGTTATAAACTGACCAATCAGATGCCTCAATAAAAGTATGTGGTCTCACATCCAACATTCAAAATGTTGACATATTATCCCAAACCTGCTTTAAGTTGGTAGGGTGATTGTCCAGAATGGTTGCCATAGAAATGTTGACTCAGATCAATTCAGACCAATCACTACTTACCAGCGTTGCCTGGCTCCAACATGGAAATGTCCATATCGTGAAAAACTGGCAATTTAATTGACTTCATTTTGCTAAAGCCAGAAGTAAACCATTTTCTATGGGTGACATCACACTCTGATGAGAAGATGAGATGGTTGGGCAGACCCTAATGGGGCGGGGATGAGGGAGTCCTGTAAGCATGCTTTATACTGAAATAGACTTGGTGTGGCAGTAATTTGAGCTTCATCAGGATCACCTAGTTGATTTCCCACCATGACATATAGTTAGACTAATGGGGTGATGGTGGGGTGATAGAATGTTAACAGCAGTTGCATTACTGAAATTAGCTCTCTGGGCCAGGTAAAATAGTTTGCATGCCATCGTCATAGCTTCTAAATCTGGTGAGCAGTGGGAGTTAGTGGTCTTACCGTTTGATGCCAGTCATTGCAAATGAAAACACAATATCCCCCATTGATGTTCTTACACTTCCTGTATGCCCTCTGCATCAGCATATGCAAGTCTTCAAGTTATGATAATGTTTAGCTGCTGGTGGCTCACTTAACAGCAGTCTTGGATCAAAAGCAAACTTATAAACACAGGCAGCCTAAAATTAAACATACAAGAGGAATGATAACGTCTCTACAGAGAATACCAGAAGACAGCCAGCATAAAACCCTGTTTTGATTATTATCAGAACATGTGGTGACAAAAACAGGTCTTGTGTGGGGGTGTGCTTCCTGTCTGCATCGATGAGTTGAAAGTTTCACTTCCTCCTCAGTCCAACTTAATTCTGTAAGAAAGGCAGCCCAACCATTGACATTGATCATTTTGACAAAAGTACCTTCTATTTTCTAATAAAAATGTCTTCATCACCTCATAATATCCTTGTAAAAAGGCAATTATGGTTGCCACCCCATCATTTCAGGATGAGAAAAGAAATATTTCAGGAAATAATCATTTGAATGAAGTGGGTTATTTATGTTTGTCTTAACATTACCCTTTTTCCGCACTATAAGGCGTATCCGGATTATAAGACATAGGTCAATAAATGGTCTATTTCCGAACGTATATGTGGCACATCAAACTATAAGGCGCATTAAGCATGACAAAAAAGTCAGAGATAAGTCAGTCTGTCAGTCAGACCTCATTAACTGTGTCCACAGTTATTGTAGAACTTGTTTGTCACATGCTACATGTTAGCTAGGTTAGAAGCGTTAGTGTATTCACGCTCAGACACTTGTAACTCCCAACCTTGTTTTCCACATGTAAAAAAAAAACTAACTGATACTGCTAAAACAAATGTTACTGTGACTGCACTAACTCCCAAAAACTACACAGTCCCATAATCCACACCTGCCTTTATTAATCAATGCTCCATCTTTCTTTCTTAAGATTTTCTTTACATACTAGCCTTATTCCAGCCTAATTTGAAAAGACTTTGCATCTTGATGTTCAAAATAAAAGCTAAAGTCCTGAGATGAACCGATCTTGAGTTGCTTTTAGCCTATAAAAATACTCAGACATGGTTTATGTGGGAACTACTTTTTTTAAGGGAGTTCCAGCAGATGTTTTGAGGTCCAGGTGTGGCTCAGGAGACATCATAGATTTCTGTTGCGTTTGGCAATAGTAATATTCTTAAGTCTGGACTGAATGTGGGTCAAGTTTGAACAGAACACTTCTTGTCACAGAAATGCTTTGCTCAAATCCTCGTCTAAATTCAAAAGCAGAATTTTTGCTCTTTTAACCGCTCAATTAGGCTTAATCCAGCTTTTTGAATTTTCAGAATCATTTGCAAATATTGTCTTGACTACTGTTGTTTTTAAATCCACCAGACTTTACATTTTGCTTTGTTTTGATCCACCAGACTTTCTGAGGTGGGAAAGAAAATTGCCTTGACGTTTGAATATTCACCGGCTCCATCCAATTTAGAATCCAGAGTCCCTGCTGGAATAAATATGCTTGTTGAGGCTTCACTCAGGCAGCGATTTTAGTCCTATGAAAGTGAATTAGTGGTGTTGAGGCAAATCTGTGCAGATCTGCGGAGAGCTTACCAGGGGAAGGCAAACAATAATCACAGAAATGACTGCACTCAGTCATGTGCTGTGAGGAGAAATCGGGTGTCCGGATCAGAGGAAACCAATGCAACCTGATTGCATCTATGGGTCAGTTATGGTTGCAAAACAAATATAACCACAAGGTTTTCTTCCTCAATTTGACGTGCAGCTTTAGCGCCCCCCAATGGCAACTGAACACACTGCAGAGAAAGTCCAACAGGTGGAGAGTTCCCAAAGCTTAACATGATATTGCAAAACTGAAATACGGTATACAGTTTGTCCTTTCACAGTAGGTTTGTAGTTGATTTTTTTTTTTTTTTTTTACCAAAATGACCATAGCTCCCCATGCTGTGGTCCTAGAAGGCTGTCTGGTTTAAAAAGTTTCATAAATCGTGGTGTTGCTAAAATGTCCCTCACAAAACCATGACTATGGTTTAGACAGGGAGAATGCATTTGATGAGAAAAACTTCATACCCACAACAGCAGGGATTCAGGATCCAGACTCCTGTGACAGATCAAAGGTTAACCTCTGATAACAGCTGGAGGCGGAGACTAAAGCTGGGTCTGTTATGCCAGTCAGGCAGGGGAATCACAACAGGCATTAAGGTGATTAAGGTGCAGCAGAAGATGAACTATGGATCATTGAAATGCAACTCCATCAAAGATGTTGGAGGATCAGAGATTACAAATTCACACTGATCCAAAAAAGACAGCAGTAGACTTGATAGTTCATCAAAAAAGAATCTTCGACTAGTCAACATACACAAGAAATATTCAGTCACTTCGACTTGAGAGAGGATATTTTTAGTGGCGCTCTAAAGTGACTTTACGTCCGTATGGGTGGGATTATTTACAGGAGTACAACCAAATCAGAACAACATTGAGGAAAAGAATATTCATAAAAAAATGTAAACGTTGCTATTTAATCTGAAGATCAAATCACTTTCTAAAGAAAAAAAACTAATCCTCTCACGCACTTCTTTACATTTTACTTCTTGGTGTTTGGCGCCCCCTTCTGTGCATTATAGATTCACTTACAATTTATAACTATTCCTCCTGCATTCATTTTTATGTGGTTCTTGTTTTATTGAGTCGTGGTTGTACCCATTATACAGTCACAGCAAATGTTTTTTATCCTAGTCATTTTAATCGTTAGTCTTAAAAAGGCCACAGCGAATATACCTTGATTTTTAAAGCAAACTATTACGTTTACTTTTCCTGCTTTACTAATGTCTATAGGCTATCACTCATAGTTCCAATTTAACTTACAATTATACTTTCAAAATTTTCTTCATCTGGCAATAAGAAAATAATTATTGTGACAGTATTTAAATGAATTGGAAGCAGTGAGTAAAGGTTATTTAGGAGCCAAATTCATAAATAATTTGATTTTAATATGCATTTGCTTTGAACAAATTAAAAAAGAGAAGCTAGTAACAAACACACCTTATTTTTGTCAGTGTTGTTTGCATGCAAAATTTAAATGAGTTGTTAAATGACTGTTTTTCTTAGTAACAAGCTATATTTTCAATGTTGTTTGGGTTAAGTAAACATTTAAATAATATTTTAAAAAGTACTTTTAATCAGCTTCTAGAAATATTTTTGAAATATTTTTTGTACGTGTTGGGGTTTTTATCTTTAATAATGCAAACTAGCTGCGGTTATTAATTGCATAATGATTTCAACTGATGTCCAACATTGTTGTGTGATTAAAAGTTACAACTATATGCATGAATGAACGTGGAGCTCCGCGCATGCGCTCTGCTGACCGTGTCCGCGAGGGCAGCGAGCTCGCTTCCTCTCTCTCCGCCGTTTTCAGCTGTCTCTCTACCATGCTCTCTATGGGAAAAACCCAAGCAGGGGGGAGAGAAGCAGAAGGGGGAGGAGGAGTACTCCTTCCGACACAGCGGCGGAGGCAGGCTACTTCTAAAACATATATTTAAATATTTATCGGAGGGGAGAAAAACGCACCGGTGCGGAGCGGCAGAGGAACCACAATATCCACACGGATGTGCCTCCGAAAGCGCAGCGGATACCGCCCTCCGGACCCCATTAATGCGAAGATTGTGAGTATCCGCTGGGCTGCAGGGACGGGGCTGGCTGGAGGGCGGGGAGGGGAGCGGAGGGTTCGCTGCTTTCGGCTTCGTGCCGGGGGCTCCCGTCAGCGGAGGGGCTTTTCCCCGCTCCGCGGCGCTGAGGGAAAGGTCGCTCCTTTCCCCTCCCTTTTCCTTCCCTCTCATGGTTCCCTTCCCCATCCGTTCCGCCTTTCCCTTCCTCACCTTCGGCTCTCATCCCGGCCGGGAAACAAGCGGTGAGGCTTTCTGGTAAAGAGTGAGGCTTTGATAGTCTGAAGTGGAGCGGCCTTTGCTTTGCCACACTCAAATGACAGGAGACAGTCTCAACTACTTACAGGAAAAGGAACAACTGAGGAAGTTTTCTCACCATGTGCAGCCCCCCCCCCCCCCCCTTTTTTTTTCTCGAGCTGTCATGCTTAGTTAATTAGTTTAGAGAAAAATACAGGACCATCCTGCTTAACTGCTCATATTTGTGGGAGAAACGTAAGTGTTTTAAGAGGTGACCTGGAACATTTCTCTTTTAATTTCAGATGAAGTCAGAATTAAACTCCAAGCCCCGACCTGATCCTGGGCTGATGCAAAAGTTAGAACAATTTCTTTAAAACTTAGTGAAGCATCATGCTTGTTCACCTCTTCAGTACCTGCAATTAATCCAGCGAAGAAAATTACAAGTTGGATTAATTTATCATTTTTTGATTAAGGTTTGCCCTGCAGCAAATGGTGACCTGTCCCATCTTCACCCAAATGTAGATGGGATAGGCTCCAGCAGTGGTTCCCATCTTTTTTCAGGCCTCATACCAGTTTAATGTCTGACAATATTTTGTGGGAGGCTGACAAGGGCGTCCCTTTTTTTTTTTAGTTTCCAGTTTCCCTAAACTTTTGAGGGTACAGTTTATCTTCATCCTCTGTAAAATACCTGCTGTTGGTTTAAACTTTGTACTCCAGATTTATTTTAGGAACCACTGAAATGTGAATTAGATTTTTCTTAACCCATATCTGTCAAAGTGGAAGCTAAGGAAATGTGACCTCATTTCAGCCTTGTGCGACTTTTAAGGTGGGATGTACAAAAATCACAACAAAACAGGTCACTAAAACAGGTATTTTTTAAATATAATTAGAAACGTGAATCCACTATTTGAGCGACAATATTAGCAGCGTCCTCAACATTAGACAGCCAGTTGCTGAGTGTCATACATTATTAATGCAATATGTAGGAACAACTGTTTCTATAAATTCAAACTGGGATTATTTTTTTAAAGGCCCTATAGCATGAAAAAACAACTTTTTGAGCTTTTAGTGTATTATACTGATCATTCCTCACTTTAAAGAAACCCAAAGCAGTATTTTGATTAATTCACGCATTTTTGAGGAATCCTCCTAAAACCACTGCTTTTAGCCGCAGCCCCTCCCATACCCACGAAAACGAGCGGGTTCTCACCATGTGACGTAGACCCGTGAGAACACCCCCTATCAGGAAGAGTCTGCACTGCAAGCCCCAGGCTAACAAACACACACAGGGCGGCAATCAGCAAAACTCTCACAGAAGTGGTTCCTCTTGACCTGCAGAGAAAACATCGGTTAGCTTTTTTTGCAATGCAATGTCTTTTAAGTGGAGAAAATGTTTTTTAGGCTGCGAGAGATTTCGGTGTTTGTTCAGTCTTCCCAAAGAAGAGCCTGCTCATCAGAAATGATTGGAGTTTATCTTCGGGAGCGCGACAGACCGGCCAGCAACTTTTTGTCTGTGACCGCCACTTCACAGATGGCTGTTTTTTAACTTTGGCCTGTATCACAGTAGATCGTCCAGGAGGCTGAACCTCAGAGTTGGAGCCATTCCTAAAATCAAACCTGATGAAGATGCCAGACTCGAAAGTTAACCATACAACTAGCTGAAATCACGCAGCATTAGCATATAATGCACGAGCTAACGCTGCATTTCCACACACGTTGCGCCTTGCGTAAATAAATTCCGGATCAGACTGTGGGTCAATAGTGTAAGGCTCCACAACATGCACATCCATCTTTAAAAGAACTTTGGTGTTGTTTGTTTTCATGAGCGGATACGCGCAGACACACTGCTGAGGCAGGCTCTAGGTTGACGTCATGATTTGGGCGTCACCCACAAGGATCTAAAGACGGGGCCTCAGAGATTAAGTCTTTTTACTTCTGGGTGTTAAAGGAGTTCACAAAAATAACGCATATTTCAAAAAATTTTTGTTCTTTAGTGTGCCAACGATAATATATGATCCCATTAATAGATATTGCATACTATAAAAGGCTTAAGAAACACATGGTATCGGCCCTTCATAGTCAAAATCTCCTTTTCTGTTTAGTCACTGGTTCTTTTCTGTATAAATGAACCTTCTAAATAAGTTTGTTTTTTGTTTACTTTGCTGGCTTGGGAGTTTCAATTTAGCAGTCACTTTAAAAAATCAGCAGAGGTATTTGGGACACAAGATCAAGCGACTTGACGAGCGTTAAGAATGAGTCAGATGTGGCAAAGAGAATCCAGCAGTTTTCCAAAATAAGACTTACTTGAGAATCGGGTTATAAATAAAACAAAAAAAAGTCTAAGCTTTTTTTTTTTTTCTGCGAATGGTTACGAACTATCCCATGGACCAGTACCAGTCAGTAGCCCAGGACTTGGAGACACCAGGGCTCAAGCAACCCCGTGACCCTGAAAGGGATCAAACTGGGTTGGAAAATAAATGACTGAAGTTTAAATCACAATGTATTCTGTGGCTTTTCAGTCTTTTGCACAAATTGCATCGTTGTTTGTTTGTTTTTTTTTGTAAGCTGACACTGAATGCAAATATCAAGTTCTACTACAACAAGGTACCACCAATCATTGCAGTCCAGTTATGAGTGTCAAATTGACCAGAATGAGTTAATAATTTTACTTTGAGACCATTCACATAATGAAATAGTTCTAAATTACCCTGAACTACATTGCTCAGGCAAAACAAGAAAGGAAAATAGGAAACCCCAGGAACTTTATCTTTTCTATCTGTTTCTCCAAAAGCGTTAAGAGTATGTGGATCTTTGCTGCTCCAGCTTTATAGGAAATTTAGAAATGAGCTAAAAATTAATCAATGAAAAGATCTTTTTTGATCATCTGACTTAAACAGAACTTAAAATGTCAATGGCTAGGGCCGCAACCATGTGTTTGTGAGCACTTGGATTTATTCATATGTTCTCGTTGATGAATTTCCGCTCCATTCTCTACTTAAAAGTTGACAAAGGAAGACTGAAAAAGTCTAGACTATGACTAGACTAGAAATACTATGAAAAGTTTTGATCATTAAAGTTTTAAAAATTCAATTCAGTTTTTGGCTTGATGATGTTTCACCTCTCATCTGAGCAGCTTCTTCAGAAGACAAAAACTGTGTCCAGTTGATTTTTTTTTTTACTTTTTGATTTTATCATGACCTGGATGACTGAGAATCTACACCAACATCAAAAAGGAATATTCTTACTTAACTGAGATCATATTTTTTGAGCTGTTTATCTTTTATATTATTTCCATTGCTTTGACTGAATGAAATTCTTAACAGAGATCTTCGGACATCCTGCCTTTCTGCTAAGAAGATAGATAGAATATCTGCAATGAGTCCCAAAGCTCAAGACTTAAAGCTGGTTCATACTCTGCATGCCAAGTCTTGTCATGCAAGACTTTGTTGTATGCGTCCAGGACAATAACCAGGACATTTCATAATTCACATGAAGCTCACTGCAGACCTTCTAGTTGTCGAGCTCTCAGGGCATTGTGTGACAATGACACCAAAGTAAAAGACAGATGTTTTCTTTCAGATGCTTTTTAACAACATCTTTTCACAAATTGTCAGACATTTGACCTTCCCTGCGGTATTTTGAAGAAGTGTTGTGCAAGCGTTTATAGTTCCTCACTGCTCATTTGTCAAACATGCCCAATGCCAGTTGAATGGTCTTTTTTGGCTTGGAAAATCGCTGTTCTGCCCCTCAGCTCATCTCAACAGTGAATCACAGTTATAAAGACCATTGTTCAACTTGAGTTATGCATCAGAAATGAGTTGTGAAACTTAAGTTTGTGGGCTGCATGAGAAAAAAATAAAGTTAGCCATTTTTTCAGCTATATGTGCAATAAGATGTTGTGCTTTTGTGTTGTTTGAACCAGCTTTTGGGTTTCCTCAGCTCCAGGGTTGCAGTGGTGCTCGAGCCCATCCCAGCAGTTAGTTTTGAAGAGACAGAGTAGACAATGGACAGAGTGCCTGTCCATCAAATAGTACCAGATCAGAGAGAAATGAGTAATAACATGCAGAGAAAACCCCACTGATGGGACCAAGGGGACTTCCTAACTCCAAACAGAATGGCCCAGTTGAAGCTCAGACTTGATTGTTTAAATGACTACAGTAATCCTTGCATTTGTTTATAACTTCTATTCATAGTTTCCATTCTTGTGTTTTTAAATGTGTGTTTTTCCAATCACATAAGTAAATGCGTTGGAAAACTGACTTTACATAACATTATATAGGCCACGTTAGTTAAAGTCCCACTCCAATCCTCTTTTGTAAAATCGTTTCCAGTGGTCTTTTAATTATGATTATGCAATTTTTAGCCAAGATGAGAAAAATTAATAATAAAATAAAAACTGTATTGTTTTCTAGGACATAGTTTATGCAGAGCAGCAGGAGTTATTAGAAATGCGCCTCTTAGTTGTGGACAGACTGTTGGTGTGGAGTGAGTTTGCCCTCATTTCCGATTCTTACCTCTGTTTACACACTTTCCCACTAGCTTATAGCCCCTCACATCCTCAACCTAACACTGCCGGTACAACAAAAATGGCAAACAATATTAGAGCTATACAGCTGTACAGCCCTGAATCAGATGCCTACTCGGATGAGGAAAATTAAGACGTGCATGAATCTTGTCTTCTGCAAGGGAATGCATCAGAATGGAGGGAAGCAGGGAGGTTCTGGCCTGCCAGTTGTATTTTCTACATCACAACCTTAATCTTTTTCAAACTGCACTTTTTCATCTGCTCCTGATTCAAAACGATTTGAACAAAGAAATACCCAGATATGCAGTTTTAACCTGACTTTTCTTTATAAATGCCCTCCATCATAAGAAAAATGCTACAAGAATATGTTGAAAACACCAAAAACCTGATTTTCATTGGAATGGGTCTTTAGATGGGCCATAGATGCCTCTATGTTTTCCTGAATAATCTGTGTTTGCTGCTCAGGTTGCCCTGTCACTTGCTCAGTGTTAAGTTGTTGAAGCTCTACTTTAGGATTCTTTCTATTTACAGTGCACACAGTGGAGAAAACCCAGTGATGGATGGGGACAGCCAGCTGCTGATGCATGCGAGACTCTTCTCGAACGCAGCTGTGGTTTATATTTATGCATTTATTATTCTAACAATCCACGTAACATACTGAGTATTTACACTGCAAATCAAAATGAAAAAAAAGAACAAGTACCAATGCAGTCCAGAAAAATGAAAAGTTTTATGTTTTAAAAAAAAAAAGCATCAAATAAATTAAAAACACTAAATAATACCCTCTATTTTGATTCAAACAAACTGTTTAGTATTGTTGGTGATATGTAAATGGTGCAAAAGAAACCTTTTCCATAGAAGAGTATAATGTTTTAATCAGATAATCATACATACACAAGGAATTTATAAAATTCCTTAATTTTAAAATCTATCCTTTTAAAGTTTCAAATGTACAAACATCCCAGATTAATGGGAAAAATAGCAGTAATGAACACTTTGGTTCAAAAAGCAATCGTTTTAATGTTTGTCTAGAGTAAAAATTGTAACACATTTGCTAGAGTAACACTGGAATTAAATCAAACAATAGGTGCTTTCATTTCTAGACCATTACCAATGGAAGACATTTCATTTGCTGATAGGCTGGCCCTCAGATCAGTTTTTATGAAGGACTTACCTATATTGCTTCATCTCAACACAGGTGTTGTCTGAATGGTTTTACTAAGTCTAGCTTCAGAGGCATGAATCAAGCATACTAAGCAAACCCATCTATTTTCATTAAATTCATCTTAATAAAAGCACATTTCTTCAGTGGTGGAATTGTTCGATTTCTGGATACCATTGAAAACCTGACTTGGATTATTCTTGATCTGTGAAAAAATGTATAAAAATTTGGTTATATACACAAAGCCTTTTTACATGCCCACAAAAATTGGATTACTTGGAGTTAACAGATATTAGCAAATTAATTAGCATTGGAAACTGTAGTTACAGGTATATAATATTAAATAATTTTTTAAAGGGATCAATAAAATATTTATCTAATATTTATCTGTATAGTATATGGGAGAACTATTTATGTACGATCCTTCGACGGACTGGCGCCTGTTCAGGGTGTGTCCTACCGTTGTCTAACAGTAGCTGGATTGGCTCCATCAATCCTGGGATCTTGAAAGTGATTTAGTAAGTTCAGGAAATTGATGGATATTTTAAAAGTTTTACATTTTCCGTTTACTGTTTACGTTTAAATGTATTGGACAGAAAGAGAGAGATGCAGACATGAAAATCGGATGTCCTCAAAGCAACCACATATATCGGATTAACACAGATTACGCCCCAAAAGCCGCTAGTTCCTGATAGGTCAATGAAAATTCTAGAATTTATATTTAGATTTTTTATTCGAAATGGTTTATTTCAAGCAATCACAGCAAGAAATGGTACATAAACAGTACAATCAACAAATAATTAAATCCATACAAAAACATATCAAACATTGGATAATTGAAGATTGCTTGAAAGGGAGTGGAGTTAATATAATCCCACCCTGTATTTGCCTAACCAATTACTTTACAGATGTTATCAATATCCGGTTCACAACTTCTAATCAGAGCTTTATACATTTCCAACACAGATTCAAGTAATCAAAAATTCTTTAGCTTCAATAAATCACAAATCACAATCAAAATGACAAGGTGAAATACATAATGATCATGACACTGGACATAAATTATTTCAGGATTCATCATAGCATATGCAGATCAAGCATCTAAGTTAAAAAAAAGTGCAGATTGTTTTTCATTAGAAAAAGTAATAATATAAATCAAGTATCAACATTTAAAACAAGTGCAGATTTTTATCCATAAGAAAAAAAAAATTATATATATATATATATGTGTGTGTGTGTGTGTGTGTGTGTGTGTGTCAAGTATCAAAGATTAAAAATGTCTCCAGATTATTATTCATTTGAAAAATCAGTAGTTGTAAGTCACATTTTTAGAAACCAAGTGAAGTGATGATTACAGATCAATCATTTTAACAAGCATCAATAATTGATACAACAAGTTTATTGTTGTGATTATATGGTGATGCTGTGCAATAAAGAGATCCATATTCTGTTTATTGTTTGTGGATTGTCTTCCTTCTTGTGCTGCCAAATTAACAGCTATCCTTCTGGGTTTAAGAGAGTTTACAAAGTTTTTCTTCGTTGTTCTGTCTGCAGACATTGTTTATTAGGGTCCTTGTCCCTCTGCAGCTGATATTGTAGAAAGCACGTTCTCTGCAGGTCAGAACTTTGCGAGAAATCAGGGTCACAGTTGAAGATTTGAGATGGTGGAAGATCCCGGGCGCCATGATTTTTTAGAAATTGTTTGGCTATTCTATTACTACATTTGTTTCTTCAGATGTCCGTGATCAAGCACTTCCCAGAATATCTCCTATTGTTGACAACAATTGCTATAGACCGCTCTGGATGACCAAGTGGTTTAATGAAGCTTCTGCAGTTCATCGCCCACGTGTTTAGTATTTCCTTTTGACATTTTAACATCCTGGCGTGATTGTGAATTTCAGCATTTTCAGAAATGTCAGTTTTTTACTAAATGATCATTAAAGAAGACATCTGATTCTTTTATGCCTTGTTTCCACTGAATCGAACGGATGGAACCGGAGTTGAATGGAACAGGCCAGTTAGTTCTGGTGACCGTTTCCACTAAGCACTTCTTTTTCCACTGCGCATGCGTGGTGTGGACTGCTAACATGTAGCTATTATCACGTTCGAGTCGCCATCACTTTCTGCCAATCGTCGGGTGGCTGCAGCGGCTCCGCCCCAACCATTATGTTCCGGTCTTCTGTGGACCTATGACTGAAAGTGGTAGGGTTCAGAACTGTTTGATCAGTCCATTTTACAATGGAAACACTCAGAATACCGTTCCGGTCCCGTATAGAACGGTCCGTTCTGCTGAGTGGAAACAAGGCATAAGATATCTCCTTTGCATCATCAGACCGCCCTTGTACTTTTGATTCCCAAATCTGATAAGAATCGTTGGTTTGCTTGCATCCTTTCCTTTGGGGAGCGGGTGGCAGGTCTCGATGCTATTTAGATCCAGGGAGATCCATTCAGACCTTTCAGGAATGATTCAATTTGACATCCAACGGTGTCTCCTGGATCAGAAGTAGCACCGCCAGCATTGCAGCTCGCGGTAGCTTCGGCAGGCCTCACCCGGAGTTTGATTGGTAATCCCGTGAGAATTACATTATTCTGCCTTTTTCTTGTTCCGTGTCATCCACTCTTTTCTCCAGGATGTCGACCCAGTTATCTTGTTGCTCATTCTGAGCATGTTGTCTTTTAAATTCCTTGAGAAGTTCAGTCAGAGGAATTATCTTAGCTTGAATGTGCATGATGTCAAAGTTGCCATTCATCACTTGGTTCTTCTTCGGGGCTTAGTGAAGAAAACAATAATTTTTCCCAAGTTAAAAGGGGTGAGCACAAAAAGTACTATTATAAAAATCCCCTTGTATTAGCGTTTTTTTTGTGTGTGTGTGTGTGGATAAATACTTAATACAGACTTTAGATGGTCTTTTGTGTGAACTTGGTTGTGAAGTTTCTTGTTACCGTTTGGTTAATTTAGAATTCAGAAGTCAAAAATTGCTGTTACCTGAAATATTGTTTTGATAAATGGGTTTTTGCAGGGCTGTGCCTTCACCCCACTCATGTTTTCACAAAGAAACAACATGCATCTATTCTGTGACACAACAGAAGCGAAGTTTTCACAAAAACAAATTGTAAATGCCCTTCCTTTTTCCCCTGTATGTTTGTGGTTTCGGACTTTATGGTGGCCTTGCTGTACTCAAGATGTTTTCAGCTGACACAACACTGTAGCAGTAGTATAACACAGACTTAGCATGAACTATAGTGTTTCTGCTGGGATTCATAGGATTCCTTACTATTTACAGCCATATAAGGTGTCACCTCTAGTTTGGCCCTTTTAAGAGGAAGAGGGAAAGAAAAGAGAAATGAACATGACGATGGAGTAAGTTATGGTAAATCTGAATAAAAAAACATTCTATGTTACAGTTGATCTGTCCATAGAATGTGGCTGGATTTCAAGGTTGTCAGCAAGGTACACAATGTTGTACAGAACAAGCTGTGTAAGAAAGTGGAAGTGTTAGAGGTGCTGCTCTTAGCGTTTCCTCTGTGTTTTCGGTTTGCTGTGTGACCATGTCACATTGCTGGCTCTCAAATATCAGCAGCCAACTGCTTTTATTCCCTTAAATCCTCTTTTTTGGGGTCCTTTGTGGTAGCTGTTTCAAATTATATATGCTGCTTGGAAAAAAAGGTTCTTAAAGGGGAAGTTTGATTCATTTTTTTCTGTCATTGTGAGTTTTGTTGATGTAAACTTTAATTTTCCAGTTAAGCAACATCATACCAAAAAACCTTTTGTCATCTATTCTAAAAACCATTCAAATCCCAAATAGTCATATTTTATTATCTGAAAATGTGTATTTATTGCAATAAAAACATGTCAGCAGTTCATTATTGAAAAACATTTGTAGGTTAAAACAAAAGAAGACAAGTACCTATTTTTTTTGTCTTTCTTCCTCTTAGTAGCTAGTGCACACTTCCCCTCCTGCATCTTTCTTCATTGTGTCTGTTGCCTACTTCTTCTTTTGTGAAGTCCATTCTTCATCCACTCTTCTCTTCCTCTATCTCTTATTTTGCCATGTTTGTCATTTGTCTCCCTTTGTGTCTTCTTCTCCCTACCAGTCTGTTTTTACATTGACATGCTCTTGTGCGGTTGCTGCTATTTCGTTTAGGGGTCATAAATATTAAATGTGTTGTTGTTTACCTATACAGGTTCACACAAAACTAGCACCTTTTCATTCATGATGTTATTTAAAACAGAAACTAATTTTAATGCCAGACAATGTCTAAGAACTAAAACATCTTTTAGACTTTGTTTTTCAATTTTGTTTAATTAACTTCTTAGCTTCAACTCTTGTTAAGTGTGTCACTAAGTGTTCAACAGATGAGATTAGCTTTTCTCCAGTAAATTAAAATCCCAAGATTCGCTTTAGTTGTCCAAAATAAGTTATTTTGATGTCATGTGTATTTACTAAAAGAAGGTCTTCCAGGAAAGCTTACAAAATCTGCACTTTGGGATGCCTGTGGTATCGACATTGGCCACATCTCGTTCAAATCAATTTGATGTCTATAAGCAGCCTATTCATCAGCAAAGCCAAACTATTTATGGAAAACTTAGATAAGCTTGGCCCTTTCATATGAAGTCTTTCCTATGTAAAGTAGATGACTTGTTTTTGTGGCCCAAAACCTACAAGATTCCTAGATTTATAGTTTATTAAGACTGCAACTGCCATGCTGCTTCCCTAAAATGTTTCAACTCTTAGAGATTTCAAATAAACAGAATACATTATTTTTCTTTTTTCTGATTAGGTCTATATTTTTTCATTGTAACGGTAAATCTTTGCTTATGTGCCTGAGTTTGACAACCTCTAAGTTACTGCTTTGTTTATTAACCCTGTTTATTGAAACTAAGTGGTATGATGAACAACAACATTGCCTCTAACTTCTGTCCCATGCTTTCAATGCTACATTCAAGTTACCTAATCTAAATGGGGCTTCAAAAGGAAGAAAAAAGATCTCCAGAAATCAATCCTATTAAGGATACAAGCACTTTTGAAAATAAGAGACAGAGAAAAACACAGTAACAATGACTACCAACCATAAAGCTTCATAATGAAATGTAAGTTTGTACCAAAATTAAGTTTAACACTAACATACACATATCCAAAATGTGCTATTAAATACATGCACAACAATACTTGGTTTGTTGTGTTTTTCAAACTGTAAGCCACGCTAGGTAAAACAAAACAGTCAGATAAGATGGTATGACTGCACCACTCAGAATGCCTAGAGGGGCCAAGACACAGGTGATTGGTCAGAGTTGATGGGAAGTTTCTTTTATTTGCATTTTGCAACCTTGGAAAAGAGTGCTGTTAAACAGATAAGCCAAACTTTAACAATACTTTCACAGTAACTATATAACGTTCACAATAACTCTCAACATTGTTCAGAGTTGTAATGTAAAATACAAAAAATACACTCCCTTTTTCAGTTCATTATGTTGAAGCACAGAATATATGACTCCACCAGGTTGACTACGGTACCCATAATACTTCAACAATCCATCAAACGGTATTGTAATTTACCAAAGTTGTACTAAAACATTTTGACATATTTTTTGAGAGCTGGTTACCACAGAAAATCAGTCAGTTAGACCAACCAGAATTTATTATAAGGCGCACTGGATTATAAGGTTGACTGTAAAATTTTGAGAAAATTAAAGGATTTCAAGTGAGTCTTATGGTCTGCAAAATAATATATTTGGGTATTCCTTATCATTTTTTTAAGCATTGTGTCACAACCAAGTGCGTTTTATTATTTGTATATTAAGATGCATGTTAGAATTTTGTAACATTTACATTTTTTTTTCCCTATTCAACCTTTCAACCAGGGTCATTCCCAAACAATTGCATTTGCCATTAATATTTTTTTAGGAACATTACAACAAGTGTAGGTACAGTTAAGTGGTTGTCCAACTAAAATTAGTTTTAGCAGTCTCATGCAATAAACAGTATTAAGTGTTTATATTTTTGAAGTTACAGAAAGAGACAAGTAACAAAGAAACATCTTTTTAAAAGTAATAGTTGTATTTTACTTGAAAGGAATATAACATGTAAAACATCATTAAAGCTGAACAGTGGTAAATATTATCATTGAAGAATACTTTTTATTTACATTATTTATTTACGTTTTATTCTATATCTATTATTTTAGAGGTCAAAAAGGAATCATGTTGCCAGCCATATTAAGCAAGTTTAATCAATATGTCATTCTTAGGTGTGTGAACAGGAATAAGCCACCTATAGAGATTTTGATTTTTGCATGGAAACCTTTTATGGCATGAAACGCAAGTTCAAATTTTTGGATGTATAACCAATTTTATCCTTGATGCAAGGTTTTTTCTCTTCTCCTTTTCTGCAGAAAATTAACCAAATGTTGGATTATCTTCAAAATCCAATATTATCTGCAAAATACAAGTTATTACCCTAATAATGTGTATTCCTGATTCTGCATTTACAATGTCCAGGACTTTATGGTCATTTTAGGGCAGCCAACCAACTGTTGTTATTTTTTTTAGAACTTGGAAAAAGTAGAAACTCACAAACTGGATACCTTCACAAAGAAATAAAGAAACTGCAGGCAAGTGAGGTACACTGCACATACTTTTTGCACCAAATGTTTAGTTGTTGTAATGTTTCCAAGCTAAATTTAGTTTAATGTTTGTTTTTTGTCACTTTGGCTGCATTTGTAACAAGGAAATCTGAAGAGAAGAGTAACTTCATTTTTGCAGTGTCTTCAGTTTTTGTACTCGTAGACTTTAAAGACCCACTCCAAGGAAAAACATGTTTTTGGTGTTTTTAACATGTACTTGTAGCATTTTTCTCATGACGGAGGACATATATAAAAGATTTCAGACTAAAACAGAATTTTAGAGTATATTTTTAAAATTCAAATTGTGATGCATCTGGAGCAGATAAAAACCTATGTTTTGAAAAAAAAATGGTTTGTGACACAGCAACTGCGATAAGCGGCGAAAGTCTCCCTCCTGCATTTCTGATGCATCCACTTGCAGACAAATAGATCCAATAACGTCTTCTTTATTCTTGTCTGAGCTACCATCTTTGTTGCTGACATTGTTCATAATTTTTTTTTTGCCATGCTAATGCTAAGTGGGGGTTGTGAGGGACTGTAAGATGGTGAGAGATAGTGTAAACAAAGGAGTGCTGGAATATCAACATAGGGTTACTTCCACCCCTGTCTGTATAAAACCAAGCTCAATGACAGCCAACAGAAAAGAAAGCCAGCTGGTTTGTTTAAGGTGTACCTTTCCCTCCACAAAGTTGTTTAAACATGTTGCTACTCTGTGTAAACATGACATCTGGTCTAATGTCATTGTGGATCTTCATAACTGAATTGCTTTTCTAGAGATGAGAGATTGGGTAACCCTTGATTACCATATCCTTTATAAATTCACTGTGGTGCCTTGCTATATTGCAGTTCACCTTTTGAGGTAAAACTGTTTTGCAGATTTTTTTTCAGTGTATTGTATAATAATATTAATAATAATAATATTATTAATATTATTACAGTATTCTGCACCCTGATTGGCTGTTGACCTTGTTAATTAATCTCTGTGGTGTGTCTCCTGTACAGAATGCGTTCAGCTTCCCACTACATAAATCTTTGATCAAGAGCAGATTATTGTCTTTATTCTGTAGAACTGGATTTATTTTTGATTTAAGCTTCGAGAGTTTGAACAAGAGAGAAAGGTGTGAAATGTTAATATCTGTCTGAAAAAAAGTGTAGAAAGTATGTAGTGGGAGCATTTATGGACTTAAAACATCTATAATCCTACGTTTGTTTCACCTATTGCAGGTTCTTTTTTTGAACACAACACTCATGATAAACGAGGGAACACTGTAAATGTCATATCACACAACTTTTGTTTGGTACCTTTTTAGTTATGAGCTTGAAGTTTTTAGAATTTGAATAAAATGCATTTCAATGATTTTTGTGTTGGTATTTATGTGTGTCTAGTACTGTGTAAATGACAAATAATGAATTGCCATTTTATTGTGTAAACTGGTTTTTATTGCTGCACTCTTACTGTGGCTCTTATGTTTCTCTCCCTTTGTGTGTGGTTGTGTTGGTGTGTGTGCTGTTGCTCCTGTTCACCCATGTTCTTGTCCATTTCATTGGTGTTGTGATGCATATTATGGATGCTACATGTTGCTGTTTGCTGTCTTTGTATTGTAATTTTGCTTTTGGTCCATGACTGGATGTCTTTGTGGGATGTTTTTCCCCCCACACTCATGCTTCAACAATATCTTTTGCTGATTCATTTTCATCGTGTGTCCCTCTGTTTGGCAACTTGTGTCAATTCGTGTTTGCACACACATGCCTTTTTATGCATGTATGTGCACGCATGTGTGAATGGATATTTATTAAGGAGAGGTCCGAGGCAGAAAGGGAGATGACATGCATGTGTCCGGCCTGCTAACATCGCTGACGACTCGCACGCTAACAGACTGCCCACCCTTGCCACATGGCGGATGTACTGGTAAACCAACAGCTTTTCTTTTTCCTTTTTTTGGCTTATCTTTTTTTCTATGCTTTTTCTTTGTGTCTCCCAAAACATTGTTAAATTTTGTATCTTGTTCTCCTAACATTTACTTGTGTCTTAGGCATGTTTTCAGCGAGGGAAAGAGACATTTTAGTTTCTTGCCAGATATTCTTTTACTTTTTTACTAACTTTACAGTGATTTTTTTTAGTAAAAATACATAAAGGTTTGCAAGAACAAAAATTGCAATTGATTGTAAATATGAAATTCCATTCATCAATAACTTGATTCATTTTTATCAATCACTGGACTCTGGATTTAAGCATCAATTCGCACTTGCTAAAACTGATTTGGAAACATACACACAATTACCGTATTTTTGGACCATGTCGTACTAGAGTATAAGTCGCACTTTTGGGAGAGAAGTGGGATAGTTCTGAACAAATCCACTAAGCCTGACATAATGTTGTGTTAAATCAAACGCAATCCACATGTCAAATTTGCACCAGCTGCCTTTATTCAATGTGCGTCAAATTAGATGCTCAATACTTGGTCAAACTTGTGTTCATAAGCTACAACACTCATTGGTTGTTGGAGAAGCTACTGCCAAGTTTTAAGGCTCATCGCTACATGGAAGCATTGACTGTATATCTCATTTAAAATGAACGGAAGACACGAATGATGTCAAGAGATCAGGTTTATTTTTTTTAAAGAACTCTACAAAAGTATTGCAAAGCACGTCTCTGTGTCTAGGTTCATGAAACAGCTCAATGTCTTTTCTTTTTTGGTAAGGTTTACTTTCCCCTGCGTAATTCAGTATCTGAATGATGGCACTTTAAGCAGAAAAATATCAAGTTCAGAAAGAGACGATCCTATTATTCTTTATATTTGTATTGGACAGCGCTTCTTCTTCTGCGTTGTTGCGAGAAGTAAATACTGATACACACATTTAGAGTGCCCTCTAGTGGTTGTTAGTGGAAGACTAAAGGGCAACTGGTTGTTGGTGAGAAAATAACAAATATATGAGCTAAGTTTTTTAAATATGATAAAAGTCATTCATGAGTAAAGGTCACACCCCTGGCCAAACAATACAAAAAATGTGGCATATACACAGAAAAATAATGTAGAGAAATTCCATATTATTCCATACAAACTTTCTACTAAACTGTAAGGCCAAAAGAAACAAACAAAAAAAAAAACCCACATGGAAAATCAATGCCTGTCATCAATACCTGAAATGCAAGAGAGTTTTTCTGTTGGATATAGTTGAAACACTGTTCAAACTTGACTGATGACTAACTCTTCACTGCTGGCACAGTCAGGTATTGCTTATGAACTGGAGGTTGATCAGGATACCTCAAGCATGTCTGCATGATCTCACAAATATTGTAGAGTCGCAGATCAGCATCATGTTTTTACTCAGCTTTAGCTTTGAGTCATTTCTTTTTAAGATGTCTATTGTTTGGGTACAATGAACTCCTCCACTTTTCTTCTGTTGTTCTAAGTGGCAGGGAACTTCTTGATGGGACATTAGCATCATCTAGTGGGCTGGAGGGTAGTGCTGCGATTGCCTCCTCACTGCTTTCACTTGTGAAAAGTCAGTTAAAATGTTGTGCTAGTGATGCTGTTGCTTGGCTTTGTGAATTTTTAACAAACAATCTTTGCAAGCATCTGTGATGAACTAACTGAAGCTGTGTTCACACCAAATGCAATTCACATGTCAAATTTGCGTCTGCTGCTTCTCTTTTGAGGTGTTAAAAATTCACTGCCTGATACCCATCCAAAAACGCTGCATGTGGGAGGAGCATAGTAAAGGTAAACGAAGACTTTGAGGTAAAAATGATCATCAGTCCATTCCTTCTTAAATCATAATCCCATTTATTAGCTAGTTATTATAAATGTTGATAAATTCTTATCAACATGTGGTGATAGTCTATCCTTACCATTTTCACAAGAATTAAAATAGCAAAATATCCTGGAACTAGACCTAGATCTTTTTCATTTTTACTATGCCCATCTAAGAAAAAACTGCTCCAAAAAATAAAAAAAAGTTTTCCTGGTTCCTCCACTGAACCGCTGTGTTCACATGTCATGTTTACACAATGAAACAGGAAAGGGACCTCCCAAAGTTGTTGCTGAAAAACTGCAAATCACTTCCATAGCTGAATATAAATATACCTTTAGGAAATAGTATTTCCCTTTTATGAAACTTTAGATGTATTAAAAAAAAACAAACTTGTAAACGTAAGCATCGACACCATTTTCCTGATGTCATGCACGTGGTTGATCAGAAAATCTGTGTAGAGAAATGATGTAGAGAACTGGATTGCAGTGAAAGACGAACTTTTACAAGTCTGAACCGGAGTTGTGCTCTGCAGTAGTCTAGTTCACTGCAACAAGGAATGTAAATGCTGGTTCTTGAACCATCTTCTTGTCTTCATGCTATCATGGCTTTAAGAGGCCCATGCACTATTGACTGCTAAGGCTGTGCTGGCGTGTGTGTATGTGTGCATGGTAGTGTTTGTGTGTCTGAATCATCAAGTGTTTTAAAGAAACCAAGAACCCCCGTGTGTCACAATGCAGTTGACTGTTTCCTGCCTCGCAGCTCCTCTCTCCATATTTTTCCTGTTGCTTCAGACTGCCTCTTGTCCCTTCCTTCTTTATCAGAGCGAAGACATGTTGACTGATGAAATCGCTTTTTTTTTTAGAAATTCAGAAGAGACATCTAAAAGATGAATCTGCGTTTAACCCTTGTATGGTGTTCGGGTCTGTAGGACCCGTTTTCAGTTTTTTTTTTTCCGTAGAAAAATGAAACAATTTTTTTTACAACCTGGAATTCATTAGCTTTGGCTTATTTTCTGTGAAGAACATAAATCAAAACACATTTTCATTGACTGCATACTGTACACCCACCCTACACACATATATATCACAAACAGCAAAAATACAAACACCACACAAGGGTTAAAGTGTCTTCGGTGAGCTTTGCTGCTGAATGGCTATTGCCTTTGTCAGTTGTTCAACATGCTTGAGTTGCTTCGTGGGGTTATACTGTGATATGACAGGATGACAACAGATAAATCACAGATTTAATGTTTATTGTTGTATTAGGATTAAAACAATGCGGTTCAAAGTTCAGAGAATAATACCAAACTCAGTTTCTTAGTTAAAAAAATTAACGGGTTATCATTTGTTAACGCAGATTAATTACACGTGAAAAGCGACCGTCTTTCGTTTTGAATCGGGCGGTTCAAGCTTCCATGGCGTGCGTCAGTTTCTGAAAATAATATCCCACTTATAACAAGGTCACTCACAAAAGAAATAAATATTTAATAGATTTTTAGTACTTTATTCTTTCTTCTTTTTTCGGTTTAGACTGCTTTCTCACAAAAAGCGGACTATTTAATTGGTTGTGCGGCCCGTTGTCACGGTAACACAACAAAGCGTTACTGCAGTGGTAAAAGTCTAAATAGTGTTTCATTGAAGAAAGCCATTAACCCTATTTGTTCATTTATTGTTTAACATGTACTGTAGGATTGCTGTTCATCACTCCATTTTTCACAATTGCATTAAGCCTTACAGTAAAACATGACTGTTTGAGAAGTCTTGTTTATTTTTGACATGTCTTTCTAAGTGAGATTTTGGCATTCTTCTGTTTCACGTCAGCGGATCTTGAGAACACAGCTTGTAGTTCTGGAAGTGTCCATATGTTTGTGCTGGCAGATGGATTAAGAGTTGATCTGCATGCAAGTGCAATTTGTTCATGCATGGAAGTTCGTGCACAATGAGTGAGAAGTGGTTTCTTTTTGTGTATTTAGCCAGCCCGAGCTTGTGTTTAGAAATGCGTCTCCTTATAAGGAGAGGAGATGGATTTGGAGGCTGATATGGTTTGTCGACACTGCTGTCTCAGGGATAAAGCCTTTACTCTGTCATCTCGGGGTGCTGTTTGACTGGATTTACCGAGTCTCTCACACTGTGTTTGTTTTTGTATGTGACTGTTGTAAGGGAAATTGTTTTGGTGTAAAAGAAAGGGCTGCGTGTAACATTTCCAGCAGAACAGTAAGTGAGGAGGGACAGATCAAGACGAAATAGAAGAGCACTGCACTGTTGATGAACTTTAGGTGTGGGTGGGTATGTGCATGTTTAATTGTGCATTAAAAAAGCTTAAGCTGGGTCTAACATGTCAGGGCAAAAGGCTGGAAATGTTCCATAACTCTTAAAACTTTTCCTCCTTTTCTTGAATTTGATTCATTGAAACAAACAGGTATTCTGCAAGAAGACGGCCTGGAAACACATGAAGTTCAGAAGAGCATAAGGGAATCTGATAGCAACCATAAAAAAAAGCTATATGTAACTCCTCGTGCCAGAAGCTTATCATCACTGTTAACAGCAACAAAAATGTGTCATTTTTATTTAACAACAATAACGTCAAATACAAAAAAAAGTCCAGCAAATCTAAGCATCTGTCGGTGTTTGGGTTAAAATGATAAAAGTAAGGGCCTCTAACCATGTGTTAAGGTGCATTCACACCGGACGCGGGGGATGCAGTGGGGGCGTTGAAACACCCTGGACAGGTTGCCAGCCTATCACAGAGCCCATGAAGCTGAAGTGAAAGAGCCCGATATACTAGCCAGCCTCCCGGTGACCAGCATAGCAAGCTCCGCCACACAGGGTCCGGCAGAGCAAGCAATCGCCGTTGTCTCGCAGGGGGGGTAGAGCGAGCAAGTCTCTCCGCTGTCTGGCTCCGCCAGCGGAACTCCGTTAGCTGTGAGCTATCCTCACCATGCTGACCTGCAGAGAGTGGCTGCAAAGACCGGCTGTGGAGAACCACCCAAAGCTCCATGGGCTTATGATGTTTTTCTTATTGTTTATTGAGACAATAATAAATAGATCCCCCTATTTTTCTCCTCTTGGGTCAATGCTCAAACTGGGCCTCAGACAGACAAGTACTGCTTAAAACGGCCATCAGGCTCAGCTCCCCTGCAAGAGTACAGCACACTGGAGTGTAAAAGCACAAGTGTTGTCAGCTTGCTTCTGTAAACCATTCAGACATGTAAAGTTAGAATACATGCGGGTTTTTTAAAGGAATATTTGTCCCTATATACTATATGTTCAGTAACTGTCAAAAAATCTATTTCCAAGTAAAAAGAGCTAAGCTGTACAATTAGTGTTGGTAGGATCCTCAAGGATTAAAAGGGCTGTTCAGTTTCAATGTTAAGTTAATTTACAGACGTGATCAGAGGTCCTATGGCATGTTCTGAGCATTAGCGCGAAGCGATTCTCTAGCGGTAGCATGTTTTGGCCGGCGAAAATTTTGCAATGTTTCCAGAGTTCAAATATCTGAACTTTGTCAAAGAATTTGCGATATGTTAACAAATCGAGAACTCAGGTTTGCTAGTGACATTTTGATGTTGTTAACAGGGGCTAAAGACCAATTTGTAAAACAAGTTAATGGGTGCTATTTGTTTTCCTGCTGAACTTTAAATTTTTTTTATAAAACATCAGATTTTATGATTTTTTATGTTTTTTTGATTTTTTTTTCTTATTTGTATTCAGATAATACTAGAAAGATCCACATTTTTTTTTTTTTTTTTTTTTACACTCTTCTATGAACAGTGTTGGGTAAGTTACTTCTAAAAAGTAATTCATTAACTTATTTAGTTACTGGATCAAATTGTAATGACATTACTTTACTCATTACTCATTTCAAAAAGTAATTCACTACTCGTTACTTTACTTTTTTTACACTCATACAAATTCTCAAGAGAAAAACAGCTTCGGACAAACAAGATCCTCTTGTCTTTCATTTAAAAGAGCTCCTTTAAAAAATAGATGTTTAATCTCAATAGGACTTATCTGGTTAGATAAAGGTAAATAAATAAAAATAAATAATAAAAAACTACATTTTTAAAGCAATAACCTTACGCAAGGTATGAACATGGTTCAAGACGTAACCTGGCTTCATTTGAATTCAGACTAAAAGGTGAAAAATGACACAAAAATAGATCACTGTTACAACAAATGTGGTCTATGCTACTGCTCAAAGTCAGATGTGGAAAATACTGTTATGTAATATTAATCTCTATCAAATCTGCAACCAAGCCAGTTTTTTGAAAACACAAAGAACTGTTAAATGCTTCAATGTTCATTATGGACAACTTTAGGTATTCCATGACAAGGAGTTGCACCCAATGCATCAGTCTCTCTCTCTACATCTGCCTTTTGTGCACAGTTCTGCACGGCTGCAGGTCTACCAAGCTATGCACTATCTCATCTTTGAGCCAATTTGGAAAGAACCTTTACTGCAACAATGAGGGCATGTCTGTACTTTGACTGTCCCCTGACTTTGCTTGCGCATACGTGCGTATGCACCAAATCACTCCTTTTTGTTTTAAATCAATCTGCATTTTCATTTAACTGAGAGAAAATGTCAGAGCCTACAAAATTTAAGTAATGAAGTAACAAGGGTCTCTATGGTCCAGTAACTGTAATTAATTGCCGAAATTTGAGCTGTAATTCGTTACGTTACTCTGTTACTGATAAAAGTAATTTAATTACAGTAATTTGTTACTTTGTAATCCGTTACCCCCAACGCTGCCGATGACTATTGTGGCACCTCACGTTATCAAACTGGGTCACAGAGAGATGGAGTAAAGCTTAAAGCTGCCATCATTCAGATGCAGCTCCTGCAGTAGATGGTGAACCTCACCGTACTGGGAGAATCACTGAATGATCTCATGAACCCAAACATAGAGACACTTTTAACGATGGTTTTGTAGAACTTTTCAAAATAAGTAAACCTGACCTCTTAACATCATCCATGTCTTTTACGATGTCACAATGAGGCTAAACACTGCTCCTTGTGGTTATAGGTTCGTGCCAGTGTTCGGCAGCTGAGCCGCCAGTGTGTGAATGTGTCTGTGTGTGTGGGTGAAGGGGGCCGTGACTGTAAGGCGGTTTAGGCATTCTAAGAAAGTAGTAAAGCGCTACATAAGTGTACACTATTTATGCCATTTATGACATTTTAAGCTTGGAATATATAACTTTTACCTTTGCTCTGTTTGGATTACCATTTTTGTGAAGATTGTTTTTCAAAAATGCAACAACTTATGATTGCAATTGTAAAACTTTAGTTGAACCACAATGTGCCAGTGAAAAAATTATGTCAAATTGACTTTTACTTGTAAAGTTGACCAAATTTGTTACTTCTTTAAAGTCGGACTCCCAACTATATTTTTTTCTTTTGTAAAATCGTTCAAAGTAGTCTTTTAATTATGACTGTGCAGTTTTTAGCCCAGATTAAAAAGACTGTTGTTTTTAAGACAGCAGTAGCTGAGTAGATAGACAACTCTGGTTTGTGCGGGACTGTTGGCTCGGGGAAACCCTGCCACCAGCTCCCCGTCGCTGGGAGCTCTGTCTGCGTGTTCACGCGCGAGCTAATAGCCCCAAGCAAGCATTAGCGACACAACAATAATGACGAGCAATATTGAATCAATCCAGTCAATGCAATCAATAGACTTCTGAGCCAGAGGCCAGCTCGGACGAGGAAAATGAAAGCGCGTAAGGGGGCGGAGGAGCGGAGTGAAGAGAGACTTTGGCACGCCCAGTGAGTAGTTACATCACTAGCCCCAGCTTTTTTTAGCATCTGGTTTCCGATCCAATGTGATTTGAATTAAGAAATACTCAGAAACGCAGTTTTAATCGTAAATTACTTTATATGGGTCTATTATTATAAGAAAGATGCTACAAAAACATGTTAAAAATCACAAAAAAATACCATTTTCATTGAAGTGGGTCATTAAGGGTCTTCTTTGGTCTCAAGTAAAATGAGTTGGGAAGCAAGTTGCCAACTTTTGTTGTGCTGTTTTAAGAAAAAAATGCTTCAAAAAGTAAAAAAAAAACGACGTACTAGTACATTTAGAGAGACGCAGCACAGTTATGGTTGGTTTTAGTGTGTTCAAAGAGAAAGGTTTTCCTGTCATAAGACTGATTCAGCATGTTTATAGCATACATAACCATTGTTAACTCCCTGTCAGCAGCCATCACCACAGTATAGAAAGTTGCAGCATAAAGGAAATCAGACTATTTGTCCTAGATCTATGATACTATAAAGTGAATGATGATTGCAAATGCAGCTTTGCTTACCTTCCCGTGATAAGCTAGTGACATCTGTGAAAGCTTTAGTTTTTACAACAATTCCCCAATAATGCAGCATTCTTCTTATCAGTGGCTTAAAAAGTGGTTCCGACCCAACAGCCAGAGAGCATTTTTGGGTCTACTTTTTCAAACTTCTGCAACTTGTGTCAAACGTATTTTGTTTATTCACTGCAGCAGGATCGTTGATCTTGGCATGAAGTCGGGCTCCCAAACAAACTTTTTTCAGTGTTTCACCTCTGTAAGCAGCAAATCAAGCCTGGCTTTACTTTTTGCTAAGAATTCCATGTTTGGTTTCCAGATTGAGATATCAAAGCTGCTTATGAGTATTTGCATTCACTTCTCTTTACCTTGGACCTCCTATGGACAAATAAGGACAGAATGTGGGGCTGGAACAACACACTTGATTGAAGTTTGGTATTTATAAAAGGAAAACAATTTTTTTAGTCTAAATATTTTCACGTGAAAACACATTTCCAGTTTGGACATATATACTATGAAGCAATTAGTCCCAATTTATTTGGCTTTTTAGTCTTGAATTTTTCTGAGTTTTTCATACATTTTTTTAATCTTCTTTATTTTCTTTTTTTTGTGCTTCTATATCTTGCTCTACGGTCATGTCTGTTTCTTTTTTTTCTTTGCTCTTAATTTTCTAAGACACAGATCTTGTGCTAACAGAATGTATCAGCCACCTTTTGATATTTGAATCTGAAAAACTGATTTCCAGCAAAGAACAGGGGAGAAACACCCAGCTCTCTTTAAGAAGGTGGGGAGCTAAATAGGTCCATCCAACAGTAGCTACTTACAACATGGAGACATCTGATATGAAATGTGTCTGCATGGTGCTCAAAGGACAACTGTAAATGCTTGAAGTCCAGACACTCTCAGTCAGGTTTAAGGAATCTCACAGTGACCTCTGAGGCCAATCAGTCATGGAAGATGAGTGCACTAATTCAGACCTCCTGATTGTTAGACAAAAACATAATGTGTGCAGTACAAAGATCAAGTAGCATATGTAATGGATGTAATGGTTAGTGAGAAATTACTTGCCTTTAAAATTGTTTTTGATGCAGTCATGTTTAAATCATTCTACCCATAGAAACCTAATATGTTGATATAATTTTATTCAATTTAAAGTGAGTTATTTACAGTGCTCCCTTTTATGGTTTCACAAAGGTAAAATGGGAACAGACCAGAAGTTTGCAATGACAAAAATAAAATAGGAGATCCTAAGAAATATCTTAAACATCAAAAAGTTAGAATTAACACAAAGATGATAAAAAGATAAACAGAGTTACTCTGAGCCTGTTGCCTTTATGTTATTTCATCACCTTTATCTTAGTGGAGCTACCTCATCATTTTTATCAGAATTTCTGTCTTCATAATTGTTCTTTTTGCTTTGCTGTTAGTCTGTTGGCACTCGGGATGACAAACAGCAAAGAATGCAGAAAAGACTGAAGAGACTAAACCACAGACTGCACCAGAGCGATTACATCTAATGCCATAGAAAAAAAGTCATAAAGAAGGGGGTGAAAGTCGCCCACCAGCTGACACAGCTGTGCATTCTCTAAATGTTTGATAAACTTTTGTTGCACAGTCAGTATCTGTGGCTTTTAGGCTGCATCACTGCCCTAAACCCACCCTGAATATGAATATGCTGTATTACAGATTTATTATCACGCAAAGATTCATCCTCCATATAATATTTTGTGACTATTAAAGAAAAAACCTGTTCATCAGGTAAGGCTTCACAAGTGTCTGCTGTGTTAAAAACTGTTTTGCAGAACTTTTGTAATGGGCATGTGAATTAAAATAATTACGTGAAGTTCCCAGTTTTCTCAAAAGAAATCTATGGGATTTCAATTTTTTGGGACCAGTGGGTACTTCCTGTTTGGAACACGAGGTGGGAGGGGTCAGTCAGTCCAGTTCTCTTATGCAGTCTATGTTCAGAACTGAATTGGAATAAAACAACTGCAATTAATCAAACTCTGTTTGACACTTTTTCCATTTTGTGTGGTGCCTTTAGACAACTTTACATGTACATTTTATTGAACAGTCACTTCTCCAGTCTTTGTTTTTTTTGTGTTGCTATGAACTTTAGCATTTGTCATGCTCTTTAAGGTCAGATGTATATCAAAAGGGTTTCTATTCTTTTTGCACAGTAGATGTTAGATATAATCTTATCATTTAACATGCACACAACCGAGCAAAGTACTCAGATTATAAGACTAGCTGGCCCCCAGAGCCAATCGGATACAAGTCATGGAGTTGTATCTCTATAATTTTCTTAATTATAGGGATGCAAAATTATACCATATAGGTACATTTGTATGTAAATGATTTATGTATTCCATTTAATCCTTTTTTATATGTCACTGTGACCCGTCCTCTCACCCACTGGGCTGTGGGGGATCAGGCTGTGATGGTAAAACACTTATCTGTCAGATTAATTCTTTTAAATGAGCCTTTAATTACTAAAATCCTGCTGTCAGCCACATCTGCATCTATGGTGTGTGGAGCTGCCTGCATGTGTTGATGGATGCGAGTTGCAAAAAGCCCGGGCAGTTTGTTCCTCAAAATGTAAATTTGATTTATTTATTTGATTTTTTGGCTTGGTATGTGAGTCCATCTGTGCTGTCAAAGCGCTAATATACTGAGAGCAAAGTGATATAGCTCAGAATGTGAATTTAATTCAGACAACACGGATACATAGATATATTATTTTGTTGAAAACACCAGTTTTTGTCTTCCATTTCCACTTTTACCTAAAATGAAATGACCTGTTAGCATATACATTTAAAAGAAAATTCAGCGGGTTTATTTAATTATGTCCCAATTAAAAACAAAACAAAATCACGAAGAACGCTTTGAAGTGATAGTGGGGGTTTTTATGAAAAAATAATTTGGCTGTCACAAAATGTCTGTCTTAGAACTGACTTAATGAGTTTGAAGAAAACATATTAATCATCAGAACATTTTAGCTCAGCCTGAGAATTTGACAATTGCAATTGCTTTTGGCCTTGAAAGAACAGGGTTGTGTCAGGTAGGGCATCTGACGTAAGAACTGCCAAATCACCGGTGCGAAGCAGTTAAAGCTGATTCGCTGTGGCGACTCCTGATGGGATAAGCTGAAAGGTGAAAAAACAAACAAACAATTGCTTTTTTTAAGCTACATTTACTCTGACAGAACCAGAGCTGATGTGCAGAGGTAAAGTCCCATCAGTTGTCAAGAACCCAGGTTTGTAAAATTTGTTCTTCGCATTTAACCCATCTCCTGGGGGGGCGGTGAGTCACGCTCGGGAATCATTTGGTAATTTAACCCGCACTCCAACCCCTTAACGCTGAGTGTCAAGCAGGGAGGCATTGGGTCCCATTTTTAGAGTCTTTGGTATGACTCGGCCTGGATTTGAACTCATGACCTTCCTGTCTCACGGGAAAAAATGTACGCATTAACTTATATGACTCAAATTAAAAACACGTCAGAAGCGACCGTCTTCTCCTTGTGCCGAGCCGTTCAAGCTTCCATGGTGTGCATTTATTTTTGAAAATGCAGGCTTTGTCTGGCATTAACCCGCTTACAACATGGTCACTTACACAAGAAATACATATTCAATCGATTTTTAGTACTTTATTCTGGTTATTTTTTCGGTTTAGATCACTTTCTCAAAAAATGCGAACTATTTGATTGGTGGTGCGGCCTGTTGTCACGGTAACACAACAAAGCGTCGCTGACCTCAACTGCAAGGAAAGCGGTATATTTGTGCTGATCATCCTGACGGGTTAAAAAAAGCATCAGCTCAGAGAGAAAGTTACCTCTTAACACTTGCTTTTGTCCAAAAGAAGCCTGCGCAGTGATGTAGAACATTTGGGCCATGTAACCAAAACTTCTTTTTAAGGTGCGCGTCAACACTCAGCAGCCAGTCAGATTTGAGTATCCACCCTGATCGTTGAAAGTACAGAAACACAATGTTTGTTTCTTAAGGCTGTATATCAGCATCTTTGTTTTCTTGGAGTAATACTGCAGACATTACAGTCTTTAGAGTCCTGCTTATCTTACTGTTCATGTGTTTTGTGCACACAAATTACATTTCTGGGATATCAGGCTTCTTTTTACTTTTCAGAATTTTTTAGGCGTCACTACATAGGATTGAACCAGATAAAATAGGAATAAACAGCAACTGGAAATTAAAATTGTTGTAGTCATATATGATGTTCTCCATGATTTTCTTTCTTCATCATTGCTGATTTTACTGACGTGGTGCTGGATGAAAATAATATTGCGATGGCTATGAATTTGACAAAGTCATGTAATCCATATGCAGTGGAAAAAATTTATTTAATTTTCAGTCGCTTTGAAACATTGACACTTTCTATTAAGTTTGACCTTATTGCTAGAAAGTTTTTCTTTAAAATGTTTTTAAACAAAATGTGTTCTTGCAACACTTTCCATTTACCTTCAATTTACTTGAGGATTACCACAGAGAGAATTATTCCTGGAAGGTTTTAATAGCACTTTGTGTTTGTTTTGTTACCAAATAAAGATTTTGTATTATATTTTTTAGTCATTAGAATCTAGCCTTAATGAATCACTTTAAGGTATCTGGGGTCACAGCTGGAAACAGCGAGTCAAAGGATTTTTGATTGAGATTGTGATCAGGCATAAACAAGGAGTGGAAGTTGGAGCGATGTCTTTATAAGGGTAACTACACCATGATCCTCTGTGTGTTTGTGGGGGTGTGAGCCTGTATATGTGTGTAGAAGGCATTGTGGGAATGCGGCATGTGTGCTCTGTCAACCTTACGAGGATAAATAAAGGCTAAAACATGTCTGCAGATGAAGTTGAGATGAGAAGGAAGTGAACTACCTCTCGGGTTTGTGTGTCATTTCCAAGTCATTTTTATGTCATCCAGCTAAATCAGATTAGCAAAGTGACTCAAATCCTATTAGATATTTTCTGTCAAAAACACACAAAAAAATAAAAGAGGAACCAATTGGTTTGGATTTGTCTGTTTTTCTTTTCAGTCATTCTTTTACATCTTCTGATTTTTTACGAGTGGAAGCATTTCATCAGTGATTCCAGGTTTACTCATCCCGTCAAAGTTGTGATTTTCCCACTTCTTGTTCAGGCTTGCCCTTTGTTTTTTTTTTGACAAATTACAATGAGGCAGAAACTTGATACTGTGCTGCTATAAAAGAAAAAGTTGGAGAGGAAAGAAAGGAAAGGAGAAATGCTATATCATTTCCCAGACAGCTCAGGTAAACTGGGTGTAACTGAGTTTTTTTTTTCTTTTTTTCTGTTTTTTTATTTCTTACTCACCGATTTTTTGTCTGTCAGTAGCTTTGGCAGTACTCATGTTCAAACACACATCTATAGTCAAAATGTCACTCCAGCTTTTGCTGAAACATCTTCTTTCTGCTACAGAAACTTATTTTTTTGTGCAACATTGAAAATATCAAAAACTATTTTCACAAAATAGGTATTTAGGTTACAGTTGAAAGTTGCATAAAGCTTGAGGTGCAAAAAGACGGATGTGAGACGCAGATGTGACAAAGAGGATGTAAACAATTGATTATTGAATGTTTCATTCTTTTGCCAGTGCAATGGAGTTGCATTGCTAATGGACCAGTGTAAATCTGCCTTTTGTCTTATATTGAAGGAAACAAGCACAGAAAGAGCTAGATTTTATTAACACAACATATCAATACACATAAGTTTAAATGAGGTTTCAGCAATACTAAAATAATTTGGCTAGACTTGCTGCTGCTGAACATCACCCAAATCAAGCGTGTTGTGTTTCCTAGCACAATTACATTGAATGAATGAATCTTTTAGGTATCCAAGTTTGGTGTTAAATGAAAATTTTGACTTTTGATAGTTTTATAGATACTTGGTCGGTGCTTATAGTGTTCAACTAAAACTTTGATATCTGCTACACACTTTTTTTTTTTTTGTAAAGCTGCTTCACCTGGAGGCAGGCCAGGTAAGCACTCACTCTCACCACCAGTTGGGTCTTTCTATTCATGTTGTGCTGAATGACCTCTGGCATTATTCTGCTCAAATTGCTGGAGCTTATGGGAAATGGCACTTGGTGTTATTCTGAGGGACTTGATGAATTTGCATTGGCACCAATAGCAGTTGGGTTTGCTCATGTGCTGTTAGGTTTTTCCAGGATGAGAAAAAAATGACTCAGGCACAAATGCTGCCCTGCGCTGGGCCCTTCCTAAGGCACGACTCTACATTTGAGGTGCAACATTTAACTGTTCCGTTCTTTTGTAACAACGCTTCCTCTTTAAGATACTTTTTTTTCTTTTGTGGGTTATTACCGTAACATTGAATTTTTACTCTGAAAACCTAGAGTGTTGTGTTTTGTTTTCCAATGCAAGCAATTTCAAAAGTTTAACTGTAACTTAAAAGCTGTCAAAATAATAATAGTTTTTTTTATGTTTTCCTTAAAGTATTTGCAAAAACACTATTTACTAACACAGGACCAAAACTGAATGGTAACGTGTACTTACTGTGGATCTTAGAGATGGGAGGGTATGATTAGGTCTTCCTTTGAATGGACTGTTACAGAAAGAGCTGTGCTCATTTAACACAAGAATATTTGAGTCTCTAATGCTGACACTGAATCTTCAATTACTCCACATAATTTTCCAGATTAAGACGTACCGATATTAGCATCTGTGAGACTGAAGCATAACACAGAGGTAGTGTGTGATGTCCATATAAACAGGTGCATAGTTTTATGTATGGAAAAACACACCTAAGTTCACTTTGCCATCTGATTGGGAGTTACAAACTTTCAACTTTCCACACTAAGCTTTTTTTCTTTTCTTTTCTGCGCATTTAACCAAGGTTTTATTTTGTGTTGGAAAAAAATCCATTACACATCCTACTCTGCACAACTGTATGTTTCAAACTCAGCAATTTTGGCACCATATTAATTTGCTTTTAAACCAACTCAGTTACTAAAAAAAAATGCCGCAAGTGATGATACTTTTTATAAGGTTATTGGAGAATTGGTGAGTTTCTGATTTGAAGCACACATTGTTTTCCTCTTTATAGCAAGTCGCTGATGATATGTCCATGTGACTCAGATCCTCCTACAGGAAGTTGAAGTGAACTTGCAAAAAAAATTTTGCATTCGGGCTCAAAGCTGCAGGTCAAAAAGAGAAAAGATAACAAACTGTTTTATGTTTCTTCCTCAATTGTTACTGTTTTACAATTACACCTACATTTTCAAGCCAGTCAAAAAGAAATAAAACCAACAAGTTGACCTCTAGTGTCTGGTGTGCAGATCTTTATGGGTTCTTACTGATATCTCCTCTTGGTATCTTTTTTACACCTATGCTCCAAAGCAATAGACTGACAATATGTTTGCTTTTAGTCAGTGTGCACACATAACGCATACAGCAATCACTAAATTCTTTGTGTTCTTCCTGAAATAACTTTCAATTTGGCCTCCAACATCTGTAACCCCCCTAAACATTGTCTAGGAAGTAATAATTCTGATATCTTTCCAGAGCATGAAGGGTCACTAAAGAAACACGTCTTTCATATTCGAAATCAAGAAGAAAAAAAAAAGTGCTATTTGGGGGAGAAAAAAAAACTTCCTTTGAAGCAGAAGTCATATGTTTATGGAAGCAAACTCTGCAGATTTAAACTAGCGCTTTGTGAAACCTAAACCCCTCCAGGCCTCTTGAAACATTCTTTGTGTTTCACAGCCATTTTTTTCACTTAGTAGATTTTTGTTTCCACAATTGTTTTAGCTTGCTGTTTTCATTCACGTTTTCAATTTTACCAGTGTCACTGCATTTGCCTGCTTTATGGAGTGCAGGCATTGTTCTGTTGCAGGTCATCAGCCTGTAGCTGGCAGACTCACAACACAAACAAAGCTGACAGCTGAAGGCTAATGTTAGCTGAATGCATTTTCTCCACCTTGAAGAGATAGATTTAAATATTACAAAAGGATCACATCTAATACTCATGTCTCCGACATAAAAATACCCTCAAACTTTATGTTTCTGTGGACTGTTGATGATTTGTGTTCTCTGTGTGCTTCTTCTTATAAGAAACCATACTATATGTATATACATAATTCATAAATTACCATTAAATATCTGTACTCATGGCTGTGCTTTAAGCCCTCATGAGTTGCATTTTCTTAAGTCATGTGCTTGTAGGACCAAAGCTCTGCAGGGGCTCATTACTCATATCATTCCTTTTGTCCCCTTATTGCTTAATGCTTGCTTGAAAGTACTAAAGCAGTGTTCGTTGCAGAACATTGTTGCTTCCCACAGTACAATTACTGATTCTGAATTACAAACACTGTCAAAAAGCATCAGTCTAGTTTGGAATCAAAACTTCAAGGAGACATTGTTCATTACTTTTTTGTGTACAAAGAAGTCTACATATTCAAGCAAAGAAAAGAGGACTTCATTCAACAGGAACCAAACATTTACTAAACAGTAAAAGGCTGGGGAAGTGGTTTGTGGCCAAAGAATTGCTGGCTCAAGTCCCACAGACTGGCATGGCGGTAGTTGGTGTTCTCCATGTTATCTATTATCAGCAGAAAAGCAGATTTGCCCTTGAGCAAGACACATACCACATAAACCTAACATGGCATTTAAGTAATTAGCCCAAATAATATTAGCTCTAAGTGTTGGTTTGTGTTTACTCAGCCAATCTTAGATTGTTGTTTTTTATTTGTTTTGTTTAAATTTAGTTTACCAACTACCAATGGTAGTTTCTGTTTGTCAGTTGTTATGTCTGAATAGTTTCTTTTTGACAGATAGTGGAAGGTGCTGACTCTGACAATCAGTTTGACCCGGTCAGTTGCTTTCCTGCTTTTGTTTATTTCAGCCAAGGTCCCACCCCCTGCTGGTGGTTTTCTTCATACTTTTCTTGTCAAAGTGTTTAACCATTCCCCTTCATCTTCAAGACATATCACTGCCTGATAAACTGTGTTCTGGATCTTTTTCCCTGCATCCCTTGTTCTTTTTTGTTGTGGTCCCTCCTCTTGTTTCCCCAGATTATCTTGAGGTGTTGCCTTAAGGGCCAACATAGGCATGCAAGACATTTGGGCCTCAATTTAACTTGTGAGAAATTGTAAGACATTCAATGTACAGTAGAGGAAATAAGTATTTAATCCATTGCTGTTTTTGTTGGTTTGCTCACTTAGAAAGAAGTGAACAGTTTGTCATCCTAATGTTAGGTTCATTTAAATAGTGATAGATAGTAAATCAAGAAATTAACTTTATAGAATTCATATAAATGTATTAATATACCATTGAGGGAAATACGTATTTGATCCCCTACTAACCATGAAAGCCTCATTTCCACTGAGGGGTCCAGTTCGGTATGGTCCAGTTAGGAGTGGTCCATTACGGTTAATTCTGCCCAGCGTTTCCACTCAGTTAAGCCTCGCTTCCACTGAGCGGTTTATTTCCATGGTGCATGTGTGGTGTAGACCACTAGCGTGTTTGCGTCACATCCCTGTCTCACCCCCTTCGTCCCCCGCGATAAAGAATGTCCGTTACCAATCCATACTCATCAAAAACACTTCTGATCATGCTTTTTAAAACATAATTAAAGAACATTAGAGTATTGCTCAAAATAAAGAGATTTTTTTTTTGTCACAACAGCAGCGTTCTTTATGATGCAGATGAATTGTAAAGTAATCAAATACTCTTTAAAAGTAATTTACCCAACAATTTATCCAACTGCCTCAGGTGTTTTAAGTTCTGTCATGGCTTAAATGAAGGGATGGGCGATGTTATCTGTGCCATTATCGGTATCAGCCGATATTTGCTTACAGTGGGGATCGAAGGTTTGGGCACCCCAGGTAAAATGTCATATTACTATGCATAAAGAATCCAAGAAAAAATTGAAAAATCTTCTACAGGCATCAGTTCACAGATGGGTTGTTCTTTTAGTATTGCCAAAAATTTAGGCTTTTTTTCCATCATTTACCTTTTCAAATGAACAGAAATAAAAATAATGGTGTGTGCAAAAGTTTGGACACCCTGCAGAATTCATAGTATGCACCGCCCCCTTTGGAAAAGCTGAGACTTGACAGTGTCATGGATTGTTCATCGTTTACAAAGATCAGGTGATTTCAATCTTAAAGATTTGTTCTGAGTCATCTGACCTTACCCCAACAATCAGCATCATGGGTTCTTCTAAACAGGTCTCCAGAACAATGAAACTGAAAATAGTTGATGCTCACAAAGCAGGAAAAGGCTATAAGATAGCAAAGCCTTTTCAGATGCTAAAATTGTCTCTGTTGGGAATGTAATTAAGAAATGGCAGTCAACAGGAACAGTGGAAGTTAAAGCAAGATCTGGAACAAGAGCAGCTCACGAAAGAAACAAGGAAACGAGTTCTGTGCACCGACGAAGTTAAATGGAACTTTTTGGCTGCAATGAGCAAAGGTACGTTTGGAGAAGAAAGGTTCCAGAGTTTCATTAAAAGAACCTCTGTCCAACTGTTAAGCATGGGGGTGGAGCAATCATGCTATGGGCTTGTATTGCAGCCAGCAGCGGAGGAAACATTTCACCAGTAGAAGGAAGAATGGATTCTGCAAAATGTCAGCAAATTTTGGACACTAACTTGATGCCATCTGTAAAAAAGTTGGCGTTGATGAGAGGATGGTTTCTACAAATGATAATGATCCTAAACACACCTCTAAATCCACACTGTCTCTAAGAGGTTTTGCAGCGGTCTTCCCAATCACCTGACCTCAACATAATTAAAAATCTATGGTTAGACCTGAAAAGAACAGTGTGTAACAGACATCCCAGAAATCTCAAAGAACTGGAGGACTTTTGTAAAAAAGAATGGATGAAGGAACCTCAAACAAGAACTGAGAGACTCTTGTCTGCTACAAAAAGTATTTACAAGCTGTGATACTTGCCAAAGTACAAGGTACTAACTGCAGGGTGCCCAAACTTTTGCACACACCATTTTTTTTTTTTTTCTGTTATTTTGAAAAGGTAAATGATGGAAATAATATAATTTAACATATTCAAGTAATGTCTCATCTGTAAACTGTTGCCTTTAGATGATTTTCAATCATTCCTTGGGTTCTTTATGCACAGTAATATAACATTTTACCTGGGGTCCCCAAACTTTCCATGCCCACTGTAATTTGAGATGATCAGTATTGGCCCGATTTAAAAAATTCCACCGATATATGTCACTGATGTTTCTCTTTTACTTCGAATGGGGGTTACAGCAGGAGAAGCTCTCTGTTTAGCACAGGCTTGCTCCCCCTCCCACACCTGTGAGCACAGACTCGGGCACACGGGGTGGAGTCCAGGTACACTTTGACTGTTGAAGATGTCTTCCGTTTTGAGTTTTTTCACAGCTTTTGCACAAGATCATAAATGACTGTCTGTACAAGAATTCAAACTTGTCAACAAACCGAACTTATCTATCAATCCAGCTTTATTTACAGAAAGCACTTTTCTTGTGCTGCAGCTCAAAGCCCGTTAAAATTAAGAACACAAAAAGAGAAAAAGCTAAAACCAACCCACCCCTTTGCCCCCTCTCCATTCACACATAGGCTACACACCATGACGCCCCACACTCACACACAATCCATACAGGCATGACAAAATTACTAGAATTATAAAAGAGACAAAAGACTTGACTGTGCTGTGAGAAAACAAAATATTGAGAATCTCATATATCATGAGCAGCTCTACATCCACCCACACCAAAAAGTAACTGCGTCCACTCCATAATCATGAGGCTGCAATGTTAGAACCCAGCTGCCCCAGCAAGGACGAAGGCAAGACCTGGTAAAAAAGATCCCTATTTGGAAACATAACTGTAAGGTCTGAGACGAGGACAGAGAGACGTTCGGATTCATGTGCAGCAGCAAAGAGATTTAATAAGGCAACAAGACGAGCAGACAAGGGCAGAAGCAAAAACAGAGTCAAAAGGCAAGCAGGAGTCGAGGGCATGGAGCGAGACTGGGAGACGAGAGACAGGCGAGGATCAAAACCAGAGAAACAACAAGACAGGTAAGCGCTCGGAACTGTATGCTAAGCAAAACAATACTTCGCGATGGTACTGAGTCCAGGTGGGGTTTAAGAGGAGCGGAGTTGATGAGATGATTGTGGACAACTGGAGAGATGTGGGGGAGAGTGTGGAGGGAGCTAGTATTCTGGAGAGGGCTCCCTCTGATGGTCGGAGGTGGAGCTGGAGGGCTGAATCCTGACAATAACTTCATAAATGTCAACAACGCAAAAACATGACCAAATATCCAGCTGTGTGGTCATGAACGTATCCAACAGCTACACGCTTTTCCCTCTCATGCACACGCTCACGTTCTATCCACAGACGCGCGCTCGTAATGCTGTTTTGTCACCAGCAAGTTTAAAAACACTGGGAAATCGTTACAATGTTTCAATTTCACCACAAACTTAGTTTTTGTTTTTTTTCCTACAGTGCACATTCATTTAAAACCCTGTGTCTATGAAGGCTGACGCAGAGGGTAATGTACAATATGTGAAACAATAAAGTTTTATTGAAAAAAGGAGTGGGCAGGGTCACAGCATCAGCACTGCGTGAATAATCCCATGAGCCCATAGTGGAAAAAATCTTGTGAGATTTTGTCACTCAAATCCAATTATTTATTTTTTTAAATCCGAAAACTGCTGTAGTGGTCCAGCCCACAACAGGAGTGCATTGTGGGAGTTTAGTTTAATTCTGTTGGTGTTGTTGCAACATGACTGAAAGGGTTATTGCCAGGCATCGCATCTACAATGCTGTTGAATGTAGTCAAGCTGTCAAAGGTTGAATAGATAAAGTATGTGACACTGGTGTGAAGTCTTTGGACCTGTGTGCAGCTCTGGCCCGCATTTTCCTCACTGCCGACTCTTGTTCCACACATGTAAGTATCGTTAGGGACAAATATCGGCTATCGGTCACAATTGCAGGGAAAATATCGGTATGGGCCGGAAAAAATAATATTGGCCCATCCCTGCGTAAATGCATAATTTCCTCTGTCAGCTGTGCTGAATTGCTCCATTTGGCAACTCAGCAAATTTCACTTTGAGTGTCCAAAATTGTTTTCATGAGCACAAAATCTACCACTAACAAGACATGAATGATACTGAGAAATAAGTTTTATTTTAGAGAGCTCTACAAAGACGCTGACAACCACGTTGCTGTGTTTGGACTCATAAGATCATGGGATTAGAGATGCTCATTGTATGGGGAGTTTTAGCATCTACTCCAATGAATGATGGCCACTCTCAGTGACACTTCTGTCTCTCTGTGGTCTAGTTTGATGATTTGCTGCCTTGCATTTGTCTGCGAAAGCTGAAAATAAATAAATAAAAGGAGAGGACCATTTTATGCGACTATGAATAAACTTCATGAAGCTTCGGGGTCGTACAAACGTGAACAATGAACTTTTCCACCATGTTGGCTTTGGACTCCATTTGCGAATAACATCATCAGCATGCGGTTACCAAATAAATACAGTAAATGTTTGCCCAAGTTCAACTCTAGAAAAATCATCCTGTGTGGCATCATTTTTGCCACACCTCTCAAACCCTCTGGCACCCACAAATCGCGCAGCTGGACCTCTAGCCACAACTGCCGTGCAAATTGTAATCTGTGTGTACACAGCATTACACTGATGCTTACCAGAATGATTTATTCATTCATTTATTTTTTGGTTTCTTGAATTTTATTGCAATGCATCTTTCATTGGAAAATGTAAAGAAAAAAAATGAAAGTGTCCTATTTACCATATAGTTTGCAAGGAAATATCTTGTGTTTGTTTAAAAACTATGGTGTTAATGTCCTCCTGCCACTAGTTTACTGCTAACATTGATTTTTTTTTAATGATGTAAAAAGCTGTTGTGTTTGTTAAAAACTAAGATAAAAAATAGTTTTAGTTGAATGTGTTTTCCCATAAACTACATTATGGTTTGTTTAATTGCTTTAAAGAAGTCCAACCTAATATAGCAGGGCATTGAAGTCATGTGACTTGTGCTTCTGCTGGAGGCCGAAGGGCATCACTGCAATGTCTGTCTGTTGTCTACCTCCCAGAAGTGAAGTGGGTTCTCTTTCAGCCTTTGTCTTTGTATTATTTTCACATTACTTTGCCGTGATAGTTGTGTTTAGTCAGACTTTTTTTATCACATCCTTCCTGTACCACCATATTCTGGAAGAGTAAAATAAATCAAACTTTTGTACAATTTGACAAAAACCTGGTAATGGGATGTTGTTGGTGTTGATGGCATTTGTCCGTGTTGACCAAATATGGTCAATATGTGGTAAATTTAGACTGATAAGTGATGTTGAATAGATAATTGCATTATAGCCAGATATCTGAACACCCATGAAAAACATGGGAGGCCAGCCTTCTTGCTGTTTCTGTTTGGTTTGAACAAACCCATCAAGTGATTCCTGGACTGGGACGGAAACATATGTTGGCATGCATCTATGTCTTTGGGTGTTTGTATGTGTGATCTGAGCTCAATCACATGATGCGTCACATTGCCTGCTTTGTCTCCATAGCCGCTCTTTCACTTCCTCTATTCCACGTGGTCCCCCCCCCTTTCTTTCTATCTCAGTTTGTGATCTTCATGTTTCTGTCTTCCTCTTTACGCCTTAATGTTTTCCTTGACAGTTTATTTCAACTGTCTATTCTTTTATCACTCTTATGTTTATCTTTGTTTGTATACTTTTTTTCCATGTCTTTCCCATCTCATCTTCTGGTAATTATTCTTGAAATAAAAAACAGACTTGGAAGGAGTCATTAAATTGGATTTGGCCATTAATCTGTTCGACCTAATTAAAACTAATGTTTCCTTCAGTGCTGTTTCAGATCTCAAAGCAGGTTGCACTGGAAATAATGCCCTTAAGTCACCTAATTGTACTTGTGCTTCTTCATATCAAAACAAGACTCTCTTTCTTCTCGAATCTTTGCATTTCCTCTGCTTGCCGTCAGTGAAATGATTATATTTAGCAGGAGACCGTTTTTCCTGATCATTATGTAAAGGCAGCACAGCAGCAATGACTCTAGAGCAGGATGTCAGTTTTTATTCAAATCTTCATGTGTTAAAGTCATACTTGACTGTGCTCTCTATCATTAATTAAGACATTGTGCCCATTGTAATACAATTGGCAAAACAAACAATGGAATTTCAACTTGTAATCAAACACAATCACATGAAGGCAGTTTTTAGCTTCAGGGCTTTGTCTTGCTGTTTCCTTTCCGACGTTCTCTTAAGTACAAACTTGTTCTTATTGTTACCTGCTGTGGACTCTTGTATAAACCTAAAAAATTAATGAGTTAAAGATAAAGGTTTTCTACGTTAAACTGCTTTCAATCTTCAAGTTGTCTTAAGGTACATCCACACCGGCTTCAGCATCTCGGGTTCAAGTGACTACTTTCCATTAGTAGTCTACGGAAACGCGTGTACATGCTCATTTCTGAGGCATGATGAACATAAGAAATTATAGCACTGGGTGATATAGAAATGATGAAGAATAGAGCAGAGAAGTAATAAAGGACAGTTTATTTGTAAAGCACATTTCATATACAATGTACAAAGACGATTCAAAGTGAGTGCTTTACATAAAACATAAAAAAGTCAAAAGAAATATAAAATGTGTCATCATTAAAATAAGATTTGAAGAAAAAAAACTGAATTAAAACAAGCATAGATAAACTTTTGAATCCAAATGAACCAAATGCAGCTGAGAACAGGTGGGTCTTTAACCTGGATTTAAATACACTGAGTGTTTCAGCTGATCTAAGGCTTTCTGGAAGTCTGTTCCAGATCTGTGGAGCATAGAAGCTGAATGCAGATTCTCCATGTTTAGTTTTGACTCTAGCAACTGACAAAAAAGACTGGATCCAGATGAGCGGAGAGGTCTGGCTGGTATATACTGGGTCAGGAGGTCAGTCATGTACTTTGGTGATAAACCATTCAAAGCTTTATAAACCAGTAGCATAACCTTAAAGTCTATTCTCTGGCAGACAGGCAGCAAGTGTAAAGACCTCAGAACTGGACTGATGTGATCTACTTTTTTGGTTCCTGTGAGAACACGAGCAGCTGAGTTCTGAATAAGCTGCAGTTTCCTGATTGATTTTTTTGGTAGTCCTGTAAAAACACTGTTACAGTAGTCAAGTCAACTAAAGATGAAGCATGAACTAGTTTTTCCAGGTCCTGCTTGGACATCAGATTTTTAATATTTTTGAGATGATAATAGGCGGATTTTGTGACTGCCTTAATGTGTTTATCAAAACTTAGGTCTGTGTCCATCACTACATCCACGTTTCTGGCCTGGTTGGTGGTGTTAAAATGATTAGATTAAAGCTCTTTAGCCCCAAAGACAATAACCTCAGTTTTGTTTTTGTTTAATTGAAGTAAGTTGTGACACATCAAGTCATTAATGTCCTCAATGCATTTACCAAGAGCCTGTACAGGGCCTCGGTCTCCTGGTGTCATTGTAATATATATCTGTGTGTCATCTGCATAGCTATGGTAACTAATGTTGTTCTTTTTAACCTGGGCCAGTGGGAGCATGTAGATATTAAATAGAAGTGCACCGTACTTTCCCCAGCTTCTAACTTCTAGTAGCCTGGTAGCAACTAACTGGTATTGAAATTTGATTCAACATGTAAATGGTAAGTTGCATGAATATGGCAGAAACAGCGCACGCACTCTGGAAAAAAGGGGGTTAGGAGTCTTTTTTTGATCCATTGTAGTGACGTGAGAGCTCTTCAAGCACTGAGCTACCAGTTAACCCAGTCAAAGTTTTTGGATTTCCGACAGATAAGTTCAGGGATACATGTGGGAGAAATGAGCTTCCCTCAAGAAACAAAGTTCAGTCATATAGAAGGAGCCCAAAACCCCATCACAACCAGAAGAACAAGCTGGTTTGGGAATCTGGTAAGAATGCTGGCAGGACTCCTGTCTGTTGAGGTGTTTGGGGAATATTAAACACCTGGGAGGCCCTGTGACACGCTGGAGAGATTATAACTGCTGACTGGACCTGGAATGTCCCAGCAAACAGGATAAGAAAAGTTAATGGATGGATTGATTGATGGATGGCCAAATAGCAAGAGATTAGTATGTGTTTTTTTTTTTCAATCTCTGTCTCTAGATGAATCACTGTCTGAGGTCTGTGTTTCTACCAAAAACCGAAAGTATTAAAACAAACAAAAAAAAAAAAGACCCATCAAATATTTGCCAACAAGCCCGTATGTACTGATATAACTGAAAAGACATGCAGACTGCAAGATGTGATCACACATACCATTTTTAACCCTCTCAGGGCAGGCGTTGCAGATTTGCAACAGCTAAATGCTGTTACTAAGACTTAATTTTGCCCTGACAGGGCTAAAAGCAAGAAAAAGAAAACTCACTCTTCTTTTATCCAAGAGAGACCAAACATGATTAAAAAAGTCAAATGAGCTCTGATTTTTAACAGTTTTAATAAAAATGTATTCCAGTTTGGGCTGAATTGTTAGAAAAAAGTTGGGTTAAGAAAAACCATGCATGCAAAAGTTGATTTCCCTCTCACAGGAAGAGATCAATGAACAGGAAATTAGACATTTTGAAGATTGGACAGTAATGGTCATTGATGATGTTTTGGACTTTCAATCTGTTTTTGGACAAAAATGAGGGGAAAAATACTGTTTTTTCAATTATTAACCACTTCTGTATTTAGACCATTAAAAGCTTTTGTGTGTATGTTCCTATATTCCTGAAGCTAATATGAAGTCTCAACACATTGCATACTGCAGTGGTTTCTGTTTTTCACAAAATAATGGGTTAACAGGGTCAAACTTTTCTGCTCAACATGTTTCTGGTCGTTTTTTTACAGCATGTGTTGAGTTAGATTTTAAACACAGGTCCTGAAAAGCTTGTTTCTGTCTCCCATAGTACACCGGTCCAATCCCGGCAGAGCGGGGAGGCGAGCTGGCTATGGGGGGAGGTCGCAGCGAGACCTCAGCTCTAAGTGGGACTGGAGGCGGGCGGGGCATGACTACCCAGAATTCCCAACGGCCCAATGCCTGCTGCTTTTGCTGGTGCTGCTGTTGCAGCTGTTCATGGTAAGAAACACACATTTGTTCACAGTGCAGGCAAACCAGCAGAGATAGTGAAAGGGACTCTGCTGGAATCGCTGCTAAAAAGCAGAATTTATAGCAGCACATGGTTTGATGAGCCCTAAAGCTTACAAATGGTCTCACACTATCACACTACCACCACCAAGTTTGACTGTTGCTCTGATGTTTAAATTTTAAACTATTTGTTTAAAAGTCTTGGAAACAATCTGGATCTTTTAAATCAAATGTGAGATTATTGTTTGTTCTCTTTAATCCACAGTTTTTCTACGGTGGATCTTTTTTATGCATTTTCTTATTGTTATCCGAGAGCCTAAAAGACTTGTCTCAATTGGTGGTGACAGCTGTCAACAAATAGATCCATTAAAATAGTGACAAACTCATCCAGCAAGAAAAAACTATGTTTGAGAGATCTAAGAGGTTGATGACTTCTGCAAGCAAGATGGAACTCATTGGAGACCCAAAAAAAGCTAATCGAAAAGTTCAGGCGAGTTCATTTAGCATGAAATTTGACACAATTTTTGTACTTTTTACAATGCTGGGTTTGAAGCCAGTCACAAGTCATCTCATCCCACTGAATTACCTCCTTTAAATGTTTTCACAATTCTCACCAAAATAAACCATCTAAAATACCTTGGTGCTTTAAGAGAACTTGTCAGACTAGACACTAGGTGAATAATGTGTTTTACACTGGTCCCTCATTATATCGCAGTTCATTTTGCATGATTTGTTTTGTTTAGCTTTTTTCCACTTACATATTTCATGTATTTTTTTAGGTCTTAGAATATTTTTTCTTGCTCAGGAAAAAATATATCTTTGAGCTGTGTGACCTGATGTATCAAATATGATACAAATTAAAATGTATATATATATATATATAACAAATAAATGTTTGTTCAGAGGGACCCATAAAGGCTCCAAATTCAAAGAATTGGAATTTAATTATATAATGACTCAGGCTTTACAGGGTTAATTGGCTGTTGACCTTATCATTCAATCTAAGCATCGCTCAGTCTTGTGCCAGACTTGGCGGAGTTGTTCCAAAGCGACACATAGGATGAAGAATTCACTGCATTTAAAGATTTGAAACGATATAAAGAGTTTAGTTGACTTGTTAGCATGTTCTTTATGCTAAAGTTATCTGAATAGTTGTTAATATGTTATTAAAATTAATATACTGGATTCTACCAGTTTTTAATGAAGCTGAATAAGCTTCAGTTTGTTATGTTGGTGAAGTGTACATATATTCATTCTATCCGTGCCATTATTTGATTTGATTTCAAGAATGTCAAATACATTTCTTCCAAAGTGCAACTTCTACTCCAGTGCGACTATATGATCTTCTTTTTATTTTACATTCTTTGACTGCTGTGACTCTGGAGCGACTTGTAGTCCAAAAAATACATGAAATCTTCAATCACATGGAGATCTTTTGTTTTATTGTATAATACTGGACTTATTTTCTTCAAAGGTTTGGACTAAATAAGAAATAAAAGTATGAATATGTTTATGTATGTACGAAGTATGTAGTGAGGGATTAAAATATCTGTAATCCTACATTGCAGATTTCACCTGTCACAGGTTATTTTTAGAACGTAACCCCTTGATAAAAAAAAGAGAACACTGTAATCCATACATTTTTGCAACAAAGTCACAGTGTTTTGACAAAAATCTGTTGGAGCACACATCTGTGTGGTGTTGCAGCTTTTTGGTGGACAAGACTTTTATTATTTTTTAGCTAAGTTTGCTCCCCACATCGCTTTTTGTTGGAGAAAAACATTCACAGCTTCAGTATAAACTCATGCAGTGAATTTTAATGTCTGAAAGTATTATTTTCCCTCTCAGTGTTCTCTTTTTTAACTGCTAAACAGCTGGATGTTTTCTGATTATCATTGCAATAAAATATTGCAGGTTTAACATTTTAGAACATAGGATTCATTGCTGTCCAGAATTGGCTGAATGGACAATAACGCACGTTACCTGTGTTTCAATCATTTTCACGGGAATACATTTAGAAAAATAGATATCAGTAAATGTTCAAATTGATTGAAATTGCACTTTTTTTTAAAGTACTTTACGGTAAAGCTTCATCTAAATTTCATCAGGTCAATTTCCTTATTTACATAGAGAGAATTATTTAAGCATAAAACAGAAATATAAACATTGAGAAACAACATGGCTGCTACATAAAATAATTTATACTATGAAATTATTTCAGTAACTACATAAAGTAACGTATAGCATATTGGATAGGGGAAAAAAAAGTCATTCATGTTACAAAACAGTCATGTTCAACTTTACTTAGTTAATAAGGTGCCTGTTTTAAGATGTTTAAAATATATTTGGATGTAGAACGCTTAATGAACACTTTTTTTTTCTGAACCTAGTCTGTGTACATATTCAATCAGAATATGTACAGACAGACACACTGTAGTTCTCACAGGTGAACCTGGTCCTTCCAGCCTGACACTGGGAAAGCTCACACACTTGCATTGGCGTTGTTGCATTGGGTGTGTGCGCATCTGGGTTTTTTTTATGTTTTTTGTCTGAAAGTCATTTTATCATGTCAGTCTCGCCATCAGGAATGAAGAGGAGCGGCGGAAACGGAGGAGGAGGTGGAAGAAAATATCGCAGGATAACAAGATGGAACCCATAAACTGTGAAGCTTGGTGAGTGCAGAAATGCTCCAAAATCTGCAAACAAAACTTTTTTCATTTTATGCAAGTGTTTGCCCCCGGGGTAACATTCAGCCTGCCGCTGACCCCCGCAGCCCCGCCCCCTCTGCAGAGGAGCAGTGGTCAGATCCGAGGTTCCTCGCTGTCAGCGGCTGAGCCTATTCTAACATTGATTCTTAGCTGCAGCATGCACATTGAAACATGTTTGGCCTGATTTCAGATGTGTGGGAACCACAGCAGCTTTCTGTCCTCAGACTGATTCACAGTGATCCTTTTTTAAAGAAACTGTTGACACTTGACTCGGCAAAGTTGATCTAAGGAAAGTCTAAGGAAAGAGCAGCTCAGATGTTTGTCGTAAAAACAGATGGAAAACAGAGACAAATGTCCCCTAATAATATCTTTGCTTCCAGGGGTGATGTGTTCAGAGTGGAAACTGCTTAATCTTCAAACTTTCTAAAGACAAGTCCTGTGTTTGAATAAAAATGATCAAAAGTCTCTGTTTGTCTCCTATCAGCACCAAACCCTCAGTGGAGGAGATCCGATTGTGGTCTCAGTCTTTCGACAAGCTGATGAAGAATCCGGCGGGTCGAAACATTTTCCGAGAGTTCCTGCGGACGGAGTACAGCGAGGAGAACATGCTGTTCTGGCTGGCCTGTGAAGACCTCAAGCAAGAAGCCAACAAGAGCGCCGTTGAGGAAAAAGCACGTTCCATCTATGAGGACTACATTTCTATACTTTCACCAAAAGAGGTACAAATGCCGGGCCGGGGGGACTTTCATTAAAACTGAAGCTGAAATTTCAGAAAACTGTAGCAAAAATTGAAGCTCTGACAATTCCTATATTTGACATTAAATGCATATTTGTAGTTTTGCACTTTTAACTTTAATTATTTAATTTTTGGGATATTAAATATCAAATTAACCCTCAAAATAAGACTTGTGTTTTAAGTACAAAACTAGACACTAAGGTGTTCTTCAGATGGTTTGGTGAATTGTTAACAAAGAAGAAGTTAAAATGAAAAGAAAAAAAGTTATTTTGGTTATAAATTCATTTCAACAGCGAGAGACAAAAAAAAAGAAACAAAAGAAAACCATTTTATTTTGTGATCCATCGAAGAATGTCTTTTATACAAGTAAGGATAATGGATTCAAAGCACTTTTAATTAGCGGTATTAGCAACAATGACCCCTGTCTTCCTTGTTTTCCTTCCAAGTCTCAACTTCCTTGTTTTCCTTTGATTAAGCTTTGTGTAGTGTGGGTCAGAAGTCCTGAAGACATGTAGGGACAAACACTCTCAATCTAAAACTTTCTTTAAGGTTTTAGAAAAGTTTTAAAATGAAAAATCTTCATGTAATTCCTGGAACAAGTTGAAACTGGTCCTGGATTTCACAGTTATAAACCTTGTTGTTTTCTTTAACTAGGTTTACAAAATGTCAAGGAGAAACTAACATCAGCCTCATCAATTCAGCTTCAAAGTTTGTTCTGAGATCAGGAGCCAATTTTAACCCACTGGTGAGATGTATTGCCAAAACAAATTTTGGACATAACCTGCTGCATGATGGAGGTAGAGGCGACTGAAAATGATTTGGTTCAGAAGTCCAGTCTGTCCTTTTGCTTGTTCTTGAATTTAAAATCCATGCAAGGGTCCTTTTGTGGGCTGCACAGTGGTTAGCAGTGTCACCTCCCAGTGAGAGGTGCCTGCTTCGAGTTCCAGCCGGGTCCTTTCTGTGTGTTCTTCCTGTCTTTTTAGTGGATTTTCTCCGAGTTCTCCAGCTTCCTGCCACTGTCCAAAAACATGCTTCATAGGATGAGGAGTGACTCTCCAGTTGTGTGGTTGTTTGTAATTGACTCTCTGTGTGACGTTGGGCAGGTGAACTGTCAGGGACTACCAGCTTTTGGAATAAGCAGGGATTGACCATGGATGAATAATCTACTCTGTAAACCAAAACCCTTTTTGGTCATTATGTAGATTCTCTGTAAAAAATACTGGAAAAAAGAAAAGTCTTGTGTGGCTTTTAGGAAGGAGCTGGATTCTCTCTCAATTCTTTGTAATGTAACCCTGGTTATTAATGACATAAGTCAAACGTTTCCCATAGGTCTTCATCAGGCTTGCATAGTTATTTAGGACTATTTCTTCCATGCACATCTTCTCAAGAGCTGTGATGTTTTGAGGCCGTTGCTGGAAACATTCACTTTCACAGATCCTCTATTGGATTGAGGTGAAAAGACTGGCAAGAACACTCTAGTTCAGGGATGGGCAACTCCAGGCCTCGAGGGCCGCAGTGTGTGCAGGATTTCCAGATATCCAAGCCCAACTCATGACTAATTACCTGCTTCAGGTGTGTCCAGCCAATTAGAACATGCCAGATCATAGTATGTTGGAAAACATGCAGGAATGCGGCCCTCGAGGCCTGGAGTTGCCCATCCCTGCTCTAGTTCCTCCTTGTAGTTCTGAGTTGTTTCCACAATGCAAACATTTCCAGAATGTTCTCAAGATCATTTGGTGGAGGGAGATTCTCAGTGATCTTATATTTCTTCTATTTTCTAATAATTGCTCCAACAGTTTATCTCTTCCCATCAAGCTGCTTGCTTACAGTAGATCAGTTCATTCCAGTCTTGTTCAAATGAGCAATCTTGTCCCTGGTGTCCTTTGACAGCTCTTTGGTCTTGGTCATGGTGGAAAGGTTGCAATCTGACTTTTTAAAGATGTGGACAGTGTCTGTTATACAGATAACCAGTTTAAACAGGTGACATTAATACAGGTAACCAGTGGAGGATAGAAGAGCTTTTTAAAGAAGTAACAGGCCTTTGATGGACGGAATTCTTGATTGTCAGAACTAAATACTGATTTGCTGAACTATTATAGAATACATTCTCTAAAAAACATACATTTTGATTTACTGAATTATTCTTTTACAGTCTCTCTGTGTATCTTTGAACATTACAGACTTCTCTCATCCTTTTAATGGGACAACTTTCAGAATCAATGACTGACAAACCCCTACAAAATATGTCCCTAGTTTTTGGAAAAATCTAAGGGAAAATCTTCAGAAACTTCGTTTTTAAAGATTGCAAAAAGTCGATAAACATTTATTTGACATAGCTAACTATGTCAATATTTATCGAACAGACTAAAATGCAGAAGCAGTACTTGAGAAATGTTCTCATTTACTGATAAGATTAAATATGTTAGACCACAGATGTGCAGTGTTGATAACATAACAGTAGTATACAGTTTTGGTATCCATAAAAAAAAACAACTGCATGTGTTGGTGTGTGTCCTGTTGTGGGCTCTGCACTGAGCTGCCATCACAAACAGCAGCTTCTCCTCAACTGTATCCTAACTTTATTTCTGCGTTGCACCTTTAAAGTCCATGATCGGTCAGTTGGCATGCACATGCTCAGTGTCCCCACTGACCCAAACCTTGTGAAATGTAAGTCTTGCTAATTAAGCCAATAATTGTTGGAAGTCATACAGTTAGATGACAATGGGTCTCCTCTGCTTCATCGGGCTATTGCTTTGCTGAGGAGTCTGTTTTTAGACGTGATAAGACACTGGCATGTCTGTATGTCTATTTGCCCACATGTGTGCCACTGGGTGTGTGTTTACACAAAGCTATGAACTGCTGGTCTCATCATCTTCAGGTGTTAAGAGACTTTTTATGGACACACATAGGAACACGGAAATCCAGAGATACCCAGACGTTTGTGTTTGGCACAGAAACTGTTTGCACGTTTTACCTTGATCTGACACTGTGTGTGCATGTGTGTACAAGTGCATGTGAGAGAGAGAGTGCAACCGTCTTCCCTAAAATAAGATCAATGTGAAAACATGAGGGAAAGCTGGTCTTTCTATAAATATCTGCTGGTGCTAAGGCTGCAGGGCCAAACCGATCCACTCTGTGTGTGTGGGTGTGTGTGTGTGTGTGTGTTTGTGTCCATGCCTCTGCGCAAACTGATTAATGACCGAAAACAAAATGTCAGCCTATAATCCAGGAGCCAGCTGTGGCAGATTTATATTTTCAGTTTTCAGGATAACTCTGAATAATTAGTTTGTCTACGTGAAAAAATTTTGCTCGCTTCAGTGCATCGCTTATGTTACTATTGTAATAGAAAAGGTGACTGAAGAACAGAGAAACCCAACGTGACCATAGCCATAGTGGGGCAAAATCTGGTGAAGAAGAATCCTTATGAAGGGTGTGAGCTCATTCAGGGTCAAATCAGAACATCAGCCTCCATGTAGAGACATTCCCTCTTTCTACACTGCAGTGAGAAGTAGCCTAAAATAGAAAAAGGACACAAATCTGAAGAAGAAATCACTAGAAATGATCTGTCATCAATAAATAAATCTGTAAAAAATCCTATAATAAAATATCATAATCTAGAAACCGTGAGTTCCAAGCAAGCATTCACAAAGGGAAAAATAAGCAAACTGTTGGATAGAATTACTTCAAAATTATTGTTATACAGCCCAATAAGACGTATTTTTTGCTAATTAAATAAGCAAATAGTTTGTATTATTTAGTTTATATATACCTAATGGTGGTTCCTTTTTTGTCACAGTGACATGAAGCGAATGTAATAAGTAAAAACGATTCTTTTTTTAACAAAATGTGAACAAAATAATAAATAAATATTATATATGGATTTATGTATTATAAATAATATATAAATATTAGTACAACTTGGTCCACCTTAATAAATCATCATAACATTTAAAAGTATAAATCTCAACTTCTGTTTCTAAAATATTGACAATGAATGCCAGGCCAACTTGTCAAAACATCCTTAAAATTGATCCAAAAATGACAGTGCTTCTTATCACCTTCAGAAAATAAATACAATTTAAGTACTTGAAAACGTAAAAAAAAAGTTGAATGGAGCTTTATTAAATTAAGCAATGTGATATTTTTTTGAGTCTTAGAATCAAGTTTATACTGTAAAGATTATAGAGCAAAAGAATCTTGACTCAATTTAAAAATGTCCTCATTTGAAGCTTCTTGCTCCTTCTACACTGTGGGGATTTTAAAAAGCTTGGAAAAAAGGCTTTTAACAATTTCCCCGATTAATTGATGAACCAAGTTATATTCCTACAATCCAACCAAATTGATCTGTCTGAGGAAAGTTAGTTATTGAATCGAATCAAATCAACCTATATTACTGTAACATTATTTCAAAGTTAGATAAATCAGACAAATAATCAAAATTGGAATATATTTGGCTTGAGGATTAATAGATTTATTTTAGTATAACATTAAAACGACCAAGTGCCATCACAGTGCAAAATACACACGCGATGGCGGCAAAAAAAAAAAAAAAAGATCAACCATCATTCCAGTCCAATGTTTGAAAAAACTTTGAATTTAGCAAAGACGTGACCGTACAGTGTGCTAGAATGTTCTAATAATGTTCCTTTGGATTATTTTGATGTGGAAAAACAACAGTGGGCTGCACTTTATCAAACTTAAATGTGAATGGATTTGACATTAATTCTTGTTTACTTGTTTGTTTGTACACAAATTTAATTTAAACTTGCAAGAAATACAAGAATCTAACAACTTAATCTGCACTGTTCAGTACCAGGTATTTATCTCTGGTTGAATTTTAGGCTAAAGGTGTCCTGGATCCATTTTAGGTCAGTGAATCAGGTCATACAAAACGCAACCACAAAATATGCTAAAATCAAAACTGTTGTTAAAACGAATTGTTACACCCCTTTTAGAAAAGTTTAGAGCAAAATTGAGTTAAAACAACTTAAAATCTGGCAAAATATCTTGAATTTCTAATATCATGGTTTGAATCTTGGCAAGTATCAAATAGTTTACAATATAATATAAGAATAGGCAATTCAATTTCCATTGTTGTCTTTACATTCTGAACTTCTCTGAGAAGACTTCTCTGTAAGACTCACCCACTCAAACGCAAATGCATTTCTAAAAAACTGCAGAGTAGGTCGTTGTTTCAGATTTATACCAAAAGCTAAAAATGAAAAACTTGATCAGAATTACAGATGGAACATCCGGGCTGGGACATTTTTAAACACTTAAAAAACTGTAAGCAGATGCTACTGAAATCTTCCAGACTTATCAGAAAAAACCCTTCAGAGATGAGTCACTCCAGTGTGGAGCTGCAGTCAGAATGTGAGCCGGACTGCAGAAGAATTGGAGATTTGTCTGAGATTAGATTGTGCCCGGTCAGTCAGTAAATACATCTACTTTGAGCCATGACAGTCAAAACTATCATCTTTATCATTTGCAGCATGCTGATGGTTAACGTTCTCTTGGATGTTGCCTTTCAATGCAGACTTTGTCCATTTTATGCCTTATTTTGATTATGCTTAATTTAAAGTTTTACATTTTAGAACAAAAAAAAACTATCAATAAAAGAAATGCAAACTGTAACGACAACATGAAGAATACAGTAAGCACATTAGGTTTAATGTTAAATGTGCAAAAAGTACAAATAAAGATTTCAATGATTGATCATTAATATATCAATGCATAAGTAATTATATCACTAATAAAGTTGGAAGTAGGCTTTGATATATCGTACGGCTGACCAATGTCTTCATCAGCCTCTTCTGTAACTACAACAGTAATCGTGAGATTTCATTTGTGCCATTAATCCAGAGCATTCCCAGAGTGACATGTATGGAAAACACCAGGCTTCCAGAGGAATTTCCAGTGATTGCTGAGCCGCAGCCAACTTGGCATTGCTGCTTTCCGTGTGGTTGAACCAGCTTGCCTTAAATCTGCCGTGTGCCTGCACGCTGACCTTTAGAGAAGATGAAGCTTCCCTTTGTTTTTTTGCCAGCCCTGATGGAGAACTGGAGGTGGCTCCATCCGATTTTAGTCCAATCTCTTCTGTCACCTTCCTTAACCGTTCCTTTGAGACACTGGCTTAAATGGAAATCAGATTTTGCACTGCTTCCCTCTTGAGGATGTGGAACATCTTGTTTTGTTTGTTTTCTGTCATCAGCTGTAGTCAGAAAAGCCAGATTTGTGTGGAGTTGTGCTGTTTCTTCTCCCATATTTAAAGAAGTCTGGAAGGAACAAAAGTTTCTAATCAGAAGCAGGCAATATGTGATCCAGAGCACTAGAACCTTCTATTGATCAGGAACCTTCTGCAAAGGCTTTAAGGGCATTTGGGTTACATGGAACATGAGTGTGAGATGTGTGTGGCACAGACAAGAAGCTGAACTCCCTCCACTTGTTCTGTAAACTGTTGTTATTTCCAACAATCTTACTACATGGTGCTGGATTTTGTTGACGTCCAGTAAGTCAATGGTTTGTGTTTGCTCATTTTCAAACCATTTCTAAATACATCAGAAGACTGCAGGCGCTGCATTCACACCCAACGCGATTCGCACATCAGGGTGTCCAGTTTCAATGTTAAGTCAATGTACAGATGCAATTAGAGGTGCTGCGACATGATTTGAACGTGGAGCACGGCGCGTCGGTCTGACAACAGCACGATTTGAGCGTTGCAGCGCGTCGAGAGTTAAAAGATCTGAACTTTGGTGAGGTCGACACATCAGGGACTTATCTTTGGCCACGTGACGTGTTCAGTGCCTCGATGGCCATGGGGTTGCTGGAGCCTCTCTTGGCTATTGTTGAGCGAAGGTGGGGTACACCCTGGACAGTTCGCCAGTCAGGGCCCATGGGGCTAAAACTAGGCTGGCCACCGCAAGGCTGGCTGGAGGGCAGACGGGAAAGCAGCTACGGGATGGGAAGGACGCTCAGGCCTCTTGAACTTTGACATTTTTCTTATTCTCATCAAGACAATAAAAAAAAGATATTCTAATTTTATTCTAAATTCATCCCATCTCATACCAATGCGAGACAACAAGTCTTCAAAGTGGGTCACAGAGACACAGAAAGATCGCAGGAAGCAGCTGTCATGACGCAGCTCCTGCAGCAGATGGTGAAGCTCATTGCACAGGGAAAGTTTCTGAATGATCTCATAAACCCAGACAGAGAGACATGATTATCGATGCTTTGAAGAACTCTTCAAAATAAATAAAGCTGATCCTTCAACATCATCCGTGTCTTCCATGGACTGTAAATGATATACACAGACACCGCTTTAGGGATCAGTGATCAGGCTAAAAGCATTTGGCGCTAGCTCCTCCCACACAAGTCTGGAGCATCAAGGACATTTCTGGACATGCTTCCAAATAGAGGCTATTAACACAAGTTTTAGGTGGAAATCATGTTTTGTGGGAACACAGCTTAAGGCCTTTATGCGCATCCTGGATGCTTTTACAAAAGCACAGAGGTTTCACTGAGACTAAAGCTATGTTTACACAGAATGCAATTCACTTGTCAGGGGTGTCCAGTATCAATGTTAAGTTAATGTACAGATGGAATTAGAGGCACTGCAGAGCGTTTTGAGCATCAGGTGCAGCGCAGCAAAGCCCACTGTTTCCAGAGTTCAAACATATGAACTTTGACGAAGAACTCGCCTGTGATGATGTAATCAGCAGGTCCAAAAACCAACATGGAGGAAAATCCTCCTGAACTTTATATTTTACTTATTTGTATCAAAACAATATTTAAAAAAAGTCCTCTAATTGTATTCTTGTTTTTATTTTTCCCTCCTCAAACTGATGCGAGACATCAAACTGGATCACAGAGAAAGGGAAGTATCGCTGAGCGTCCACCATTCAGACAGTGCCTGCAGTAGATGGTTAAGCCTACCAGACTGGGAGAGTCTGAATGATCTCATGATTTCAGACATGGCGACGTGATTATGATGCTGTTGTCAGTAGCTCCTCCCACACCTGGTAGGGACGTCAACTTTTTAAACACATTTTTGGACAAGTGTCCAGAGGCAAATTTGACACGCAACAAAAGAGAGAGGGCGGTTGTGAATTTGCAGATCCATTTTGTTGTGATTGCAGCATTATGCAGAACATTCTTTTAAACGTGTCTGTTGTCCCACATCCTTGTCGGTTCATGAAACTGTAGAAAATTAAAAAGTAGACTTAAAAAGACTAAAGTGAGCAAAAGAGGAATATTTTTTATATTCCTCTTTTGCTCACTTTAGTTTTTTAACTTTTAACTTCTTTTATTTTCCAACACAGATGTGAGAAACGGCATAAAACCAGAACCAATTTGTGGAGTCTATCAATCCACTTTGAAGTTTGTAAATCAAGATCAGTTTAAATTCATAAAATCCCTCCTAACAAATGATTCCAAATAAAGGACCTGACAGTTTTACTGTCCATCTGTTGTTTGTTAGCAGCTGCTAGCACATCCTCCTGATGAGCGCGTGTCTCCACAGGTTAGCCTGGATGCTCGAGTTCGGGAGGTCATCAACAGGAAGATGCAGGACCCCACGCCTCACACGTTCGAGGACGCCCAGCTGCAGATCTACACGCTCATGCACAGGGATTCTTACCCACGGTTCCTCTCCTCCAACATTTACAAGTCGCTCATTCACGGTGGCTCGCGCACCTCCTCGGAGTCTTAGTCCCACACGTCCTTCCATGATCCCGCAGGACTGCTGTCACAGCGTTTCATCTCTCCTCTCAAACACCTTCAGTCCCAAACGTTTCTACCACATTCTCATTTTCTTCAGATCAGAATATCTCCAACTACTGCTACGGTTTTGCTTTGTTCTCTCTTGTTTGCTTCTTTAATCTTACGCCTCAGCTTTTCTTTTTTTTTATGTATAAATCTCAAAGGCCTTTTTTTTTATAAACGACTAAAGCACCCAGCTAAAACAGGTTTATAACACAAACAAAACACATTTCAAACAAACAGTCAGAGAAATGTTTATTTTCAAGTTCATAGATCCTTAATAGTTTTTCTTTTGACAGAGAAATATTTTCATAAACCTTCATAACACATCTGTCTTAAAACGCCTGCAATAATGCATCCCAGACCAGAGCTCGGATCAGGGGACCGGGTTTACACGGCCAGAAAATTCCAAACCAAACTGACTGAGTTTGCAGGATTCTGACAAAAACAGTGATCCTCGTTAGAGCAGCACATCCTACACCAAACAGGCAACACGCCACAGGAGTTTATTTTTTTAATCAAACTTGAAAGGGTTTTCATGTAGAATGTACCATGCTGTGTTCTTTTTCCTCCTCAGACTTCTGGTTGGTCCATATTCTCCCTTTTCCCTTCTTGTTTATATTTCCTGCTTCTTTTTTAATTTTCCTCCACAGTCTTTTACTGCAATTTGGGATTTTTTTCTTTTTTACATACATTTAGGAGATGAGCAGCCACCTTTGGGAGAATGAGCTGCATCTCACCAGGAGAGATTTTTATCTGTGCCATAAACTTTTAGTAGATCTGGAAAATCATGGTTTTTAGCTTCAGGGCAGTGTCACGGGAAGAAGACAAACGACGAGTCCCTCTCTGTTTCTGTCTCAACTGGAACCCCAGGGTGCTCCCTCCATCCGCCTCCACCAGCTCTCGCTGCCCTTGTTGTTCATCTGCCACCTCCCCTTTCACTCCTGTTGTCATCAAATGGACAAAGGAAGACTGCTGCTTCCTTCAAACTACTGATTTACACAAAGACCCGATGTCTATTTTCTAACAGAAAACTTTTGTTTCATTGAGTTCTCCCGATTGCTCTCGTCCCTGGTTTTCCCCTCTTTCTTTTTCTTGTTGTCTTCAGGAGGAGGGAGATTCTTCTGCAACTGTACTGAGTTCCAACCAACATCACAGATGCTGCAATAAGACACTGGAGTCCAGAAAAGCACCGACATGCACACACTTAAAACAAACATGAGTGTGACTGTACTCACAGAGCACGCTCTGTCACACACCAGGCGATCTGGGTTTCCTCTAACAGCACGTCAGGCACACCTATCACCTATCAGCCAATCACACCACAGAGGCTTGCTCCATGCTGGAGTTCAAACTGAGCTTTGGAACAGGGACATATGAGGATTTCAATGAAGCCAACAGTTGGTTTGAGACCTCACTCTTTGAATTCATGAGCCCCACTTCCAGCATGCTCCAACCAAAAGTGAATTTCTGCAGTGTGGTCATCTTTGCGAGGCTGCAGATCCAGAGTAGATGCTTTGGCCTGTCAGAGGCCTCTGTGCTCTGTGACTGACTGTAGGGAATAGAAGTGTTGCAGAGATGCGTCCTCTAATGCTACGTTCACACCAGGCATGTGAACACATTCTTGAACGCAGGTTTAGACCATGGTGTTCATACTGAACAAACATGGAGCGGCTTCTTCCTCTTTTTCTTTTTCTACTGTTTACTAGCGCATGTCCGCCATCTACAGTTGGAAGAGACTTAGTACGAAATGTTAACGTACTGCAAAGCTGGTGAATCTCGCTCCAGCCTTTTTCCTTCACACCTCTATTCTGAAATACAAAAGAATTTGGTGTCATTCCAGCCGGGCACAAACTACAACTATTCATTTGTCCTTCATGATCAATTTTCAAACAGTTGGCCCTTCCATGAATTGAAGGAGTCATCATCCATGAGTCAATGCCAAATCTGAATCCCTGATTGGTCAATGTTCGACCTGGTTTTACGTTAAACACACGTTCAATGGATGCGTGTTTTCTTCATAGAGCCTGAAAACAGTAGCAGAAACTTGCATAGCAACAAGAGAACGCAAGAGTTTTGAACACAGAAGCCCGAAACGCAGATGTGCACGCATTTCCAGACTTTTCTTTGAAAGTGGTCACTTGAACACACGTTGGCGAGGGCGGTATGAACGTAGCTTGAGTTCTGCTTTCATCCTGCACTCAGGCTGAGCGACGGTGAAGCAGCTCTGCCTGAATAGACCATGTCAGAAAGAAACTCCTCTCATTAGTCAGAGTGGTCCTGCAGCTTCCACTTCTCACTTTACACAGGATCTGTGTGAGCTTACAGAGCTACAGGACCAGACCACTAACACTCATTGGTTTCCAAACAGAGGGACTGGGGTACTCCAGACTGTTATTAAAATAAGCCCAATTTGAACAGTATTTCTAAATACTATTTAACAGTTCCATCGTCAAACTTTATTTTAATTAGAAGTCTGGCCCGTTACATCTCCCATCACTGAAAACTCCAGCGGGGAAGTGATGATTGTAGTCATGACAATGATTTTTATCCTCATCCGCTGGTTGCGTTTTCCTATGGTTTGTTTTTTAAATAAGCATTTCTGTCCCGTGAGTTCAGAGTAGTTTGTCCAAAAGTAGGATCTGGCAACCCCCCAAACCCAAAAGGAAATAGTGGCTTAAGAAAATGGATGGGATTCAGAGTAAGTCAAGCTGTGCCTTTATTACTCCCTAGATATTAGGCAAACATTCTCAAAATTTAAAAAAGGTTCTTTAGATAAGCAAAAAAAAAAAGATCTTACCAAGACTTCTTATTTTTAGAAAAAAAAATTCTAGTCACTAACATGTTTTCCTAAACAACGGTTAGAGATTATTTTTCTTGATAAAAATATATTTTTTGCAAGAGTTTTTCCTTTTTTGCAGCATTTTTGGTTGGTTCTGAGCTCCTCATGGGCACCTAAGCAAATAAATATTCTCTCAAATATATATATCTATAAATGTTTATTTACAACAGAAAATTAACCCAAAAATGAAAGTTTAATTTGTTCTTCTATATCTATTAAAAAAGGCTTTTTGTTTTAATTGTAAAACCAAAAAACTGAGCAGCCTTTTGTGAGACTGAAAGCCTCGAGTTTGTCTCTGTGAGTACAGTAACACCAACACACACACACTCCAGGGTGGCGTACCTGGGCACTGCTGCTGCTGACCTCTGCCTCTGTGACCTCTCGCCTTTTGTCCTTGTCACTGTCGGATGCTCCCGTGGACGCCTCCTCCTGATTGGCCGTAGGGGGCCTCACGGCTGATCTGCGGTTGGTCTTTTTGCCGAGGGAGATGGGAGGAATTTCCAGGTGCAAAAAAAATTTATATCTAATGAAACACGACTTGAGAAATATTTGGAAAAACATAGTGACTGTGTGATTTTGAGGATTCCACCCAGTGCTTCATGGAGAGAACACATGTCTGTAGTTGCCTTGAGAGGGAGAAACAACAGATTTTTGAAAAGAAAAAAAGAAATGCCTCAGTTTTTACTGGACCTGTCACTCAGAATGCATTTATCTTAGTATTGTTAATGTTATTTATTTTATATTTTGTTTAAACTGTGAGTTTAATTGTACATATATAAACAAAAACCCTTGACCATGCAGTGGGAAGCAGCGTCGTCTGTTCAGTGTTCGGTCAACTTTTTCCTCAGCCTTACTCTTAAACTTGAACTTGATCTATTGATGCTGAAATGTGTTCCATGAATATGCAGCTCAAAAACCTCCGATTCAGCAGATGGAGATGAAACGAAGAACCAGCTGACCGGATTTCTCTGTGATGTATCATCTTTAAAACCATGAAAATATTAGAACACAAATAACACACTTACCAACAACCACCCACAGAATTTTACTTTTACAGTAATATGTATTTACAGATTTTCGTATTTATTTGTTGTAAATGTATTGCCTCAACATCCATTCACTCCAGAATTCAACAGTCATGATTTGTGGCGTGAACATGGTGGCAAAATCCCTCGTCTTCTAGCTGTTGGGATCTCCAGTTAGTCATGAGCTGCTGCTGTTCGGTGACAAACGTAGTAAACTAAACAAAAAATAAAGAAGTGATGAGAAAGGACGAGTGGGATCATCCTTCCTTGTTGATAATTTAGAAACAATGGGTGCAAAATTCATTCTTGTCACCGTTTTAGTACAGCTCTAAATTATTGCAAGTTTTTTTTCTTCCAGCTTTGAGTTTTGTTTTATGAGTTTCCTTGGTAACCACAGGTGTTAATATCCCTGCAGGGTAGACAAAGGGGTTTTTGACAAAACACCACCACTTTATTATTTTTTGCCTTGTGTTTATATCGCTCCAGCATCACCTTCCTTTCGTGGGTCGGAAGGCACCCCCATGCAGGCCCATGACTGGCCAATCACAAACGCAGCGTCTGACACGGTCAAAGACAGCAATACATCAAACTATGAACACTTCCAGGTTTTTTTCTAGCTTTTTTTTCTGATTTCAGCCACAGAAGACAAACGTTTTTCCACCGTCTTAAGCTCTCCGTGTCGTATGATTTTCATTTGAAATGTACCGTTTAATCCAGGACTCCATTCAATCTAGCGTCATCTTTAATAAAAGAACCTTTTTTTTGTATAAATCTGGAAATAGATTCAGACAGGAATTGGTTAACAGCATACAAACACAGTTATTCTTCATTTATTTACTCATTTTTAACGTTTTTTTATCTACAAGCAAAAAAGAAAACATCTTTGGAGGATGATTTGTTCGTCGTGTCATCCCATTTTTGGGGAGGTACTGCAAAAGAAAAAATGTTTTACATTTCAAACTGGTCGTGTGTGACTGGTTTGTAACATTTGTTTAACTAAAACACCTTAACTTTAAGGGTTTCTGTTTACTTTTGCAAAAGAACCTCAGGACAAGTGTTGGTGGTGAACGGTCCATGCCACGTGGTCATGAACTCCTCCAGTATCAGAAAGAGGCAAATGTCAGTCTGCCTGTCATCCACACTGTCATCCGGGCTGAAGCTTGGATGATCTGCAGCAGGAAAAAATCCATCAGAACATCTGCAATTCAAAACCTCAGTTAACAGTTGTCCCATGTTTGGTCCTCACCGGAGTTCATGTTGTGTTATGGCTGATCTGTGCAGATTTGAAAAGCTAACCTAAAGTCTGGAACAGACCAAACGGGAATGCTCCACCTAAAAGACCCACTGATGAAAACTGGTTTTAGTGTTTTTTTAACATGTTCTTGTGGCGTTTTTGTGATGATGGAGGACATATATAAAGAAAACTAACATTACAATTGAAATCTATGTATTTCTTTATAAATGTGAATCATTTATCCTCAAATCCTCGTGAATCAGGAGCAAGAGTTTTCCTCGTCCAAGCTAGTATCTGGCTTAAAACTGTATGCCTGGATAGCTGCCATACTGCTCGCCATTTTTGTGTCACCACTAATGTTAGGTTGGGGGTGTGTGAGGCTGTAATCTTGCCTAGCAGGAAAACGTGTAAACCGATTGCTCAGTCATGGGTGACGGGAAGGGGGGTTGGGTTTGCTCTGTGCCAACAACTCTGAGGTGAATTTCCAACAAACTCCTGCTGCTCTGCAGGAACTATGTCCTAGAAAGCGGGACAGGTTTGCGTATTTTTTCTAAAAACATCAAAATCTAAACTAAAACACCAACTTGGAATGAATTTACAATAAACGATTATCAGGGTGGGTCTTAAAAAAAAAATGTGGTTTGCTTGCAAATGAACCCTGATGTGGTTCACTATAGTGTGAATGCAAATAGACCAAAAAAAAAGAATGGAAGTGACATATGTTCTGTGCATTTCTATTGCACATATATACACATATTGCATGTTTCTATATATAGAAGAATATATGACTGTCTCATTGGGAGCAATGAGACATGGAAGGTTTTTAAAGACCATGTCTAACTATTGACATGCACAAGAGCATGTTTACAGTTGTGTAGATTAAAGCCGCACGCCACAGACTTGTTGAACATATCACTGATTCGCTTTAGAACAGACCAGTCATCCAGACTTTTCTCTGCATCTGCGTTTGAAGTGAACAGAGCAGGTCTGCTGCAGCTAACGCTCCGTGTTTATACTCCCAACAGTGTGCTCCTTTAGGAAATCAGCACGGGCGTTGAGAGTGAAGTTGGAAAGTCTCACGCTGTAGGTCATGTTCTTCCATTCTCCTCCTGGTCAGACGCTGTCATTTTGCCAGTGACCTGCAGGCGCAGCATAACTTCAGTCTGTTTTCCATCCAGGAAGAAGACGCCTGCCTCACCAGCACAGTGGTATATGGCAGAGCCCCTTCACCAGGTCCCCCCCTCCCCGTGTGGGGAAGAACTCGGCTCTGTTTCCACAACAAACATTGTCAGAGTTTTCTGTGTTCTGCTCTCACACCGTTTTTCATGCCTGCAGTCGCTCACAGCAGCGAAAAAACAACAACAATCCTGACTTTATGGTGATTTATTTCAGAGTTAAAGCTTCTATTTATCTTTACATTTTCAGGTTTTTGGTCTTTATTCTTTATGTTTTCATTCTTTCTTGTCTAAAAAAAGATTCTTCAGTGTATTTGTCCTTCTCAGTATTTGTTGACACCACCCATATACTGCTGATCAGTAACGGATGGTTAAATTCCCGATCTTGCTCCGCTGGTGTGAACTTGCATCCCTCCAGGTTAATGTCCTTGTGACACCACTTTCTGGTGTGTGCGGGTCACAGAAAGAATTCTTTGACATAATGTTTCATTTTTGTTGTACAAAAAGAAAAAAAAGGTGTTCATCCTCTCCTGAAGCTGATCGTCACAAGGAGGCTACCAACTCTTGTCTTCTCAACTTTAAGGCCTTTGTTTCAGATCTTGTCTTCTGATTGTGCATCATCCATAAATACATAATATTATGTAGTTTAATTATAAAACACATTCACATTGGTAAAATACTTTTTTTTGCTGCTCTGAGCCTGAGGGTTGATCTTACACATTGGCAGATGGCGCCCTCTACAGGACACTTCCGCTCCCAGCTCCCTGCATCATGGAGAATACAAGATGCATCGGTCTTCCCTCAAATCTGCAGTGAAGAGGAACTCCTGCAACATCTGCTGCTGGTTATGTGACCCAAACTCAGAGCGTCATTTAGAGCTGAAGCCTGCAGGATGACCCACATGGGCTTCAGGCGGTGCTGAACCAGCGAGGATCCATTAAAATCTGCTGTCTTCATTCTGAAGGACTGGTGCTGTCCAAGCTGCAGCTCTGAAGCTCCACTGATGAAGACATTTCGGTGCAGAAGTAGAGTGGTTGACCTCTGATTGGAGAATCACAATTGGTTCCTGCCTTGCCCACCAATGTGTTGAGGTGTCTTTGGGCAAGACACTGAACCCCACATTGCTCCTGGTGCTTATGAGCTTGCGCCAGTGTTCAGCAGCAGAGCTGCCATCAGTGTGTGACTGTGTGTGCCTATAAGTGAATGAAACTGTGACTGTAAAGCGCTTTGGGTCCATTGACTGTATATGAGACCTGGACTGAGTCTGTGTTATGTCACCCATAGAAAAAAGGTACTTACTTCTGGCTCAAACCAAATAGTCAATTCAGTCGCCATTTTTTCACAATATAGATGCCATTATGTTAGAGCACGACAGTGTCGGTAAGCAGTGATTGGTCCAAGCCAGTCTGAGTCAGAAGTGCTGGACTCGAGAGCCGGCTTCCTGCTGGCTTTTCAGAAACCTGGCCCTACTTGCTGCTGATTATCAGGTGTGTTTTGCCAATGAACAGCTTCAATGGCAGGTTAGGAAGAAAACATGTATGAGACACTGGCATTTAAGGCCTGGAGTTTATCCCCTGTTGTCTGAGTCAACATTTCTATGGCAACCACTCTTGCCAATCAGGAGTGAGCCTGTTGGAAGTCCACAGGCCTCTCCACTTGAAAACAGACTCAGGAGAATCTGTCAAATGTTTTAAATGGAACGAACTCCCACTATTTCTACCTTCACTAGACTCTATTGACCTTGTCTGCATTTTATAATTTTATGTGCTTTTAAATGTGCTGTATTTTATGTTATTTTTACATACTTTTGTGTTTTGTTCTTATCCTGTAAAGCACTTTGTGACTGCTGTCTGGTAAGGTGCCATTTAAATAAACAGTATTTACTTAAATGTTTGACATGGGACCACTGTTAAGGCATCTGAGCAAGAATGGTTATTCTGACAAATGGAATGACTGAGTAATTGTGGTTTATTTCTCTTTAGAAGTCCACAGGATTTTGGCTTCTTGGAGCCAGCAGGTACTTCCTGTTTGGAACACAAAGGGGAGGGTCACTCAGTCCAGTTCTCATATACAGTCAATGTCTGGGCCTTAAAGCAAGGTAGAAAAGTGTTATGCAAGAATACATTAGTTACCATTTTATAATGATAAATGACTGACGAGTGAGTATTGTAATATTAGTGCTGATATCGTCTTTATGGGTGAATTCCAACTTTTTACAGCCATTTATGTCCCACCTATTTTTTGAAAAGTATAAGTTAGATTTGATCTCATCGGGGTCAACAAGAGCAAAACAGGCGTCATATGGGCCCAAACGGCCCAAGCGGGTCACATGACCAAAGATCTGCTATCAGTGTTTTATTGAAATGTAAACTTGCTTGTTATGACCAAATATTCAATGGTTCCCATTCATACTTAAAGACCTGAAACGGAAAGTAAAGCCAAAATGAATCTGGTTTGATTTTAGCAGTAAATTTAATACATCATGTGTCAGCGCATCATGGCAAAGAAAGGCACATCCATCGTCTCCATGAGGCGCTACTGCGATTAATGTGTGGCTACACTTTGATTCTGCCGTCACAAACAAAGTACAAAATGAATTCAACCAATAGACAACATCAACTTGCATATTTCCTTACAAATAGTTTACATTTGTTAGCATTATTAATATAAAAAATACAAAATAAAAACTAAACCAAAATGAAAATTATTACTTTTGAATCTTTTCTGAGAGCATGATTCCAATCCTCCACATGGTCTTCTTCAACAGAACTAAAAAAAAAACACAGTTTGTTAGGGTTAGGTGAAGTTCAAGATTCAGCACTCCATACAATTTGTTGGAATTCCCATGTGAGAATTGGATTTTCTCATTTTATAGAGTATGAGTCTTGTTTTTTTTTTCTTTGTTTGTAGTTTAGCCTGGGTTGACTCCTGTATGCGAATGTTGTATGATATACAAGTTCTAATGTTTATTATTATCTTTACCACTGACAGCCGATAGAGGACACTGTAAGCTTGTGTATCAGTGTCTGCTATTCCTTTATAATGGAAAATGGAAAATTTTAACATTAGCAATAACTTAGAAGGACTCAACAAATATTTCGCCAAAAATAAATTCTATTCTGTAGATCTCAAACTACAAATATTAAAATATGTTGCCATAAATAGTAATTGAGCAGCAGAAAGAAAGTTTGAAGTGAGCCAGAAACTGGGGAGGGATTGTTTAAAAGCAGAAGTTATTCTTTTAAAGGCTATTCCACAACAGTGTTCCCTCACTATTGAAGTGACTGAGACCTACACTCTGAAATGGGTCCAGGTTCATGGCCGTCTCAGGAAACGGACCGTGGCCCAAATCAAACCTGCAGGAGTTCAAGCAACTAAGTAGAAGTAGAAAATACTGGAGTTCACTGTGTAGCAAAGTAGATTTCTTTGTTTGTGTGTTAAAAATGAAAGTCTTGAGTCTAGAATGAGGATTCTGGTGTTGTTGAAGTTTGTTGTGAGTGTCTGCATCACTGAAGTTCCTCACAGATGTGTAAAGCGAGTTCAAAGATTTCCTACATCTCTGAAGAGTCGCCCTCACCTTCCATCGGTTGCCGCAGCCGTTACACAAAACAAACGTGGTCATGGGCTCGTCAGCGCTGCGGGTCTGCACCTGTCACACAAAGGCACAGCAAAGTCACAAGGCGGAGCAGCTCTTCACGCCACATCTGGGGTTTTTGAAGGCACAGACCTGTGTATACGTGCAGTTCTTCCCGTGACACTTGCTGCAGACGAACATGTCCGTCTCTGTCCCTCCCACCTTGGACAGCTGATGCTCTCTGATGGACTCTTTGGTCAGAGCCTCTCTGATCTGCTTCAGCTCGGCGCTCGCCATCTCCTGGACTCACAGACGCAGAAACCTCAAACGTTGTGTTTGCAGACAGCCGAACAACAAAACCGCTCCTGAACACTTCACAAGAATCCTGAACTTCAAAACAAATCCTGATTACTGCTATGGGTTACATCAAACATTATGTTTTTTTTACATTTTTTACCAAGAGGAAATAAATCAGTTTCAGGACAGCATGATGCTACAGACCCATCACCATCATTCTCCTAAACCATCATCATAAAGGTCAGTCCCTCATGTCTGCAGGAACTTATTCATGCAGAATCGTTTAAATATTCCTGCGTGTGTGCAGTCGTGGAACTGCATCTCAGTCAGGGTTAAGTTAGTAACCCCCACCCACCCAAAAACTACAAAAAGTAATCCAGATCTTGAAGCAGCTTAGAGGCCCCAAACCATCACACTACCACCACCATGTTCCATGTATTCAATTTTCAGTTGATCTATGATGGTAACCTTCATCAGATCACAACAGTTAATCAAACGTTCAAGGCAATCCTTATTTTCCCTTTATGATTACAGTAAAAAGACTGTAGTCAGGTGACTGATTCCTGTCAGCTCCACCAAAACACAGCAAAAGTAAAGAGTTCAACCACACAGTAAGCCTGGAGGGCACCGATTTCCTATAATATTAAGGTTTTAGTGTTTAAAGTCTAATCATCTTTTGGAAAAGTGTTCCCAGGGGACTTTTAATTACATTTACAATTACGTTTAGGCAAAATCAAAAACCACACTGCAGAGTCTGAGATGGACAGACTGTACCAAACAAATGAACGCTGTGTCGAAACAAAAAGTCAAATCAAAATAATTCTTTACGTTTTTAAAAGCTCACAAGTTGAGGAATTCCATGATATAAATTTTATTAGTCTCATTTATAAAATTTTAATGTAAATTTTAACAGAAAAGTAAGGATTTTTTTCCCTCTGCTGCAGGCTTCAATGTGTATTATCTCCAAAGAAATGTTCATATCTTCAAAACTCTTTTACTTATCAAAAAAGTTGTCTTTGTATGACTAACAAGCCTTTGGGCTACAATGTGTGAAAGCTTCATGTCTGCAAGTTCAAGTACGTTCTCACAGTCACAAGTTAAATACACAATTTGTTGTAAAAACCATCGAAAATATTTAATATGGGCGGGAATAGGCACACTGAATGAATTTTGTGTTATACTAGGGACTGTAAGGGCAAATGTGTTTGCCCCACAGGTTTGACGGTCAATTTTTTTTAATCCAGAGTAATTTTCCCACATTTTGCTGAAAAAAAAATTGTGACACTGTGACAAATGGTGTTCGAGTAATGACAGTTTGTCGGGAAAATTTTCATCGTGTAAAGAAACAAAACAAAACAAAATCAAACGGCTCCACTCTAGCTGTGACTTCATCCACTCTAGATCCTGAACATTTCGTCCATCGAGTTACATTGAAAAATGAAAAATGTCCTAAAATTTGCATTAAACTTGAACTTTATTTGCATAAAAACCACATAGGTTTTTTTTTTTAAAGCTGAAAACACCATAAATTGCTCAATCTTTGCTGAACCTTTTAAAGTTTGAACGGTGTCTCTAGCTGAAAGTATCAGAAGTTCATAGATTTCAAAGTGCACAAAGTTTTTGAAGAATTTATCATTCATTTCCTATGAAGCATGTTTTTACTCAATATTTCAAAAACTATAAAAGTACACAAATACCAAAAGTACAAGCAGTAATGTCCTCAATGAGCTGAACATTTTGATTCCAAGATTGCTGAAATCACTGAAAGTATGAAGGAGTTTTTACATGCCGAAAAACATACGGAAAGGAGCAGGGATTCAACCACAGGTGAGTCTAATGCTTTATTTAAGATGTGTCCATGACACAGGTGACTATAAAAGAGCATTACTCAAAGAAAAGCCCTTCCCATTTTATGCTGTCAGAAATGGTTCCTCATGGAAGAGAAATCTGAGAACAGAAATCATTTCTTTACACAAAAAGGTGAGGGCTACAAGAAGATCAGCAAAGATTTACACATCAGTCAAAATACTGTAGCAAAAGTGACTCAAAAATGTAAGAAAGATGGAAGTGCAACCATCTTACAGAGACGTCCAGACCGTCCACTGAAGTTAACATCTCGACAGGAGCGTCTTCTGATGAGAAGGTTGAAGAAAATCACTATGCAAGTTCACTGCAGTTAGCTAAAGCAGTAGAAAGCCAAACTGGAGCGACCGTTTTCTGTGACGCCATACGGCGCACACTGCAGAGGAAGGACATGCATGGGTATCGTCCATGAAGGAAGCCTCTCCTAAAGCCCATGCCTAAAAAAGCAGGCTTAGAATTTGCTAGGGCCCATGCTGAAAAAGAGGAAGACTACTGGGACTCTATACTCTGGAGAGATGAGACAAAGATCACTGTTTTTGGTTTTAAAACTGTATGGTGTCGCAAAGGTGAGGATTTGAAAGAAAAATGCATGGTGCCTACAGTGAAACATGGTGGTGGCAGTGTCCTAATGTGGGGCTGCATGAGTGCTGCTGGTGTTGGAGCTGCATTTCATTGATGGTATCATGAACTCAACAATGTACTGCTCTGAACTGAAGGAGGAGATGCTGCCATCACTACGTGCAATGATCCAAAGCACACACCGAAAGCTACTGTTGCATTTCTGAAGAACAACAGGGTGAAGGTGATTGAATTTCCCATATGTCTCCTGATCTGAATCTAATCAAACACCTGTGGGGAATTCTGAAGCAACAAGATGAGCATCGCTCTCCATCCAGCATCTGTGCTCTAAAAGAGGTTATTCTTGAAGATTAGAAAAAGATAGATGCTGCAATATGTCGCCAACTTGTTCATTCCATTCCTAGAAGACTTGGTGCTGTCCTTCAAAATCACGGTGCTCATAAAAAATACTAGATGTCGTAGTTTTTATTGTGGAGTGTATTCTTTTTTGCGTCAACCAACTTGAGTAAAAAAAATTTTGTATCTAAGTTACATTATTCACCTTCATTTCATGTTTTGGAGTTAAATAAGTGTTCAATAAAACTCATCCTTGAGGAAAGTTTGGAAATTGTCCTTTTATTATATATATATATATATATATATATATATAAAACTAATATTTTACAAACGTTGATTTTCAGGCAGGACAAACTCAAGATTAAATAAAACACCTTGCCGGCGCCTCTGTAGAGATCTTCAAAACATATAAACATAAGCTACTCAACATCCATGTTCTGGGGCCAGGGCGTGAATGCATCGAGTAGTAAATCTGGCGCACGTCAACAGAGAGGCGGCAGACACAAATTTGACGCCTAGACCACGTCTGGTGTGAATGCAGAATAAGAATACTTGTGATACACTTAAAAAGACTACTTTTAGCTGAGGGCATCTATAAAAAATGTTTGCAGTTTTGGAAAATATGATTAACATCAACAGAAAAGTAAAACTGTAAATGTAGAGAATAATATTTAAATAGTAAAATTCTAAATTAAATTAAAATGTAAATATATAGAAGAACATTAAACAGACAGACAGACCTCAGCAGTCATGCAGGCGATGCGCTGAGCTGAGATGTTTCCACACAGGACGTTCCGCCGCAGGTCTGGATTCTTCTGGTCTTTCAGGTTGGAGATGCGGCTTCGTAGACGAGCTTTATATTTCATATCTGTGGACTTGAATTCCTGGAAAATCTGTAAGCGCCAATGGTCAAGATCCAAAAACATCCCGGCGAACATACACACCATGGACTTGGTTAAACACACACCAAGCAAACAAGACCCAATCAGACCTGTTCCTGAAAGATTCTCCAGCTTAAAGGTGGATTTACACTGGAGCGTCTGCAGTGCGTCTGTCAGGACAGAACCCAATGCCCCACATGTCCATTTGTTATCATTTTCAGATTTGTAGCAGAGTATAAAATGTATACTTGTACATAAAAGTACTTTTACTTTACACATTATAAAACAAAATTAACTTCATTTTTTGCGCACACATTTAGTTAATTTTGCTCAGATTTTTTTTTTTTGAGTAAATATTCTTTGAGTTCTCTCTGAGGCCTGATTATGTGGCAAAGGGAGGAACTGGACATCTGCCTGGACACTCCCATTTGGAGATGATGGAGGGGGAAGACAAACGAGAGTTAAAGACTTCCTTGATGGAGGGCTCAGCCATTCCCAGCAGACCCTCACAGTACATTTGGGTCTGCCAAGTCTTTCCAGCCTCCTTCCCCACCAGCAAATCCAACTCACCACCAGCTAGTGATCAGGACCGGAGACAAGGCAGAGATAATGTAAACTAATCGACAGTCATGAGATGGCCTCCCAACGCAACGCAAGGGAGATGCAGCACAAACCAGTGTAAATCTTTTCAGAGACCTTGCAGAGAAAGACACATGCTCATTTCAAAGACTTTAAAAATTTTAAAGACTTCATTATACTAAAAAAGTATGTGTTTTTTAAAAATAAGCTGAGAATTCCTGCTTATACAGGAGAATCTCTGCTGCCCATTTCTCTCTGCGCTGCACACTGATGACATCACACACAGCAGGATTGTTCTCAGAATACAACAGTGCAGCTGTTCATCTGTGGAGACAGAGCGCCACTCTGACCGCTACACCTAAACATTAAAGCTGGTTATTTACTTGTTTTATAAGAAAGTGAAAGGATGTAAATTAACACACAGTTCCTTCAGCTAGGAGGATATGATCCTCAATCTGTGCGGCGAGGTGGTCACAGTCCACACCGATGGTCTTGTAGTCATCTGAAACAAAACCGGCAAGGGCAATTTGAAACCGGACACTCCACAATCCTAGATGCTGATCACAGCAGTCACCAGAGGATATGCAGCTGTGGTGGAGCATGTAGGTAGATGTTCTCTGTACGTACACACAGCAACATTGTCTAAGAGGTCTTCTCACCATCAGTCTGCAAAGCAGTCACCAGGAGTTCTCGACACTTGTTCCTCACGCTGTCGCTGGTGACAGGGGCAGGGGGGAAGGAGAAGACCAGTGGGGGCAGAGTGGGGTTAGAGGAAGTGGTCAGCATGGTGGGAGTGTCTCCAGATTTTCTGCTACAATAGTGAAACAAACATTTGAAAATGAAATGACAAAGGAAGTAATAACAAACTGATACAATGATGCAGAAAAGGCTTACTGGTTGTTCTGCCAAAGTACAGTTCTTTTGGAAAAGTCCAGCATCAATGACATGACTTATTTATTAACCCTTTAAAGACCCACTCCGATCATACCATACTGACATGATAGCATCACAGAGTTGCTGTAGATTTGCCAGCTCCACATCCACGATGCCAATCTCTCGTTCCACCACATCCCAAAAGTGTTCTATTGAGTTAAGGTCTGGTGACTCTGGAGGTCATTTGAGTCCAGTGAACTCATTGTTATGTTGAACAAAACAGTGTGAGATGATTCCAGCTTTATGCCGCGGTGCCTTATCCTGCTGGAAGTATCCATCAGAAGATGGTACACTGTGGTCATGAAGGGATTTTTATAAATCCTTCATTAGAAAAATGCCACAAGAACATGTTGAAAACACCAAAAACATAACTTTCTTTTTTTTTGAGTGGGTTTTTAACACCAGAAATGTGGTTGGCAACATGGAATAAGACACACTCATTGAACAACAGTAACTCCTTAACTGTTTATGCAATTAATGTAATTCCATCAAATTCCAATGTGGACTAAAAGCATCTTTTTACCGAAATGCAAAACTTTACGGTAGTAAAGTCAATCTAGAATCCTGTAGAGGATATCATAGATGATTTGTTCAGTGAATATGTGTCTATGTTCGCTGCATATGAAGCATTGACTGTATATAGAGAACTGGTATGAGTGAGCCTTCTCCCCACGCATTCCAAATTTGAAGACTCCTTTTGAGAAAAAAACAGCTATTAGTCATTATATTTGTCAAAATAACCATTCTTACTCCGATAACTTTTTCATAACATCTTGCTAATCCTTTGTTTTCCATGATATTTTTTTCTTTATCGTAAGTTATAAACTGACCGGTCAGATGCCTCAGTAAAAGCATGTGGTGATGCCCACTGGCCCCAACTCAAAAGTTTGATTGACAGATTCTCCAGAGCCATTTTCAGTGGAAGGAGTGTGGACTACAAACAAGCTTACTCATGATTGGGGACAGTAACTGCCATAAAAACATTGACTCAGACCAACTCGGACTAGTCACTGTGGACTGGCTCCAAAAGGCAACGTCCAAATTACGGAAAAATGGCGCCTGAATAGGCTTCATTTCGCTGGAGCAAGAGGTAAGGAATTTTCTATGGGTGATGCCACACCCTTTCAGTCCAGTTCTCTGTATACACTCAATGATATAAAGGTGTTTTTGTGTATTGTTTTGTTTTTTTAATCACAGCTTTAGGAAAAAAGGTCTTTTAGTGGATCTTCTGAAGTCCTCATCCTTTGAATGACCGAGGAATGGTAAACACTATAGATCTCACAGAAGTTTGTGTTTGGAAGTATTTTCCTTTGTTTAAATATTGTATCATCTGTTGCATACAGGTATAACAGTGCTCTGATTCAATGGTCTAATCCAGTTGATCATCAAGCCCTTGTGTGATTGTGTTTTTAACAAGTTTAACTTGAGATTCTCCACAGACCTTTTCCCACTGCTGCCAGAGTCGCTCGAGGTGGACGATGATCTCACAGGAGAGCCCTCCTTCTTCTTCTTCTTCTCTGATTTCCCTTCTGAACCATCTGTGAGATGTGACACAAAACCCCACACACAGACATGACACACACATGGTAACGCTTTCTTCCTGGGTTTTCTGTCAGTACCTGGTTTTAGATCTGGAGCTCTGATCGCTGCAGCCTTAACATGATCTTTAATCTCGAATCCTCACAAATTCAGCAAGATCTAAAAGGACAGTTGATAGCAGCTAAACACACACCTACCCAGCAGTCTTTTCCAGGATTTGATCAGAGATTTGGCCAGAGTCTGAACGTCTTCATCAGAACTTTGCTTTCTCACTGCATTCACCGACATCCCAACTCTGGTCGACTACAAACCAGGACCAAAAAAAAAAAAAAACTCAACCAAAACAATAAAATAGCAGAACTCAGTCATATTTTAGTCTCATATGAGGAGAGGTGGAATAAAACGTTAAGAACTGCTTTTCACTTGATGCTGATGAACTCCTCAATGTTCCTGCAGCACAGCAACACATGCAAACATGGAGCACACGAACTGTGACAGGAAGTCATGAAACTGTACTTGGACAAAATAACGAAACAAAACATCAATGACTGAACAGTAGAATCTAGTGAATGAATTTTAGTCATGACACAAGATGTTACTGCAGTACTGACCCAAAAGAACTTGATGTTTAATGTAAATATGTGAGGAGAAATTGTGAGCATGTCCCACTCTCACTGCAGACATATAAAAGCACCATCATCACTCACCTGCAGAGTCTCGAGAGACATATTGATGTTCTGCAGTTCCTTCAGTAAATCAAGAGCACCATCCTAAAAACAAAAAGAGTCAATTTAATAGTAGACTCAAACACAAATTGACATTGTCATACTTGTATGGTCCCACTCATCTTGTGCCATTGTTTGGCAGTCTCCATCAGTGTGAGGAGACACTCCCACTCTGCTACAACATTTAGTAAACTGCTGTTAGTTTGGATCATTGGTGGAAGTCTGGTCCCTGCGGTTTCATCAAACACATTCCAGTCCCTCCAGCATCCTGAAGGCATATTTTGTGATTGTTGAAGCACAAAGAGCCTAAAGTTGTGTACATTTTTCTAATAAGTTGTAAACATTTTCAATGATAATTTTTAATTAAAGGTTGTAAGAACGGGGTGTAAGAAAAAAAAACACAATACAATGATATATTGCAATATTTCATTTGGCGATACTTGTATTGATTTAAAATGTTACTAATATTATTACAGTATTTTGTTTTTTTATTCATGGGCTTATTTTTTTCCGGGATATATATTGTATCGCAACATGTGTATTGTGATACATATCATGTCATACATTCCCCTACTGTAAGAGGACGTACATATTTAAAAGACCCCACTCTGATCACTTTTTGATCTAATGTAATAATGTTCCCCGTGGTCTTTTAATTATAATCATGCTGCTTTAGCCAAAGTCCAGAAACCTGTGTCATTTTCAAGGACAGGGTTATAGGAGTACATTAGAAATTTATCTCTGAGGTTTGAGCAAGACTGTTGGCGCAGAGAGACTCCCCCCGTCCCCCATTACTGAGAGCTCTCTGTTTACATGCTCTCCCCCTAGCTTACAGCCCCTTACAACCCCAACTTAACATCACAAGTGCAACAAAAATGGCGAGCCACATCCGAGCTATCCAGCTGTGTAGTTTTGATCCAGACGCCAGCTCAGACAAGGAAAACAAAGACAATCATGAATCTAGTAGTCTAGAAGTGGATGGATCAGAATGGAGCAGAGCAGGAACTTTTGAACCGGCAATTGTAGCACCTACGAAAGTTAAACCAGGTTTAACTTTAACCTCACAGGGACTCAGATTTGATGGTGACGAATGGAAGACGTCCCTTATAATTCATGGAAAAGCCAGCCGTTTGTACACAATCAGATAATAAAAGACAGACTAATAATTGCGAGACGTTTCTGGCCGGAATCATTTGACACAAAGTCATTCATAATTCAGATAAGACAGAAAAAGCCTGGGGCAAGATTTGCAAGATTTTCACCCCTTCAACAATACTCACTTGGGCTCTTCCAATTGTAGGTCATGACTAAACCGTAGAAAAAGAAAAAGCAGTCCCTCCCTCATTGTCCAGTGTGAATACAATGGGCTAAATGCATATTCAGAACCTGCGTTCAGGGCTTTCTTCAACGTGCATCAAATGTCCAGAGCTTTAAATCTAAATGCTCTTAGATCTTCTCTGTATTTTACTACTCTTGACTAACGTTAAAGTCTATCCATATGAATCGTAAACATCTTTCAACACTTTTTTTAGCCACGCTTTGTCCTCTGAGACAATGGTTTGTCTTTCAGTTTTTAAATGAAGTTTTAGTTCACATTTAATGGCTTCAAAAATCCTTTATGGTAAACATTTTGGCATCAGTCTTAATACCACGTTTTAGAAATTTGCATTAGTTAAAAGTTTAAAAAAAAAGTAGATAATCCAACAAAAGGCTCTTTACTATCACTTTAGCTGAATCCAAAGGGATTACTTTTCTTAGAGGGGGTTAGAGTACGTGTGTAAAATTATTAAATAACTGTTTTGTGTGTGTTTTTTTAAAAGAAGTAATGTTAATTTAAAAAAAATGTTAGAATTATTACGAGAAAAGTGAGTTCACTTCAAACAGAAGGTTTATGAAAAGACAAAGTTAGGACAACAGATTCCAGGTGTGCGTGTTTTAACTGCAGCTGCTTTCAAGAGGAACCAACGAGCCAATTTAAACCGAGCACAGCAGATTTAACGTGGAAAAGCCCAGCATCCTTCACCCACAGGCCTGGAAACAGCACTCTGTTTCCAGAATGTTCTCCATTTCAGCGTCTGACATGAAGCTCATCACCTGACGCTGTACTCGTTTCTTTTCCCACGGATGGTTTACTCTCACCGTGTTCTCCTTCTGGACCATTTTGTCCAGCTTTTTGGCGATGCGCTCCACTTCCTGGTTCTTTGCCATTTCGAGCCGTCGTTGTGTCGGTCAGTTCTGTGACTCCGCGCTGGAAAACAGCTCCATTTATGAAACCCAAACTGCTACACTCCGTTTTTCTGTCCGTCTCTTTAGGCAGCCTTTCCACTTCTCCCCGAGCCGCTGCCCCACTCCCGATTGTCATGATGTTACCCTGTGGCATGATGGGAGATGGAGTTCGTTTTAAAAGGACCCCGCCTGCTCCATCTCTGCTGCAAAATGAACTTGCTGTTTCTTTGCGTAAAAGCATTGAATGAAAGTAGTAAAACATATTAAGTATGCCATTTTTGAAAGAACAATATTCCTTACCATACTTCAATCAATTTCTTAAAAAAAAATCAAGGAAATTATCCTGTGGACATTTAATTGAGTGACGTAATCATAATTTCTTCATTGTTTTTTTTTTTTCACATTAAATGTCCTCAGACTAACTGATTTACCTATTCTGCTTAAATAGCATACAATCAAATACTTCATTATTAAGTTTAATAACTTTTACCTTGCAAAGTGAAACATGTAAAAAACACACATATATATATATATAACTGACTGTCTCCTAACTGGTTTAATAACAGTATAACATATGTACCCTTTGCTCAACTCAGAAGGACATTTAATGTCTCATCAAGAATTCTTAGAAACTTTCCACATTTCAGTTACTCATAAAGAGTTTATTATTGTTATGGATGCTGTTCCTCAAGGAGTTATTTAAAGGATGTTCATACTCTTCAACTTAACGTTCACTCTTTTTCAAAAAGATATCAAAACTGTTCCTTATGTTACCCACTACTAGAGAAAATGTATCCCAGATATTGAATGGACAAGAGTTTTGATCTTGTCTTCACAATATTTGATCACCAATAAACCCCTGGATGTTTGCTTCGAATGTTTTCACAGATGCTGCCCAGCGAAGTACCGCCTCCATATAGACATAGACAAAAGCAGCTACTTCTGCAGACTGGACAATAAAACAACTTTTATTTAAAAAAAAAAAAAAAAAAAAAAAGTTAAGTCTTTTGTTAATTGAAATCAAAAACTATATTGAATGTGTAAAATTTTCGTCAGATCCTAGAGCTGTCAAGAATATTTTGGAGTTTGTTGGGCTTGTGGATCAATGATTTAGGTTTTTTTTTCTTTCAATGTGTCTTTATTGTTACTAATGTTATGATATTTGTATGTGTTTTATAATTCTTAAAAAGGTATGTTTCTATTATCATCTCTCTACATCCTCCTAGCATTTATGTTTCCGTGTTTGATGCGTTGATGTATGTCTGAACATTGACAATAAAAAAAAAGAAGCCAACATCACATTGACTTTTATTGAGGATAGATAGTTATTACTCAGTCATTCTATTTGTCTCAATGACCATTCTTTTTTCATGATATTTTTTCTTCGTTGCAAGTTATTCAAATTATAAACTGACCAATCAGGTGCCTCAGTGAAAGCATGTGGTGCCCGCTGGCCCCCCAAACTTGACTGATTGGCAGAGTCTCTCGAGCCCGCTTTAAGTTGAAAGGGTGTGGACTTCCAACAAGCTTACTCGTGATTGGTGACAAGAGTTGCCTTAGAATCGTGACTCATCCCAACTCGGGCCAATCACTGTCAACTGGCTCCAAATGGCAGTGTCCATATCGCTGCAAAATGGCAAATGAATTGGCTTCATATCGCTGAAGACAGAGGTAAAGCATTTTCTATGGGTGTCACAGCTTTGTTCAGTCATATACAGTCTATGGTTTTCCTTCAGACATGCGCCCTCTAGTGGCAATAAAGTATCATTTCTCAAGTGATGGGCTGAGCTGCTGTGGACTACAAAACAATGCATTGTGGGAAACGGTGTCCTGACAGTTCTTATAGTTCGTTGTAATACTTATACGAATACTGATAAGAAACATAAGAATGCACAGAAATTGTCTAATTTATTTGATTTATTTAAACTCTTGATATAGACTGTATATAGTGAGCGTTTTTTTTTCTCTTCATCTGCCTTTGTCTCATCATTGATATGATGTCATTGATAGATATGCTATGATTGTTTGTGAAATATTAGCTTTAATAAAAATAATTTTAAAAAAAACCAACTTCCTGTTTTTGTTCATTCTCGCTGCAGATCAGCGTTTGCCTTCTTCTCATGCCCCTTTCCCCGCTCCCGCCTGCAGTGGGTCTTGTCTCGTTGACAATTCAGGCGAAGTTCTGGGTCATCTCAAACACACCTAATGCTTCATATGAATGAAAACCATTGTATTTACATTAATGTGGGACACTACAAGTGGCCTAACAGCTAAAGTGGGAGTAAAAGTGGTCATCTTGTCCAGGAGTTTGTTATTTGAATCCAGGAATACATGCTGCTTTTCAAACATGTTTTTGTATGGAAACCCAACTGTTTTCTATGTGCTCCTTGTTTTGTCCCATGACACAAGTCTTTTAAAACAAAAGATCAATTTTCATGTCTGTCATGCTGTTTATACATTGTTTTTGCAGACATATTTTGATCACTTTCACTTACTACAGATGTTTTCCACTGTTTTGCCACTTGGTCAAACTTTTTTCCACAAATGACTGTGAACAAAACCAGCTTCACAACAGAAACACTCAAACGTGAAACTTTGCAGAAGAGATTGTATGGTATGCTGCACAATCTGCTGTTTATCTACCCCATTTCATTCTTTCTATGTTTGTGCTATCGTTTTTAAAATGTTGTCTGTTTTATTCTGGTAGTCCATCCATCCATTTTCTGAACCTTCTGAGGTAATGGGGTTGCTGGAGGTTCTCCCAGCGACTGTTGGGTGAAGGTGGGCTACACCGTGGACACGTCGCCAATTACATCTATTAACTTATGAAGCATATTTTTGGACTGTGGGAAGAAGCTAGAGTGTCTAGACTCGAGAGAAAACCCCAGCAAACACAAGGAGAACATGAAAACACAAAGTATGAGGTTCAAACCACGGCTTTGTCACTGTGAGGTGAGAGTGCTAGTGTGCCTCCATGCAACTCTTATCCTGGTAATACTAGCAAAAATAAATGACCAACCAACAACTGGAAAGTGACATTAGATTTCCTTCAAGAGTTCAGAATGGGAAATGGAAATCTGATGTATCAGCTTCTCATTGCTTTGGCTTTAGCGTGAGCATTTTTTACAGGTCCATACTGGCCAGGGCAATTACTCAGGCACAGTTTTATGATTATGAATATTGTGATTAATCACGATTAATCACAATATTTCACTAGGTAAAATTTATACGACAATATGCGGCTTTTGAACAAAAAAAAAGTCCAGAGACATTTTTATTGCCTGAAATGTTTTAATTTGTGTTAACCCAGATATCCTAGAAATGTAATATGTATGAATGAAACACATAAGCAGAACTGTAAAGAACTTTAATGAACTTTAATGTCTGCAGTATTACTCCAAGAAAACAAAGATTCTGATATACAACCCTCAGAAACTGTGCTTTAAATGGTCAGGGTGAATACTCTAATCTCATTGGCTGCTGTGTATTCACGCACACACAAAAAGAAGTTCCAGTCACATGGCCCAAATGTTTTATATCGTGGCGCAGGCTTCTTTAAAACAAACATTGAGATTCATTTTCTGGACACAAACAAGCGGTAAGAAGTCAAATTTTTCTCTGTACTGATGCTTTATTGAATCTATATCGTGACAATCATAAATATTGCTTTCCTGTGCCGCTGCAGCGAAGCTTTGTTGCGTTACCGTGACAACGGCCAGCACAACCAGACAACCAGTTCGCTTTTTGTAAGAAAGCTATCTAAACCAAAAAAATAACAAGAATAAAGTACTAAAAATGGACTGAATATTTATTTTTTGTGTAAGTGACCTTGTTGTAATAGTGCCCGACGAAGCGTGTATTATCAGAAATTGACGCACACCATGGAAGTCTGAACCGCCCAACGCAAAGCAGAAGACAGTTGCCTCTGACGTGTGATTAATCTGCATTCATTTTTTTAATTTAGTGTGTGCGTTAACTTTTACACCCCTAGTACAATGACAACAGGCTTTCTATTCTATTCTATTCTATTCTATTCTATTCTATTCTATTCTATTCTATTCTATTC